>CM021108.1:116580526-116612562 GCA_007115665.2 Sequoiadendron giganteum
TCTCCCTCTCCCTCTCTCTCTCTCTCTCTCTCTCTCTCTCTTCCCCTGTCCCTATCCCTCTCCCTTTGGACCATGTGTGTACAAATCGGATATCCGATTTGTGGAATTCCATTGTGCAGAGGTTGAATCTTATCGTTGGAGAACATCTTTTATAAATCAGATATCTAATTCAAATCAGATATCCGATTTGTGGGCCATAGAAAAACCCCATGTGGGCCATTTTTTTGCATTTCAACAGACCCTACATTCTGTTTGCAACACTTTGCAAGCGACAAACGCACGGTTTCAGATAGGAAGAGACAAAAATAAACTTTTAGGAGATTCTTGTACTCAAATTTGTCATACATATTGATTTGTTAGCATCTTTTATTTGGTATAATGGGGAGTAGCAATCGTCGGAAGCAAAAACGCAAGAGAAAGCTGACAAAAGAACAAATTGAAGGATATAGACAAAGAGATAGAGAAGGTCATAGAAAGAAAAGACAAGGTATGTTAAATATTAGTGAACCTGAGCCCTATGGTCTTTCAAGTGATGAGGAAATTGAATATGTTGAAGGTGAAAATGTAGAACATGATATTGAAATTGGGAATGAAAATTTTGAAATTGATAATGAAAATTTTGGAATTGAAGATGTTGAACATGATATTGAAATTGGAAATGAAAATATTGAAATTGGGAATGAAAATATTGAGATTGATAATGAAAATTTTGGAATTGAAGATGTTGAACATGATATTGAAATTGGGAATGAAATTGTTCAAATTGATATTGAAAATGTTCAAGGTGAAAATGTTGGAAATGAAGATGTTGAAAATAATATTGAAGCAAGTGTAAATTATGTTTCACCAGATTACATGAGAAATGAAGAACCTTGTGTGGAAGAAAGAGGTATTCCAAATTCAAGACCTTTAAGGACCCCTTAATGGTTAGTTGAAATTCATGATAACATTATAAACAATTTTGAAGGCAAGAGGTCAACATGAGCTATTCGGTTGTGGGCTAGAATACTTTTCAACCAATATTTTAGTGATAAGAGATTGAATGAGCAATGCCAACTTTTTGTACAATTGCTAAAGATGCAAAATATGAGACCTTTGCTAACCAAATTGAAGATTCGTCTGAACAAGAGGACCGAAAAAAATTCTATTATTGTCAAAAATATTTTTAATGCTCTCAAGTCTATTGGAAAAAATAACAAGGAAAAAGATAAGATAGCTGCTCGGAGAGTCATTACCACCGCCATAGTAAGCCATCAATTGAAAAAGGCTCACTTTATGAGACAAACTTGTATTGATTTTGACTTAAATTGTAAAACTTTGGATAAAGCACTTGCAAGAAGAGAAAGAATAGATGAACCTCTTCAAAATGATACATGGGCTTTTGCCGGAAGGCTTACACGTGTTGATAAGAAGCTAACTGATAATGTAAAGCAAACAATTCAGCAATTTTGGCATGATAACTCTAGAGTATCACCCAATGCAAAGGATGTTTTAAAGTTAAGAATTGGTAGTTGAGACCGTACACCGCATCCTAAACATTTCTTGGAATCAATCCAAACAATGTTGTTCAACAAATTTAATCAAACACATCCAAATATGGAAATCTCGTAAAGAACTTTTGAAGGTTTGAAGCCATTCTATTGTGTGCCTCTTAAGATTTGTAATACTTGTTGTTGCAAATACCATGTGGAGTTTTCAATGTACCATGAACTATTATGTTATATCCCTTCTACTTTGCATACTAATGAAATGTTGTAGGAGTGTGGTGCAATGCATCTTCCAAAATCGTCAAGGGACTTGCTAGATCTATTTTTATGTTCTAGGGATGATGGTTCCTTTTTCTATAGAAATGATTGTTTAAATGCAAAGTTCTCACAATGTGGTGGCTTGTCAAAGTTTGTTCAATGTTTTCATGAGGGTTCGGAACATGAATTTGGAAAGAATCTTGTTGAGAAAAAGAGATATGAGATAGTCAAATATACTTTGCAGAGTGGAGGTGAAGGTTCTAGATGCAAGTTAGTTACAAAAGAATGCAATGTTGCTGATTTTATTTCAGATTTTAAGGAAAAATCTTTTCTACAAATATGCAAGGCATAGTCATAGGTCTCAGTGGTTGGATCAACAATTTAGGATATGTAAGGACTCTTTTCCGATTGGCACTATTATATAAGTGGTTGATTTTGCTGAAAACTACACATTGCAACCACAAAATGAGGTACAATCTCAGTATTACAATTCTATTCAAATTGCTATTTTTTATCCACATAACGTTTAGACATGCACCTGATAGTAGGTAGCTAGTTTCTTCAGTTCAAGCATTATTTTGTAGTTAGTTCATTTCTTTTGACCATTGAGATAGAGTTAGAGGCTTAGGAACATGTCTTGATCAGAAGTGATCAGGAGGATAAGGAGTGGAAAGGCTTAATGAGTTTTGGAACTCATTTTATTGATTAAGGGTAGATTAAGGGCTTTAGTTCTTGGAGAATGTTAGTCTTTAGGGTAGATTAAGGGCTAAGGAAGAGTTAGAGACATTGCACCAAGATTGACTTGGTAGGTTGATTTGTGATGGTAGTGGGGTTGGCCAGGAGAACCAGGGGTACTTAAACATGAAGAAGGTCCTAAAGGTTAAGGTAACAAAGTAAGACACCAAGGAGATCTTGTGAGAAAGACCTAGAGCATGGAACAATGATTGTTCCATCCAACCCTACCCTATCAGTCAGCCTCATCCATTTAAATAAAATGAGTATAAATTAAATAGCCATAGGCTATCATTTAATTTATTACAACTTAATGTGATCACTATCATGTATGAAAAATGTGGTAGCATAGACAAGGCAGTGGAATATTTGAAAAAAAACTTCAAAGAAATGTGCTCTCATAGAATTCAAAGACAAACAAATGCAATTGACAACTGTTCATAGTTTTTAGTTATGCAATGTGAAGTAATTGCATAACTGCTTAGGTTGACTTTGTAAGAACTATATTGTAATTGAAAAATTTTCATCTATGAACATCTAGTTGTTAGTTATGCAATGTGAATTAATGATTTGAGTTTGAAAGATGTGTAATGCAATGTAATCAGTGATATAAATATAAACTACATAATATAACCATTCAATTTTAAGCTATTGTACATTGATATTTAACCATTGCTCAAGATAAAATTTTAAAAGATTTTAATCATGCACATGAGGAACAAATTAAATTTTGATTGTCAACTTCTATATATCAAATTATATCCAATAATCAAGTGTATGTCCATATACAAAAATGGCATCGATGCCAACTCAAACAAAGTTTTACAAAATGTGGCATATGCCATCTCAATATGTATTCAAAATTTACATGCCAAAATTTCTATCTCATCCTAAACTACTGGTGGATCATCAAAATGGAGCCTCTTTGAAGCACTCATTGGCTCTGAAGGTAGCTGCATAGGAAAAATTCAAACCACAATTGAGATATAGTTATACTATATAATTTAAAATCGAATAATTAACATCAAAATCAATATACATTGAATTTTAATTGAACTCTAAAATTGAAATCTTGATTACCTGAAATATACGTCTCTTCAAAGGGTCAGGAGTCCTAGAATATACCAAATCAACTTTTGAAATGCCAATCTATATATGTGAACAAAAACATAAAATTGATCCAAGTTAGCATATGATTATTGGTAATAAGAACCTATTTACCAAACACAAAATAAAATAAGCACATGTACCTCTTTAGGTTGATCTTTTTCTTTATCTCCTTCAGGTGTTTCGACACCTCCTCTTTGATGGGTTTCAACACCTACTCTTTGAGGTGTTCCAATAACTACTCCTCTAGGCAGTGTGTCCCTTGTCAACATATTTGTAAAGCTCATAATTGTCTGTAAATAAAATTGACAAGTACATATGAAACTACCAATCTATGTCGACGTATGTATAATCAATATAAGATCTTAAAAATATTAATTCAATCCAATTTGAGTTCAATTACCTTCCCCTTATCTAGATTTACGCCTCCATATTCTGGATGAGGTTGCACCTCACTCACATTGGGTATTTCCTACAGGAGGAAAACAAGATAAACATACAATCTATTATATAATTTCATTATTGACAATTCAAATTATAAGCAAGTATATAATATAAAATGTAAATGAGTGAGTGTGAAAATATATACTACGTGTGTGTCCAATCCAAATGAAATGGCCCTAAGGGTGCTATCAGTCACCCGTGCGAGCTCCTCCTCAGACATCAACTGTTAAATAGACCATGTAAATAAATATTAGTACTTGATACTATCTCTTATTAATATTCATTTAAAAACAAATGCAAGTTATGAAATTACAACTTAAATCTTACCTGTGTCACTATTCTAGCGTCTCCCTCTCTAGCAGGAGAGGACTCTATAGGGTGCGCTCCACTCACCTACGACTAATCTATAATGTCCACATCATGGAGATCATAATCAGAAGTGTCCAAGGGATGCTCAACGGGCTGTACAAGAGGACCCAAGCATATCTGGCGGCACATAGTGCAAGCATGTGGCACACAAATATGTGGACTTGAGGAGGATGATGTAGCAGCACTGGAACTTTCACCAACCTAACCAAAATATGGCTGAGCTACTGTAGAAGAATGCGAAACCAAATGACCACTCAAAGAGTGAATAGCCTAAATAGTCTGTGTGGATGCATCCTCGATAATCTCTGGATGATTTATTGGAGGTGGTGGAGGAAGGGGAGGAAGGGGAACATTTGGGTGCGAGACTACTCTAACTACCCCTGGTCTATCCTGGGGCATACCTCCACCGATGCCCTGGAAGGGTTTAATGTCAAAGTAATTGACATGATGCCCTAGCACAAACTCATCATATAATATTTTAATAAAGTAAAATGGTATGTCAGAATTATTGTTTGGTGGTTTATCAAAAACCATACACCAACGATCCCAAAATTTAGCAACAATCTCCCTATGCATGCACCATTTTATGGAAATTTTTGTTCTATTAACATTCACTAGCAAACCGATGCGGGGGTCAATGAATAAAGAGGCTATTTGGGCTTTGGTTATTTGGAGATCTTTCACATCATCGTAAGACAATCCACATCGATAATACTCCCTCATGTCTTTTCACCACGAATAAAAAGAATTATGTTGGGTCGAGAGGGTTTCTATATTTTTAATTATTTCTCTCAATCGAGGCATTGTCTGATAAATTTCACAAATGCCCCTCAATTGCCCCAATTTTTCACCAATTAAGTCTTCAATTGGTGGCTGTGGAGGTGGTGGAGAATTTGGTTGTGGAGGTGGTGGAGCATTTGGCTATGGAGGTGGTGGAGCATTTGGCATTTGTGGATTTACATTTGCAGCAATAATACCTGATTAAAGTTAAAAACCAATTAAACTAATTGAAATTACACAATATAAATGAAATTATTGTAAAAAAACCCTAGTTTTTAGTAAAAATCCAAAAAAAACCATACTTTTTCACAAAAATCAATAACAAACTCTTATTTTTGATAAAAATACATCAACAACACTAATTTTTAATCAAGATCCATTTCAAAACATTAAGTTTTAATAAAAATCAATGTAAACTGTAGTTTTTTTTTTAAATCAATACAAAACCGTATTTTTGAATTTTTTTTGATAAAACCTAATTAAACTTAACAAAATCTATTGAAAAATCGATTACAAGATTGAAAAAAACAAATACATACCTTTCAAATCGGATATTGGATCAAAACTGATATCGGATTTGTGATTCACCTCTTGCGCCCGTGTCAAACAGTGAAAAATGAAATTGAAGAGTCGGCTGTTTTTTAATATACAGTTTCCACAAATCGGATATCCGATCCAAATTGGACATCCGATTTTTGGAAACTACCTTTGGTTTTTGGTTCGGGCATAAGTACTGTTACCCGAACCTAGAAAAGTCAACTAGGCCATTTCTGCGTTTTTGAGCCAATTCAAAACGTGAGTTTTTCTCATTGCCACTTTTTGGCCCATCATGATCCTGCACATACCCAATGGTCGTTGTGATGACACCCGCACCTGCGCAGTTCTTAGTAGAGATGATCAATCTGCCATGGGAGTTTCATGGAGTTTGGAAGCTTGGTTGCCCTGAGAAGTCAGTGCATTGTAAGGGGGAGCCTGTGGGGCCAAGCTTATGAATTCATTCGCTAAGGATATGTAGCTAGTGGGATCCAAAAGAATACTTTCGTTGCAGCCATAAGATTTTGTAAAATGACTTAAATGTGTGGTTGATTTTCAACACCATGTGTTTGCCAACTGTTTTCAGAAAATTCTAACAAATAAACATCAAACTTGCCAAAATATGAAACAACTTTGCAAACTGAAACAAATCTTTGTAATCGGCCTAAAATTTTGTCAAATCACTTCTTGCAACTCATTTGCCATCATGAACCGCATTTTTCAAATCAAGTCCTCAATTTTTCACACTTTGGGATAGGAAAAATTTCCTTTCTTTATCAAACCATTGTCTCAAAAAGTAAATTGTAATTGGACCAAGACAAAAAAATCAGTCCTTAGTCATTGTCCTTTGGTGAGCTACTTCCAACTCATAAGTCTAGTGTGGAAATCTCACCTTGTCATTTTGTCATCATTTCCTTTAAACCAATCCTTTGACAATCCAAATCAAGACATTGGCCAAACTTTGAGTGGTTAGAAAACCTTTCCTAAAGGTCATTTGAAATAAGGCACTCATTACCACTTTGCATTTGACATTCCTTTTTATCCCCATTATCACCTTGCATAAAGCATAGCCTCATGCCATCCACCATCATGTCTTCAAGCCACTTTGATATGCTTGCTAGTCAAATTGAATGCCAATTCATTCGTAATGGTCAAGCACAACTTTCTAGGGACTTCAAAACACTTTACCTCCAATCCAAGTCCAAATTTACAACCCCTAGCCCTCCATCCATCTATCCATCTTGCCAACAATTCATGAGTCCTAGTACTCTTTCCATCTACTATCAAGAGTCCCCTAACACCATCCATGACACTAAGTCACAACAAAATTCCATTGGTCATACCCAACCTAACTTTGATAGGGGAAACCAACCATCCATCAATCCAAACCAACTATCCACGTCATATCCTATTCCTTCATTTGCATCATATCCTAGTCCTTCATTCACATCATATCCTAATCCTCCATCCATGTCATATTCTAATCCTCCATCCACGTCATATCCTTTTCATGCATCCATGTCCTATTCTAATCCTTCATCTCATCCTAGTCCTTCATCCACTAATCCTTTCCAAACCTGCATGTCATATCCTAGTCCATTACACACCAATCCATTCCAAGACACTCCATGTTTTCATGAAAACACATCTAGTCATGGTCTCCAAAGTCCCATCCCATTTCATAAACTTGAAGAAACATGTCAAACAAAAATTCCAAAGCATGACATCATAACATCACCGTCATATCAAGATGAAAGTAGTCCATCCCATGACCCTATTTTTACATCCATTCAAGAAGTCCTCCTAGACAATCATGGCATACCAAATACACCTATCCTTAGTCAAGAGTCCATCCAAAACCATGTCATTGAAGATGAACCTATCCTTGTTTAAGACCCTATTTTCAATCATGTCATTCCAACTGAGCCCATCTTTGATCAAGACACTACTTTTGAAGAAGTCCAAAATGATCCACTCCTTGACCTTTATGCCCTTCATGATGAAACACTTGAAGATGAACCTCTCCAAGCTTCCCACATTGATACTACCAACAATGAGACACTTGCCTCCATGTGACACATAGACGATCTACCTCTAGAACAAGAGTCTCCTAGCATGGACATATTTGCAAATGATCAAGCTATAACTGAATTCAGTGGGATCTATGATAATGACTATGAAGACGGTTTTGATATCAACTTCGAAGCACCAACAAAATCATCAGAATCTGATATGTCAAAAAATCAAACTGAAGATGTCAATCAAAAATCTGTCCAAGATGTCAATGAAGCTACAACATCCTATCAATTAGGATCATCTATCTTTTTCAGAGCAGGCTTTCTTAAAGATGAGAAGATTTTGAGCATTAATTTCCACAATAAGGATGGGTTAGCATCTTACTTCCAAAGTAACAAGTATCCCATCGCCAACAAAATTTGTCAGAACATGCATTATTAAGGGAAAAGGATTAGGCCTACACGAGAAAGGAATTTTAGAACCCATTCAAGTTCAAGCACATTACGAACATCAAGGTCTTGGATATTCATCAGTCAAAAAATCTAATGATGTTAATGATACCTCCTCGATATTGGGGGCAACTTTATCTGATACAAACATCAAAATGGCAGTCATGAGTAGTCCTTGTTATAATATTGTTGCCAACACCCCTTCCCTCCACACCATACATCGTCATTCCAACATGAATAAGCCTTCCATTTGGAACCAACAAAAACAAAATTATTACAAATCCAAAGTTCAAAATCACATGTCAAAGGCCATGGAATCAAACAAAAATTCAAGTGGACAAATAAAGCTAAAGTGGATCCCAAAACAAAATGGATCAAGTCAAGAAAAGAATGAATCAGGGAAAGAAAATATGCCAAATCCAACAGTCAATCAAAATGTGGAGCCACAACACAAGAGGAATCCCACATATAATACATGTCCACCTCCATCAAAATGGTCATCAAGAAAGACATATAAAAGTGTTGGTTCCAAACACTATCCTGATCCGACACCCAAATTTTGGAACATAAAAACCAATACATCCAAACATCCAACCAACCCATCCATGTCTACCATCATTTGTCATAATCCTACATCTCACCTAAACTCCAAAAATCCCATGTCACAAATCCATAAAATCTTGGTAGCAACTCTCTATCATAAGGAATTTCATGGCATTCTATCACGATGTGCGTATTTTGATAAGGCCAACTCTAGTATCAACAAGGATCACAATGACATCAATCAGTTGTATGCAAGTGCTATCATCCTGACAAGGCAACTACTTCAAAAAGGTCATTATTGGCATGTCATGGCACTAGTCTCTACATCAACATCATCAAAGGCTTTAGCACAGTCAGTGGTCATCTAAAGAATCAAGGCTATTCAGAAAAAAATCGAAAATACAAAAAAATTAAAGAAAATCCAGAAAATAGTAAAGAGAAAAATTTCGTCCAATAGTGAAAACTTGGCAAACAGGCGCTTTGGATAAGTACCATGATGAAAACCTAGAAAATAGGCGTCATGTGTAGAATAAATCATCTATGTGAACCATTACACTTAGGGGCAAGTTGTCTCATCTCCCATGCCCTTCACATTAAAGTTGTTATGACATTTCCATCTACCCATCTAAACCTTATCATGTCCATCCATTGTCCCACCTATTTTGATCTTGACAAAGATTGGGGCAAAAACACAAATCATGCTTTGGAATTTTTTTTGACATGTCTATCTTCTGGTCATACCTTATTCATTGAATATCATGTCATTACCATCATAGCCTCATGCGTCATCATCCTTGGAGACCATATGATATTCTCCTAGTCCAAACCATCCATTGTCCTTTTATACCTATCACCCATCTTGGTTTCCCTTGTCAATGGTCTAAAGATCCTTCGTCATCCCATCTAGTCCTACTTAGGTCACTCCACATGCAACAATATGGAAAACCCGACCCATCATCCAAAAAATTCCTTGGCTTTGTCCCTGGCCCTGCTACAGACTTTTATCCTCTTGTCATATCATTGTCATCCTCACATTGTTTCAAGATGTGTCCTTCCCATGTCAAACAATGTTGTCATTATCATCGTCACCTGTCAATCGGTATTCAACTTGACTAGCAGCAAAATCATGGTTGTCCTTGGATTCATGTGCGTCGGCATCATTCACATGCATTTGTCACAATTTTCGTAAAACATCAAAAAGTTATAAAAATTCAAAAAAGTCCGAAAAAAATCTTAAAAATCTAAAAAAGTCTTGGATAAAATCCTAAAAATCGTAAAGTCCGTCAAAAGACCTAAAAATTGAAAAATGTCCTGAGAAAATGCAAAAGCATTCAAAAAATCATCAAAAATCCAAAAACATGTCAAAATATCAAAAAATCTTCAAAAAATTCATCATTGAGTCTTGCCAGTCTTCCACCTTGTCTGAACTACGTTGTCTCTACGCATTTGCTACGTAGGCAAGATTCACCTTTGAATCCCCAAGACATTAGGTCAGTCTTTAGGTTTGTCAAAATAAAATCTTGGTTCAAACTCTTGTCCTTTGGACAACACCATTGGTCGTGTCGAACAATGAGGTCTCTGAGTGCACAATGCAGGCAAGGCCATTAATTGATGAGCCCCCGAGGCTGCACTAGGTCAGTCCATTAGGGTTCATGGCACAATATTTTCACACACGTCAGTTTTCTTCAAAGCAAGCAAAATCTTCCATCAATCCTAAGCAAGCAATCTATCAACAATCTGTTTCATCAACAATCTTGGTCAATTCAACATATCAACAGTGACATGTAATCAAATTCTATCAAGACAATTGAACCTAGCAAAACTTTGGGGTTCTTCTTCAGATGTGTCCTTCTGAAGAGAAACTTTCATTAGTCCTTTATGCTTTTGGATGTGTCCTTCCTAAGCATTATCCTCATCATCTGACATTTTGATGGATTCTCCTAACTCTGAGAATTGATCTCCTAAATATCAACGTCATTCAGGATGTGTCCTTCCTGAATTTGATATCGCTCGACAGTTGGCAACCTTGATCTTAAAACACTTGGCACATACTTGGCACTTGTCTTTGGCCTTTTCATCATGTTACTAGTTTTTCAACGAGATCTCGACAACAGGATTTAGAGAAACAACGATGTCTCATGACGTTTGTCTTGTCTTTTGACACTCATGTTACTAGTTTCTCAGCGATGTCTTGACTACGAGATTTAGAAAAACAATGATGTATCATGATGGTGGCGTTATTTTTGTTCTTTTGGAAATCATGTTGTTAGTTTCTTGAGGATGTCCTAGAAATAGGATTTAGAGAAGCAACGACGTTTCATGGTTTGTCCTTGTCTTTTTCTTCTTGTGGTTGGCTATGACAAAAGGATTGGGGAAATTGCGCTCTTAGTATGAATCATGATCATTCTTGTCTATGACTGCTTTTCTTACGTGATGGTGTGATCTTGCACACCTTGATCTATGTCATATCATGGTGTTTGTTGGCCATTACAATAATCTGCCCAATGATGATTAAAAGAGAAATAAATATTAAAGTCCTATGGTAAACATTGAAGGATTTGGTCTAGGAACTAACATGCATCTCATATAGGCATTGCATTCATATCATCATCCATATATCTTTTTAAACTAACATTTCTTTGTCTCTCCATATTCTAGTCTTCTCATCCATTTCGAGAGCACACCCATGTTCTTGGAACCCGTCTGTCCTCCCGAGGGGGCATATCGCAACCCTCCTCGTCATTCTTCCTCATCCTATTTTGCACTGGGGCATATGTTTGACTTATTTTCTTTGCCACAATGTGATAGGCTGCATTATGACAAAGAGGGGAAAATGTAGACACATAAAAATGACCTAGACCCACAGGCTCTTCTTCTAACCCTAATTGGGACATTTTAATTATGTCCCTAACCCACTTCCAATTATTAATTAGATAATTTTTAATTATTAATTAATTCATGTCCCTTTTCATTCTTCTTGATTATTAAATAAATAATTTTTATTTATTTATCTAATGCATCACTAATTGTCTAAAGTCCTCTTATAATTAAATAAATTTCTTAATTTATTTATTTAATTATGTCACTAATTAAGTCCTCTTCTTCCTAAAATTAAATAAATTCTTATTTATTTAATCCATCTTCCACTATAATTAAATAATTATATTTAATTATCTAATTATTCATTAGCCTCTTCTCTCATAAATTAAATAAATTTTATTTATTTAATTTGGTCCACACTCCTAAACTTTAAATTAAATCTTTATATTTAATAGAAGTGAGCCATGGAGGAGAGAAATGGGTGAGACTGTTCTAGTCTCATTTCTTTTCTCTTTATTCCTCCTTTGCATTTTATTGATTGATTGATATTATTATTGCATGCATGTTCTAACCCCAGTTCAATCTTGCAAGGAAGTATATTTAGATCATTACAATTTATTTAATAATTCAAATTCAAAATATAACAAGGTTTTGAATTTCAATTAATTAATAAACATAGTCAAATGTGCATCTAGAGTGTTGGATAAACATTGTCAAATCCAACCAAGAGTAAAGGATAAAAAATAAAGAGAAAGCCAAATGGTTGTAGCTCAATTTGGTTGAGCACAAATGGTGAGGATGATGATATGTGATATAGAAGTCATCAACTAAGGTTCAAACCCTCGAAGGCATGCTTGAGCCAAGTTTAACCCTTGGGTGACTTCAACATACTAGACCCCCCTACATGTGGCCTCTAAGTCAAATACAACTTCTGGTTTAGATATATGCTACATCAAATTGTTGTAGTCCAATATATAGAGGGAAACATGCTCACATCTATATTATCCAGCTTGTTTCCAAAACACAAAAAAAATTAAAGAGAAAAATGCAAATTAAATTCAAAGTATAATATTAGAAGAAGGTTAATGTGTGTAGACATGAAAAAATGTACTAAGCCTACAAACATCATTTTTCCTCATCATTTTCCTTTCTTCCTTACAAAATTGAATAATTTTTTTTTTATTATTATTGTCTAAAGTCACATTATTCTATTAATTAAATAATTTTCATTATTTATTTAATTAATTAATTTTATTTTAGTTCTTCCTTTTGACTAATTAGATAAATTATATTTATGTAATTATGTAACTAATGTCCCCTTCTCCGTATAGTTAAATAAATACTTATGTATTTAACTATTGTCATTTTCGACTATAATTAAATAATTATTGTAGTTATTTAATTATAATTCATTATCCTCTTCTTCTATAATTAAACTAGTATACATATATTAATTAATAATATATATAAAGAACACTAAAAGTTATCAATACTTAACATTGTTTATTAGAATATTAATTAATAAAATATATTAAAAACTAATAATATATATAAAAAACTATTTTTACTATTATATATATATATTAATTAATAATATATATAAAAAAATATTTAAGCATACATATCTTAGTTTGTAATTTTAATCGAAAAGTATTTAAATTAAAAACTATGTACTAGGAAGTTTTTAATTTAAATCTTTTTTGAAAAATAGAAAAAAAAAAAATTTATGTACTTGTTATTCTTAAGTAGCACATACTTCCACCTGTCTGTCATTTTCAATGAAGCTTCAAAAAGTTTACGAATATTCTTTGTTGCTTTCACTATATACCGCTTTAGCGTAATAAATTTTGTTTATTTAATTATTTCCTAATTTTTCATTTTCCTCTACTTTTGAATTAAACTATTACTAAATAAAAAATTCAACTTTCCCTCTTCTTCTATAATTAAATAATTGTTTTAAATTATTTTATTATTCACTTTCCCTCCTAAATCAAATAATTTTATAATTATTTAATTTACTCCAACAACCTTTTTTTCTTGCCAACATCTTTATTCGTGTCATTCTTATCTTCACATCTCAATTAATTTCCACCCTTGATTGAATCCATTTCTAATTTAATATCAATTGTATATCCTTAACCAAACACTATCTTTGCCCTAAATTTTCTCTAACCCTATTTCATTGCTTCTCAAGCAATCTTGGTCATTGATTTTCTTGTCATATTAGCTTTTAATCCTAGCCTGTCATTCAAATTTGGTTTTCTATAAGAGACCTATCATTATCATTTTCCCTCCTAAATTAAATAATTTTATACTCCAACAACCTCTTTTATTGGTCCAACCTCTTTATTCATTCCATTCTTATCTCTTCACTTCTCAATACATTTTGTTCATTGATTGAATTAATTTCTAATTTAATCTCAATCGTTTATCCTTAACCAAAGCCTATCTTTTCCCTAACCCTATTTCATTGCTTCTTAAGCAATCTTGGCCATTGATTTTCCTATCATATTAGGATTTAATCCTATCCCTTCATTCAAATTTAGTTTTCTATAAAATAGACCTACCATTATCATTTTTAGCTAATTTAAGTACATGATATTCAAGGAGACTCGTAGAATCTTCAATATTTTCTATCATCATCACTAGGCTTATTATTGCATACTCAAAATCTGAGGGCAAACAAGCATATAAAGCAAGATGGAAAAGGACAATGGAGGTGAATCAACCATGGCATAGGAATAATGGTAATATTTCTTTCATATTTTATGTTTCTATGTTCATTTATGCTTCATTGGTGGTTTAGGGCCTTTAGGGTTTGAGTTCTATTGATTCATGCCTTTTTCCTTAATTTTACCCTATTCTACATTGGTGAACCTGATGTGAACTAACCAAATTTTAAATAGTTTTTGAGAAAATTTGAGTTTCAGGTCCGCAATGCATCTATGAGGCTAAATGAGGCATTTGAGAGACAATGCAACACATTTGTGGTAAAAATGATGCATTTGATAGATACTGTGACACATTCTTGAAGATAAAATACCACATTCATGGCATCGAGAGCTACATTTATTTAAATATAGAGAAAATAATTTCATTAGTTTATTTTTGATCTTTTATGTCATTTCTCGACTTTTTGGTGTTTATTTTTCACATCTCGACTAAATAAATATACTATTTATATTTTAGAATTTTCCAAACTTTTCCAGATTTGAGTGTTTTTGCAGCTTTTAGGTCATGCACCATATTTGTTTTGACTGTGATCCTTTGTCGCTATCTAGTACACCACAAACACTTTTTGGTTCACTACAGTTGCTATCTAGTTTGTCGTAGTCATAGTCTAGTTAATCTTATTTGTTCTAGAAAAGCGAGTTGCATTTGTGACACTGTGAGATGCATTTTCCTGTTATTGTTAATAGGGTTTTAATTATGATTTTTTCATTTCTTCTTTTTCTATTTGGTAGAATAGAGATTTTTTGTGTTATTAATATTTTGTTGGCAACTTGTGGAATTCATGGGGACAAAGAATTTATATCAAGACTACTAATCCATGTTCATGTAGGGCTTTATTTTACTTTAATTTCTAAGCAACAGCATTTGGATTTGGGACCTAGAAAGAACCAAGTGTCTTTGCATTATCACATTTTCAATTTGGGATTAAAAAGAATCATTGTTTGTCTTGTTTGGTGATTTTGTTTGTGTTTTGAGGTGTGTATGATATTCCCTCGCATTTTATATGATCTTGAGAATAAAAAAAACTTCTCAACATTTTCATTTTCACATCACACATTTGGTTTTCTAAAGGCTAATGAGCATTTTTTAGTGTAAGAAAATACATGTGTATGCTCTCTCTTTGCATTTTTATATGAGGTCTTGGAGATCAAAACCATTGTATTCATATCACTTTTGCTATAACCCTTTAGAAGGGCCTGCCTTTGGAGAAGTAATCACTCTAAGGGGTATGAACCAAAGCAATTTTTCCCTCAAGCCACTATATAAAAGGATAAGGTCAAAGCCAAGTCCAAACTGATGTTATCCTTTTTCGTATAGTGCCAATCTAAAAGGGGAGATACCCACACTTGTGTGAGGTAGGTAGGGCCCCAAGTAGGGTTGGTTAAAGCATCAAGTGGCTTATAAGATGCTCACAAGGCATCAAGTCCTCAAGTAGTGACTAAAAACCAATTATTTAAAGGCCCACCCTTATTTATTGAGTTATTTTGTGTCATTCTTAGTGCCAAGTTGTAGCATCACACCTTGAAGTTACTCACCATATGGGTCCCTTGTGATGAGATAGAAATCCCTGGCTTAGCATAAGCTACTTTTTTACTTGTAGCTTTTAGTGTAGAGGGTTATTGGGTCATCCTTCCAGTCCTAGAGGCCCCTATTTATCCTCTCTTCCAAATATAAGAGTGAATACACCCTCTGAAGGTGTCCCTACACTTGTGTTAATGGATATTCAAAGTTGTGGGCCTGAGATTTTCCGCCATTGGTGATTGAATTTAGGGTAAGAAGTGTTTTATGTGTGTGAAGTGTTTTCAAATTGTGATTAGACCCATGGAAATTGAGGTGAATAACCCTCAAAAATACACATAATGCATAAAGTATTGTCACTCAATAGCCAAGACTTGTATTTCAGATTGTGTGTTGTGTTTGAAATCACATCTCATAAAAACCCAACATGAAAAATCAATCTAAAACATTTAAAACTAGGGTTAGACACACTATTCAGCGTATCTAGAGACTATAAGCTGCAATTGCAAAAACAAAGTACCAAATCTACTAAAAATTGTGAGCCAAATTTACAAGATAGTAAACCACTTTTAATAGATTGTGAAACAAATTTTCTAGTTGTCATTTTTTTTGGGAAATTGTGGTATAGTCTTATTTCGGGTCAATTCATTATAGTAATCATCCTATCATACTACAAAATTTCTCATTTTAGACCATTAATTTCACTCCATTCATGTATAGGTTTCCATTGTATTCTTTAGTTGCATACACGTTAATTCAAACCCTAGGTCATTCATTAGTTGCATACACTTTTGTAGAATATAGGCTAGGAGACTTATCAAACTTTGGATTAGATTATTGTCACAAATTTAGATTGTATTGACCTTGTCTTTTCATCAATCAATATTTGGGCGGGTGCATGGAAATGGGTAGCAATTCTATGGACACCCTAAAAAAAAGAAGTTGAAAACCATAACGCAAGAGCATTATAACATGCTCGCGTTATGTCTTCCGTTAAACCTAGGCCAGGTCTCGACAGCTACAACTAAAAATAGGTAATGCGAGCACATTATAATGTGCTCACATTATCAACTATTTAAAGCAAAAAAACAAATGCAAATCTCTCATTTGCATTTCAACTGGTTTTTTTGTTGCACCCGCGGCCAAAAACCCCAGAATATCACACTCGCATTCTAGGAGGAGAATTTCTTCATCAAGAATCCCTATTTCTTCACAACGATGGCACCATGATGAGGAGGAGGTGTAAGAGGTAAGGATTCTATGGTTTTTGTTTTGAATTTGTTAGTTTTAGGTTGAATTTGCTAGTTTTAGGTGCAATTTGATATCTATTTGTTTGAATTTTTAGGTGATGCAAATCAACCTGCAAACCCTCAAAATCCTCAACAGGAAGACCAACCAAATCCTCAAGATCAAAATCAACCACAACATCAACCTCCTCCACCAATCACTCAACCCCCTCCTAGCACTCAACAAAATTTAATGAGTGAAATTGAGAACAACAAAAAACAAATTGAGGATTTGATCAATAGGTTGAGTGATCCAAATGGTTCAACCATAGAAAGAATGACCCTAGCAAATTCATTGAGAGATATGTTAACAAACGTAGATTCAATTAGCAAACAAATAACTAGATGGGAAGATAGGAGGCAGGCGGCTAGGGACTATTATGCAAATAAACTATCATACAAGGATGTGAAAGATTTAAAAATTACAAAAGGTGATTTGTGCTCATTATTCACTGACCCACGCACAAATCAAAATCTTACCCTCAATGCGAAGAGGTTTCCTATCCATTGGTGCCACCACCAACAGATGAAGGACCAGTTTTATGATAGGTGGTACATGGTCTTCGATTACCCACCGTGCAACAATTGCGAGGTCCCACAATATTTCCTTAGGAAACTATACAGTGAGTTCATATTGAACAAAATCCCAAATTATTTTGATATGAGGGATTTCCAGGGGAGAGGTGGGGGTTAGCTCAGGATAGACCTGGTGCACAGCGGATCCTACGCGGCAAGGTAGACGAGCTCTTGCTAGGCCACCTCATGAGCACATTGTTATGCCTTTCGTCATGAAGGAAAGTGTTGACGTAGAGACATTGTAGGCAATCAGCACTTTGACCCAAAGTGTCATCCATCATACTAGCCCTATTCTACAGCGCCATCTAGGGGAGTCTTCTAGTGGTGGCCTTCAAACACATGTGTGTCAATCTTGCGGGGCTACTTGTTCACATGACCCCACTGACCCTCAGGAGACTGGTACATAGGATCCATCTACAGCTATGGAGATGGAGAGGGCAACTGACATTTTGCATGAGGCATATGGCATTGATAGTCAAGTAAAAGTTAGTGCATGTGTTCATTGAATTTAATTTATTAAATTTTGATTTTGAAATGCAAGATTAACTAAAAATGTTTTATGATTTTAATAAAATTGTAGGGTCATAGTGTTGAGACTAGATACACTGCCCCCCACCAACCTATTTTTGCAGTACACCTATTGCTAGGGTATGTAACTAGTAAACAATTATAAGTTTATTGCATATTAATGGCATTGTTTTATGAATGGTAATTTAATATGCAATTTTGGATGTTGAATAGACTAATATTGGAGGTTTTGATGGAACACTTCCCAGTGGCGGTGGATTTACTCAAACCTTCACGCAGGTAATAGAATAAAGAGTTTAACTAATGAATCAAGTACTTAATAGATTTGTGTAGTTTATACATGCACATCGTTGATTACGTTGAATAATTTGTTGTTTTATTTTTAGTTGTTGCGAGACGATACACCTCTGAATGTGATAAGGGCAATGGATATTGGTGTGACATCTGCTATACAATCCTCAATGGCTCTGACAGAAGAGGTATGAGGCAAATTAGTAAATTTTAATTTACATTTGTTGTTATAGATGTTAGTTAGTGAAAAATCAAACCATTATTGATTCACGTAGTTTTTGTCTATTTGTATGGTTTATACAGGGCTTGAGCATGCCTAAGCATGGGCATGAGGATATTTCCCTCATGGAGAGAGATTGTGAGATGGATGTAAGTGATTATTTTGTCAAATATATCATTTTTTATAATGTAATTTATATATATTCATGTCTTTACTTCTTATTGTAATAGTTAAAACTTCACCATGAACTAAACCCTAGGAGGAGCAGCAGGAGCACTCCACGAGCGCAGAAAAAATGAGTGATAGACCTATTGCCATCTGTGCAAAAATAAAAGGGAAATATTTTATTTCCTGTGCATGGAGAGCAATGACTTTTGATTCTAGAGTCCTTTGTTGTATGCCTGCATGGTAGTTTTTTACATAATTTTTATTGGACATATTTCACATTGTATGCCTAGATGGCATTCTCATAAGCCTATATGGCTATTTTATACATATATTTCATACTTATATCGACATATATTTATGTATTCCTAGATGGCTATTTGGTTAATACAAATATATTTTATGGATGCCTCTCCATATTTGCATTCTAAATTGATGGTTCAATATATATGAGTTACGTGTATTCAAGTGTATACTTTACAGCTTACGTGTATACTTTGTGACTTATGTGCATTTGAGTGTATACTTTTTGGCTTACATGTTTGCATGCATATACCTTGTATTCGTGCATATACTTTGTTTTAATTTGTGTATACTATGTATTTGTGTGTATACTTTTTGAGGCTTACGTGTTTTTGAGTACTTGTACTTCCCTTATTGACATGTACATGTTTGACTTATTCACGTGTATAATTATTAATTGGTTAGCCCTAGCATTGATCTATGTCATCCTCAATGCATGATCCTTGAGATGGAGTAAGTACACCCTCAAGGTCAAAAGGAGTTTCACATGCATTCTTCATAGGCTCATTTTGGTAGTGAAACCAAAAACCTCTTGCATCATTGAAATGATTTTTTTTTTCCTTTATAGCAGGTCTGAAGCCATTATCATTATCCATCAGTTCTTCATGTATCCACTCCCCATTAATGGTTGTCTCATGACCTTCATGAAACCAAGCACTTATCTCATTTGTGATAGAAGAAATGTATGAAGATTTATCTTCCTCCTTATGAACCATTCATTATCATGAGAGATGGGTTCTTGTGAACCACTACTGATGAATCATGGGTCAATGAGTTTGACTTGTAAAACTACACAATTGAATCCTTATAGCAATATCACAATATTTATATATCTAAATGTGTTATTTCCTTCAACTAAAATTTGTGCTTATACTTATGTGATTGATGTATGTTTGTGTATGGGATCATAGTAATTTCTATTTGATGATGCTATTGTGTCTTTAAGGTTTATTTATTAAAGGGTGCATGAAACAAGTTTTAAATCCTTACAAATCTTTGAATTTCTTAGGTTTTTCTATTTGTCAAGTCTGGGCTCTGAGCCTGAGTCCAAGTCAAAAAATGGCTTGTCAAGTCCAAGGTGAGTCCTAGTCTTGTAACATTGGTGTGAACACATCGAGGAATAATGTATATGCTGATGAAGAGAGAACCCATCCTTGTTTCCAAACAAACCATGGTATAGATATGGTTGGTCGAGATAAAACATCACTCTTCTAGATAGTTCGAACCATAATCTTTCATGGCTACAAACACACCTTCATTATGTGTGTTCTTGATCTTATTGAAGAAATGGTTGAACATGTTGTAGATCAAATATTGCAACCCTAAGTCCACAAGAAGGTTACTTGTCCTGATTTCCACAAATGTCTTTAAGATGTTCATCCTTCTTGAGTAATGTGAACTATTGATGTTATCTAGATCTTTGAAACTATTTACAATCATGTGCAATACTGTAGAAGCTAGAGCTATATCTAATACTACAAATGACTGTTAAATGGAATCCTGATAACAATATCACAATTTGATACATTGTAGAAAATACCTCCTACTTATCAATTGATGAGCTAAAGGGGCTCTATAATGAATGTTTCATAAGGCACAACACTTGCTAAAGTTTTTGCAAATGGGGTTGCAAGCTAAGTGGGCTTAACCTTGGGGAAAAAACTTTGTGGTTAAGTGCTTGAGATGGAGTATACTAGAATGGGTGACCTCCTGGGAAGGCCTAGTGCCTCACCTCTATGAGCATCACTTAGATGCAACAAGTGCTAAGTGGGCCATTCAATATCATTTCAAATTTGTTGCTTTAAGCAACTTACAAATATGCAACTTAAGACTCCTCCAACCTAAGGGATCGATCCGGTGGAACATAGCTCAGAGCGATTCCACATGTTTCGATGCAAAAGAGGACCATTCCTAGTGTAAAAATACCTATCTAGACATGTTGGAATAGTCCACTTGGTCACACAAGTTGTAGAACAAAAGTTGCACCACTTTGCAACTTTGCATTGCTTGCATTTGATGCTTTTTCCATCAAGTGAAAATTCGCCACCACTGGAAAACCACTTCGAGATAGCCAAAACCGAGAGAGGTTTTTGTAGATAGGCTCAATGTGATCCTATATGATCAAATGAGAAGTTTCTAAGAATCACGACATCTGAGTAATAACATGCTAAAGTTTGTAGCCATTTTGAGCTTTGGACCCTTAAGGGATCGATCCGGTTGAACGTAGCTCAGAGCGATTCCATATGTTTCAGTGCAAAAAAATACCATGCCTAGCATAAACATACCTATTTGGATGCATTGGAGCAGTTAGTTTGGTCAAATTAGTTGCAAAGCGAAAGTTGCACCACTTTGCAACTTTGCACTGCTTGAATTTGACACTTTTTCCATCAAGTGAAAATCCACCGTCATGAGAAAACAACTCCAAGATAGCCAAAACCGAGAGAGGTTTTCCTAGAGGGGCCCAACGCCTTTTTGTAGGACCAAATGAGAAGTTTCTAAGTGTCACGGTATCTGAATAATAGCATGCTGAAGTTTGCAGCCATTTTGCACTTTGGACCCTTAAGGGATCGTTTCAGTTGAACATAGCTTAGAGCAATTCCATGTGTTTCAGTGTGAAAAAATACCATACCTAGCATAAACATACCTATTCGGATGCGTTGGAGTAGTTAGTTTGGTCACACGAGTTGTAGAGAGAAAGTTGAACCACTTTGCAACTTTGCATTGCTTGAATTTGACACTTTTTCCATCAAGTGAAAATCTGCCACCACGAGAAAACCACTCCAAGATAGCCAAAACCGAGAGAGGTTTTTCTATAGGGGCTCAATGCCTTTCTGTAGGATTAGATGAGAAGTTTCTAAGTGTCACAGTATCTGAGTACTAGCATGCTGAAGTTTGCAGCCATTTTGCACTTTGGACCCTTGAGGGATCGATCCAGTTGAACATAGCTCGGAGCGATTCTACATGTTTCGGTGCAAAAAAATACCATGCCTAGTGTAAAAATACCTATTTGGACATGTTGGATAAGTTATTCTGGTCACACAAGTTGCAAAGCGAAAGTTGCACCACTTTGCAACTTTGTACTGCTTGAATTTGACACTTTTTCCATCAAGTGAAAATCCGTCGCCACGAGAAAACCACTCCAAGATAGCCAAAATCAAGATAGGTTTTTGTAGAGGGGCCCAATTCCTTTTTGTAGGATCAGATGAGAAGTTTCTAAGTGTCATGGTATCCGAGTACTAGCATGTTGAAATTTGCAACCATTTTGCACTTTGGACCTTTAAGGGATCGATTCGGTGGAACATAGCTCAGAGCAATTCCACGTGTTTCGATGCAAAAGAGGACCATGCCTAGTGTAAAAATACCTATTTGGATGTGTTATAATATTCTGCTTGGTCACATGAGTTGCAGAACGAAAGTTGGACCACTTTGCAACTTTGCACAGCTTGAATTTGACACTTTTTCCATCAAGTGAAAATATGCCGCCACGAGAAAACCACTCCAAGATAGCCAAAACCGAGAGAGGTTTTTCTAAAGGGGTCCAATGCCATTCTGTAGGATCAGATGATAAGTTTCTAAGTGTCATGGTATCCAAGTAATAGCATGCTAAAGTTTGCAGCTATTTTGCACGTTGGACCCTTAAGGGATCGATCCAGTGGAACATAGCTTCGAGCGATTCCACATTTTTCGATGCAAAAGAGGACCATGCCTAGCGTAAAAATAAATTTTGAACGTGTTGGAACAGTCCGCTTGGTCACACAAGTTGCAAAATGAAAGTTGCACCACTTTGCAACTTTGCACTGACTACATTTGATGTTTTTTCCATCAAGTGAAAATCCACCGCAATGAGAAAACCACTCCAAGATAGCCAAAACCGAGAGAGGTTTTTCTAGAGGGGCCCAACACATTTTTGTAGGATCAGATGAGAAGTTTCTAAGTGTCACGGTATTTGAGTAATAGCATGTTGAAGTTTGCAGCCATTTTGCACTTTGGACCTTTAAGGGATCGATCTGGTGGAACGTAGTTTAGAGCGATTCCACGTGTTTCAGTGTGAAAAAAGACCATTCCTAGCATAAAAATACCTATTCATATGCGTTGGAGCAGTTAGTTTGGTCACATGAGTTGCAAAGCGAAAATTGCACCACTTTGCAACTTTGCACTACTTGAATTTGACACTTTTTCCATCAAGTGAAAATCCGCCGCCACGAGAAAACCACTCCAGGATAGTCAAAATCGAGAGAGCTTTTTCTAGAGGGGCCCAACGCCTTTCTATAGGATCAAACGAGAAGTTTCTAAGTGTCACGATATCCGAGTAATAGCATGCTAAAGTTTGTAGCCATTTTGCACTTTGGACCCTTAAGGGATCATTCCGGTTGAACATAGCTCAAAGAGATTCCACATGTTTCAGTGTGAAAAAAGACCATGCCTAGCGTAAATATACCTATTTGGATGTGTTGGAGCAATTATTTTGGTCACACAAGTTGCAGAGTGAAAGTTGCACCAGTTTGCAACTTTGCACTACTTGAATTTGACACTTTTTCCATCAAGTGAAAATCCGCCGCCACAAGAAAACCACTCCAAGATAGCCGAAACCAAGAGAGGTTTATCTAGAGGGGCCCAACGCCTTTCTGTTGGATTAGAAGAGAAGTTTCTAAGTTTCATGGTATCCGAGTAATAGCATGCTGAAGTTTGCAGCCATTTTGCACTTTGGACCCTTAAGGGATCGTTCCGGTTGAACGTAGCTTGGAGCGATTCCCTGTATTTCATTGCAAAAAAAGACCATACCTAGCGTAAACATACCTATTCAGATGTGTTGGAGTAGTTAGTTTGGTCACACGAGTTGCAGAGTGAAAGTTGCACAACTTTGCAACTTTGCACTGCTTGAATTTGACACTTTTTCCATCAAGTAAAAATCTGCCGCCATGAGAAAACCACTCCAAGATAGAAAAAACCGAGAGATATTTTTTTAGAGGGGCCCAACGCCTTTCTATAGGATTAGATGAGAAGTTTCTAAGTGTCATGGTATCCGAGTACTAGCATGTTGAAGTTTGCAGCAATTTTGCACTTTGGACCCTTAAGGGATCGATTTGGTGGAACATAGCTCAGAGTGATTCTACGTGTTTCGGTGTGAAAGAGGACCATGCCTAGTGTAAACATACCTATTCCAATGTGTTGGAATAGTCCACTTGGTCACACGAGTTGTAGAAAAATGTGTACAAATTGTTTACATGACCTTTTTCACATTGTTTTACATTTCAAAATTCAAAGTTTGCAAATTTTCCTACTCAAGGCATTTACAGAACAAGGTGCTATTACACCAAACATGAACTCCAACCTTACAATATTTGAGTATATCTCATTATGTAATTAAATCTTATTACAATGCCTCTAGCACTTTGTTCTCTTAGATCTTTTACAATGTCACTCATACATTCAAGATTCTCTTTAAATGTCTACATCATAGGTGCTCATTATGAGGTTAACATCAAATGAGTAACTTGAGATTCCCTCAGTAAGATTCACATTCTCTCTTATAATGGCTTGAAATCAAAATTGAGATTTGTCAAAATCATCAAAAAAAGTATGTTGCATTGCTTTTTTGGTTGAGATTCTCTTTGATGGCTCTTAAATCAACATTTTATGCAATGAAAGATCAATCAACCCTTAGTAGTTTCCTTACAAATACACAATGTAAAAGAAAAAAAGAAAGAGCATCCAAAATGGAAATGAAATAAAAATAGATGGAAGGAACTTACAGATGTTGCATGCAAGCATCAAAATAAGGATGTTGCATTGCTTTTCTGGTTAACATTCTCTTGGATGGCTCATATATCTGCGTTTTTTGCAAGGAGACACCAATCACTGTAAAAGAATATGATAGCATTCGCATCAAACAAATTAAAGTGCATACAAGTATAAATTAATAAGAACCAATGTGCATATACTTACAAATTAATCCAATGAACCATCCGTGTCTGCTCTACTCTTTATTGTGTTAATTATTGCCTCATGGTTAGACTCACGGACCTTCCATAACATCTTGTTCAAAGTTCTACCCCCATAGTTTCTCAAATGAACATTGGATTCCACGACAAGGTTTGAGTAATGAAGAATCTTACGATACATGTCAAATTCCTTAAATAGCTAATGTTTAACACTCGAATGTGGGTACCTTCTAAGCCATGTTCCAGTAACCACAATTGAGCCTATAGGGTATTTGATGTTTTCTCCATCTATAACTGGGGCCTCCAATTTCTTTTTGGTCTCAACACAATGACACAAATAATAGTATGTTCCCTCTTCATTGTCTTCATCTACAATAACTGCATAAACATGCCCTGCATTGATATGTGCAAAAAATCTCTTGAAATTTTTCAACATTATGGATACAGTACAAAGTAAGATCTAACGATATGGAATTTCAACAACTAAGAAAGCAGATATATGACCTCATTGAACTAGATTTGATATGTGGTCAAAGTCAACCGATGATTCTATCTATGTCAGTTCCAATGTCGTCAAAGGGTGATACGTGTGAAGTGGGCTAAGATAACTTGTGAACCATTTGTCAACCCACTCCTCTGACTCACAATCATTCCAGTCTTGCATTGTACATGAAGAACAAAATCATGCCATTTTTTGTGTATTGATACTCCATGAACCTATATTTGAGCTAAGGAAAGAGTGTACCTCACTTGATCCTATTAGTGTACAACAGTCTTCATATGGTGCTGTTAGTATCATCCATCAACCAAAAAAATCTACGAACTGAAGATGTACCTTCATTACCTAGACCCATCAAAGCATTACACCACTCGATGATTGATTTTGCATCTATCAACTTTGCACTGTCTTTATACTTTAACTCTTCTCGTGCTAATGCTCTTTTCATGCATGTTCCCCCTTTCCATGTCCAACCTCACAAAAGTTCCACATATGTTGAACACCTGTAGAAGATGCGTGAGTTCTTGAACTATGTTGCACAATTATCAAACCATATTATATGTTGATCGTATTCTATGCCCCTCTGAGCCAAACCACTGTAGAACATCTGGAAGCAATCTTGCACGAACTCTAGAGAATGTGTGTGATCATCACTAATGTAAAAGTGGTACTCCCTCAAAACCTTCCTTTGCTCATCTGTACTATCAGATGAATGAATGAATGCTATGTGCACAAATATCGAAACTTTTGTGGAGTTGTAATATTGTGATTGCACCTCATGTTGTGGCTATAGAGTGTATTTCTCTACAAATTCAACCACGGATACTATGCTTCCAACTGGAAAGGTGTCCTTGCATAGCTTGAACTGTGTGTCCAACCATCGGGCTCTATGGGTATGCATTGCATACTCAGACAGTATACTGTCACGAAATGTGGTCATAAATTTGTACACTAGAATCTTCTCAATAACTAAATCACTCCTTTTTGCTTGAGACCCATCTTTTGTAGGGTATGCCACTATTTTATACTTCTCGAACTCTACTAATTTTTTTCCCACCTCATCTATGCTTTCCATATGTTGACATACTGGCATACACTGGAAGCCACCACAACACTCGCATGAACCATCCAAGCATGTTGTCCTATAGAATATCTATCCATCCTCTATTTCACATAATTTTTTTGATAAGAACTCTCTTGAAGATTTTGGTGGGGCTTCTATGCCACAATCTTGCAAAACATCGTTAGTATGCAAATCTAAACATATCGAACGATAAACATTGTAATGGTTAGAAAATTCAATATGTAGTCTACAACAACAAGTAGTGCGTGTGTGATTTATCTTGACATAAAAAGGTTTAAACAGTTCAAAAAATCTTTGAGAAATACTAATTTGAGGATAATCATTTTCAAATTTATGAAAAAATTGGGTTTGAGTCATTTCCAAAAAATGCTTTGGATGTGGCTCACGATTCTGACTACGAATTCTCCTTCTTACCACATCCCTTTGATTCAGAGATGGCCTTGTGTTATTATTCCAATACTCTTCAATTAGTGTTCTCAAGGCTTGGACAACTTCTTTATCTTTTCATGACAGTCTCCCCGAGAATGCCCATAATTCATTTGTATCATTGCCCTCAATTCTTTTCCACCTTTGAATGGCTCTTGATAAATATTTTCTACTAATTCCCATTTTTTCACTAGTCTTTTTAATTAGGCGAGATCTCTTTGTTTGAAAACTTACCATAGTCAATGTAATGACACGTCGGGTGACAT
Source organism: Sequoiadendron giganteum (assembly GCA_007115665.2). Lineage (NCBI taxonomy): Eukaryota > Viridiplantae > Streptophyta > Pinopsida > Cupressales > Cupressaceae > Sequoiadendron > Sequoiadendron giganteum. The sequence continues at coordinate 116,607,903 of CM021108.1, forward strand.
TACTATCCTTTGAGCATGAGGTCTTACCCACACTCTCATAAGCATCCATTAGAATCTTCACAATAGTGTCTTCACTCAATGCATTCGATGTTCTCAACCCAAGAGTCTTCATGATGTTCCTATACTTTACACCCCGCATCATTTCAACAGATAGTTGACATCTTGCAGTCTCATTTAGCCTTTCAAAGAATCATTCCCAAATCTTATTAGCATATCTTCTACAAGTGTGTTTTGAAATCATACCTTCCATGTGCTGCAAAATCTCATCATCAATATTAATCAAATACTTTGGCTTTCTATGCAAAATTCTTGGTGGTGTTCTCCTAGGTACATACATCTCATTATTAGGAATTTCATCAATATTTAATTGAGGTGGGCTAGATTGCATACCTTTGATCGAGGGTGGAGAAGAATACATACCTTGAGGTTCACATGGGAATGATGGCATACCTTCTTCGTCAATTTCAATTGATGATGTACTCTCAAATTGAGATGTGTTGGATGGTGTCCAACAATATTCACTTGCAGTAAATGGTGTCCCTCCATATTCACTTGTAGTAGATGGTGTCCATCCATATTCACTTGTGCTAGATGGTGTCCCTCCATATTCGCTTGTTCTTAATGGTGTCCCTTCATATTCACTTGTCGTAGAGGGTGTGTCTCCAACTACGATATATGAATTTCTCTTACGACGATGCTTTCTCATTCGTGCTTGTTGTGCTGCCAATTCCTGTTCTCTTTTTGATGGTTGAGGTTCCTCTACAATCGGGTTGTTTTCATCAATCATTTCTAATTTCTTCTTTTCACGATATGCCACCACCTGAACCCTCTCCTTTTCTTTCAAGGTTTTGTTCTCTTCGTCTGTTAGTTTCCTCTTTGTCTTTTTCTTCAACATGGTAGATAATTTTATCTATACCATGGTAATAAGATGAATATTAGTTCCTAAAGGAGTGGTCTATGTAATGAACTTTTGACCTTGTGCAAGGTATTTTGAAGATGTTTGATGCTTTGAAATGGTCTAGGAAGGCTCAGGTATAGGAGTTTCTATAAACCCTCTCTCTTTGCATTGAAAAATGGGGGTTTTTGTATTGGAAGCCTAGTTGAACAAGTAAGGTCCTAAGACCTAGACATTATCTTGTTTTGAGACCTAATTAAAGACTGTTTTGGGTTTGGAAGTCTGGTGTGAAGATCTAAGGGTAGTTCCTTTGTAAAATTGGCCTACTTGGAGGCCTAAAATAGTGAAAAAGGTCAATTTTCTTAATGTTGTCCCAAAGGAGTCATGTGATGGGTAAAGGTATGTCTTGCAACTCTTAAATTGGTGCTACAATCATTCTTTTATTTTCTTGGTGTTTTTGAAAGTTTTGGAGTTAAGGGCCCAAAATTGGTTTTGCACAGTAACTAGATTCCAAGGGTGAAATTTGGGAAATAATGTTTTTGTTTGTTGTCCAGCTTGGAGAAGTATTGGGATTGGTCCATTACACCTTTTTAATCTTCTTAGATGTCTCTTGAAGGCAAGTTGACATCTTCAATGGTTTTGGGTCCTCTAACTCTACATAAAAAATGAGTATCATAGTTTGAAGTGTGTGCATTGTTTGGGAGATACATGTGAAATTTTGTAGATGCTTAGCTACTAGTAATGTGGACAGTGAACAAAGGAACTAAGTTTTTGTGTAAGGGAAAACTTCTGAATGGTTTCATTTTTTTTTTACTAACTCAAACAAAGATTTATTAAGAAAATAATGGTTTGGTTGTGCCTTAAGAATTATAGTTTGTGTTTGTAAACAATGGTGCCATTATGGAAGATTTAAGACAACTTGTGAATGACATAATCATTGGTTGATTTTTTGAGGAACCTAGTTGATTGTAATCAGTTATTTTCAATATTTTCAAGGTTCTTTGAAGGTCCTTAAGGAATTGGGAACTCTTAATGCTAATTTGAGTATACGAATCAAATATTTTGTGAAGGGAAATATAGTTGAATAAGTGTGTCAAGAAAGGTGTTGATTTCTTCCTTTGTATTGCATCAGTTTGTGCAGAGGTATTGGATGGTGTTTGGACCCTTCAGAGGAATGGGAGAGGCTTGGAGTTGTCTTAAAGGATGAATTTTGGTGAATGGTTCTGAATTTCTATAATTGGCAAGTATAAAATGGTAATTGGAAAGTGTATATAATTGCGTATATAATTTGGTAATTTAAAATGTGCATTGACAACCTAAGGTTATAATGACAAACAAAAATGAAAGCAAGCCATAATAGAATGAAAGAAAATGTGTAAAGACTTCACATACCTTAAAAACCAAACTTTCAAATGGAGGAGTTCAACCCAATTATGTAGCCTTAACTTCTTCTTTCTTCAAACTCCACAACAATTTGACTTGTTCAAAAGCTTGTTCCCTTCCATAGTTCAATTGTATATCATTTTTCAATGGAATTCAAACTTCTATTGATATTATATGTCTATCAACATGGAAAATTTGTTATTTCATGCAAAGGTGGTAAAAAGATAATGGAAAATGTGATGGAATGTGAAAAAGATGCTTGTACACTTCACAACATCATCAAAAAGTTAATTTTTGTTAGAGCACGTGCAAAACTAGGGGAATATGCAAACTCTGGGCCTTCAAATCACGGCTATATAGAGTTTTTTACCGTTTTAGTGGCGTTATAACACGAGCGCGTTATGTGAAATTTGATTTTCTTAGTGTATTTTTGAGAGTATAGGAGTTTCTAAGAGAGTGGGAGGGAGAGAGGGGGAGAGTGGGAGATAGAGAGGGAGGGAGAAGGAGAGAGTGGGAGAAAGAGAGAGTGGGAGATAGGAGGGGAGGGAGAGTGGAGGAGAGGGAGGGAGAGAGGAGAGTGGGAGGGAGAGAGGGGAGGGATAGAGGAGGAGAGAGGGGAGAGGGAGATGAGAGGAGGGAGAGGTGAGAGGGAGGAGAGAGGGGAGGAGATAGAGGGAGGGAGAGAGGGAGAGTGGGAGATAGGAGGAGGAGGGAGAGATGGTGAGTGGGAAAAGGGGAGAAGTGGAGAGTGTCAGATAGAGAGGGGGGAGAGATGGTGAGAGTGGGAGAAGGGGGGAAGTGGAGAGTGGGAGATAGAGAGTGAGGGAAAGATGGTGAGAGTGGGAGAAATATAGAGTGGGAGAGAGTTGGGTTGAGTGGGAGAAAGAGAGAGTGGGAGGGAGAGAGGGGGAGAGTGGGAGATAGAGAGGGAGGGAGAGAGGGGGAGAGTGGGAGAAAGAGAGAGTGGGAGAAGGGGAGAAGTAGAGAGTTGGAGACCAAGAGAGTGGGAGAGAGTGGGAGATAGAGAGGGAGGGAGAGAGGGGGAGAGTGGGAGATAGAGAGAGAGGAAGAGATGGTGAGAGTGGGAGAAAGATAATCTGTCAACCCTCAACCCTCAACCCTCAACCCTCAACCCTTAAACCCTAACCCCTCAACCCCTATACCCTCTTAATCCCTCAACCCTCAAAACCTAATCCCTCAAACTTCAACCCTTAAACCCTAATCCCTCAATCCCTATACCCTCTTAATCCTTGAACCCTCAACAATCAACCCTTAAACCCTAATCCCTCAACCACTATACCCTCTTAATCCCTCAACCCTCAACCCCTAAACCCTACTACCTCAACCCCTATGCCCTCTTAATCCCTCAACCCTCAATCCTCAACCCTTAAACCATAATCCCTCAACCCCTCAACCCCTATACCCTCTTAATCCCTCAACCCTCAAACCCTAATCCCTCAACCCTTAAACCCTAATCCCTCAATCCCTATACCCTCTTAATCCTTGAACCCTCAACCCTTAAACCCTAATCCCTCAACCACTATACCCTCTTAATCCCTCAACCCTCAACCCCTAAACCCTAATCCCTCAACCCTTATACCCTCTTGATCCCTCAAATCTCAACCCTCAACCCTCAACTCTCAACCCTTAAACCCTAATCCCTCAATCCATATAGCCTCTTAATCCTTGAATCCTCAACCCTTGTCCATTAAATCCTAATCCCTCAACCCCTATACCCTCTTAATCCATCAACCCTTAAAATTTAATCCCTCAACCCCTATACCATCTGAATCCCTCAACCCTCAACCCTTAAACCCTAATCCCTTAACTCCTATAACCTCTACCCTATAGAATATTAATCCCTCATCCCTAAAACCTAAACCCTAATCCCCTATACACTCTTAATTCCTCAACCCTCAATCTTCAACCCTCAAACCCTAATCCCTCAATCCCTATACCCTCTTAATCCCTCAATCCTCAACCCTTAAACCCTAATCCCTCAACCCCTATACCCTCTTAATCCTTGAACCCTCAACCGTCAACCCTTAAATCCTAATCCCTCAACCCCTAGACCCTCTTAATCGGTCAACCCTCAACCTTGAAACCCTAATCCCTCAACCCCTATACCCTCTTAATCTCTCAACCCTCAACCCTCAACCCTTAAACCCTAATCCCTCAATCCCTATACCCTCTTAATCCCTAAACCCTCAACATTTAAATCCTAATACCTCAACCACTATACCCTCTTAATCTATCAACCCTCAACCCTCAACCCTTAAACCATAATCCCTCAACACCTATACCCTCTTAATCCATCAACCCTCAACCCTCAACCCTTGAACCATAATCCCTCAACCCCTATACCCTCATAATTCGTCAACC
>CM021108.1:116612662-116646565 GCA_007115665.2 Sequoiadendron giganteum
TGAATTATTTAATCATTTTTTAATCGCTATTTTATTATAATATATAGTCAGCTTCAAGCCTTTTACTTTAAAAGAAATAAAAATCCCACTCAAATGTGTTGGCATTGATGGTTTTGCCCCATGATGTACAAAAAAAAAATTAGGCTACCTTGTAACTTCTCATTGCATGTATATGATAATTTTTAGGGTAATAACAAACTTTTACCATGGCCAGATGGTCTATAGTATTAAAATTTGAGAGATGTTATTTTAGATGGGCCCTACATGACTTTATTTCCTTAGATAAAACTTTCCTATGTGCCATGAATTTTGAGATACAACTTCTCGTAATTTATTTCACTCTTTTTATGACATGATCTATGAAGGATTATCATAGTAATGACATATGCATCTTCATGAATTGGTTTTCACATTAAAGTAAAAAATGATCTATGAAGGATTATTCCAAATATTTCAATTCAATAGACTAAGAACAACACAATGACATCACTAATGGTGTATGAATAGACAATTTTCTTAGAACTATCTTTATGTTACTCATTAATGATATTTCATAGCTTTCCTAACAAAAATAATTATTTTCATTTTAATGAGAGCATACATGAAAATTTAGTAACACATTACATTCATTTAAGCCTACTTTCATATTGTAGACAAAGTTTTAGCATGTATATGTTTAGTACTACACAAATATATTTTTATATTGTATAAAATATTGCTCATATAAATATACAAATCATATGTCCATATATACAAATAAGGTTGACATTAATTTTTTTTGTATTTATAATCAATGCAATGCATTATTTAGATCTTCTCTACTCTTTATTGTGTCAATTATTGCCTCATGGTCAGACACAATAAATATTTTAATGGTTTATCCCCATATTTCATCAAATAAATATTTGATGAATGACAAGGTTAGAATAATGAAAAATCTTCCTATGTATTTCAAAGTCCTCAAACAACCACAAATTATAATTCTTCATTAGGTACCTTTGAAGCCATGCTATCATAACAACCAATAATTCTATAGGGAACTCAATGTTTTCTTCATCTATAATAGGGTCTTCTAATTTTATTTTTTCCTTAACATGACAAAAATAATAATTTGTTCCTTCTTCATTGTTTTTAGTTGCAGTAACTACATAAACATTCCCTACAATGATATGCACATTCAATGAGAATAATTTACTAGAAACTTAAGATAAAACATTGAATTTTATCAAATTTACATGTGGATTTGACATGCAAGAAAATTCAATTGGTGATTACATCTCTATGAGTTGTAGTGTTGTCAAGAGTTGATACATCTCAAATGGGCTCAAATATTTTGCACACCATTCATCCACCCACTCCTTTAACTCACACTCATTCTAGGATTGATCTGTACATATAAAGAATAAAATCATACCATATGTCACATATGGATACTCCATGAAATTGCATATGAGATTCTAAAAGAGAATACATCACTCGATCCCATCAATGTGCGATAATCCTTATATTTTTCAATATTAGTATCATCTACCAAACAAAAAATATACAAATTAAAGACTTACCATCATTATAGGGACCCATTGTATAATTACACCACTTGGTGATATATTTCATATCTATCAACTTTACATTATCTTTGTAATTTAACTCTTCTCATTCTAAATCTCTTTTAATACATGTTGCTACATCATCATGCTCCCCTTTCCATGATCATCTTTAGATAAACTCAACATATGTTAAACACAAATGATCTTATGCTTTCTGCTCAATCAATAAAACATCTAGGAGTTCTTGAACTATGATGCACAATTATCTAACCATATGATATACTAATAGAATGATATGTCTCTGCTAGCCAAATCATGGTAGAACATATGCAAGAAACTTTGCATAATCTCTATAGAATTTTTGTTATCATCGTTGATGTAAAAATGATACTCAATATCTTTGCATTATCCTCTATACTATCACCTACATGAATAAATGTTATATACACAAATATAGAAGCATGTGTGGAGTTCTAATACTATGATCTTATACCTTTTTCTATGGTTGTAGTGTGTAGTTATCTACATATTCAACAACAAAAATCACGGTATGAAGTGGAAATGTATCTTTGCATAACTTGAATTGTAGTCTAACCATAAAACTCTATGGGTATGTCTTGCATACTCATACATTGTATTCTCACAAAAAATACCTATAAATTGATACACTAGAATATTTTCACTGGCTAATTCAAACATTTTTTCTTGTTCTCCATTTTTTAGGTTGTATACCATTATCTTATATTTTCCAAGTTCCACAAGTTCATTTCCAATTGCATGTGTACTATCCATATGTTCACAAATTAGAAAAAATTTAAAGCCACCACAATGAAAACACATACCACCCAAGCATAAGTTCTTGTAAAAAAATTAACCATTAACTTTTTCACACAAAATTCTATATATGAAATCCCTTGAAGATCTAGGTGGAGCCCTTATGTTACATTCCTACAACATATTGTTAGTATGAAAATCTACACATATATGTCGATAAAAATCATAATTATTAGAAGGTTCAATATGTACTCTACAACAACATGTTGTGCATGTGTGATTTATTTTGACATAAAAGGCTTTACCATTTTAAAATATATTTGACTAATTTTAATTTGAGGATACATCTTTGAAATTTGGAAAAAAAATGTGTTTGATTCATAAAGAAAAAATGCTTCAGATGTGGATCATATATTTGACTACCAATCTTCCTTCTTAAAAAATATCCTATATTGGGAGAGACCCTTTTATTTTTTTTCCAAAATTATTCAATTAGGGACATCAAGGTTTCAACAATTTCTTTATATTTCCATGGTGGTTTGTCGGAGAATGCTCATTTCATTCTTATTTTCAGATTCTCCATTCTTTGATGTCTTCCCATGACTCTCATTAGAGATGATCTATTTATTTTTCAATTTTTTTCTTGTCTTTGTAATGATTAAATATTTCTTGGTTTGATTGCTTACCATTGTTGATGTCATTACACATTGACATTACAATCTTTCATGGGTGAGGTAGAATCAAAACTCTAATACGAACTCATTAGATTATTTACAATAGATTTCTTATTTGAATAATCCAATTTTCTTAGCCCAAGAATCTTCATGATGGGCCTAAATTTTAGCTACCTCATCAAACAAATAGTTGACATCTTTTGATCTCATTTAACTTCTCAAAAAGTTAATATCCATATCCTCTTAGCATATATTTGAAAAGTATGTTTTTGAATCTTATCAACTATTGGTTTCAAAATATTAGAATAAATATCAATCAAATACTTAGGATTTTAATAAAAAAATATAGAAATTTTTGTCAAAGGTAGAGTTTCCTCAACATTAGGAATTCCAACGACATTGGGGATGGATAGTGTTACTTCAACCAAAGATGAAAAGGATTACATACCTTGAAATTGAGATGTAAAAGATGGTGTAACTTCAAATTCAGATGTGTAAGATGGAGTGTCTCCAACTTGAGATGTAAATGATAATGTAATTTCATCATGACATGTCATAGGTGGTGTGCCTTGAACTTGACTTGTGGTAGATAACATGCTTCAAATTTTGAGATTCAATTATCTCAATGCACAAGGGTTTTGCAAAAATGGCCTGTGTGATGCCAATTCCACATCTCTCTTATATTGCATATATGTTTCATGTTCCTCTTGAATAGGCATGTATTCTTTTATGGTGTTCAGTTTCCTTCCTTCATGAATTTTCCTCATTCCTTTTATTCTTTCCTTTCTCGGCTTCACACTTTTCCAATGTTAGAGTCTTTGGTCATTTCCTTGGCATAATGATAAATTCTACAAGTATTCACCATTAATCAAGGTTGAAAATATTTAATTAATGTTCACATTTCATTCCATTTCATTCAAAATTAATAATCTTTGATTTGTATTACCATAAGAATCATGGATGGTCTTATTGGTTCCCTAGGAATGTCTTAAGATATTTATGACACCCATATGTTTTTAGGTGTGAAAAAATGAACCAATGTAGGAATGTGAGATAGAAATGCAACATGTGTTCACTTGTGTTGAAATGGACCACTTAAGGTGTGCACATATCAATGGCATACTAACTAGGAAAATTATATCATAATCATAAAGTCAAGTAAATAAATATAAAAAGAATAAAATCAAATGAAAATGATTGCAATTGAACTATGTGAGAAGGATACACACAAAAAACACATAAATAAAAATAGAATGCACCTTAAAATTTGAGATTTTATATTACAATATACAAATTATGTCATGTTTTTTAATTTTTTGCTTCAAACTCCTATTTTTTTGACTTTTTATGTAACTTCCTTTGAATTCAATATTGAATTCTATGTAAATCTAATAGAAAAAGTAAAAAATATGAAAATAATGGGTCTATATTCTCAAATTCAAACAAAAAAATCAGAATAAATATTTGAATTCTATTACTACACTCCAAACCTTTTCAATAAGCGGGGATGGATCATGTGAGTGGGAAGAGGAGTGGGATGGGTATTTTGAAATCCTCAAATGCAGAGGGCGATGGTGGCTCTGAATCAGATGATGGTGATGACGATGCTTGGTAGCTCTGTCTTCCAGAAGGGGTGCCCTATTTCACTATGGATCTAGTTCATTTTTTGGTATTCAGGGTGTGTCTTGGTTTGTCTATGGCTGGGAGGTTTGTGGAGAGTTTTGGCTACCTTTTGACTTAGCTCGCATGTCAAGTTTGTTGCCAAGCTTTATTGTTTTTCTTGCTCTCTACTCCCTTTCTGTGTGGGCTCTCCTTTCTTGTTGTTGATGTCATTCTATGGGGCTGTTATCGAGTGGTGTTGGCTTCTATTTTTGTCCTAGGATGTGTTGTTGTAGATTTGTTTGTTGTTGGTGTCCTTCTAGGATGTTGTGGATTGGTGTTGGGTGTTTTTTTTTTTCATGTTGGGGAGCTATTTTTTGGGTCTAGCTATTGCATTTTCCCTGTGGGGTTTTCCCCAAATCCTCCTTGTTGGGAGATTTTTTTGATGGTTTATTTGAGGAGTTTGTTGGCTTGAACTCAGACCTTGACTAGCATTTTTTTCTTGTTGTGCCTTCTCCCCTCTTTCTCTTCCTATAGGTTTTCCTAGTTTTCTCTAGCCTTTTTGGGATTTTTTGCCTCTATTTAGGGGTTGTTGTTGCTTGGGTATGTGGTTGTTTTTCTACCTCTGGTGGAGTTGTTTGTGGATAGTTTTTGGCATGTTGCAGACCCTGACTAGCATGTAGGATTAGAGGGTGTTCTTTATTGTCTTGTTGGCTCTCTACTCTCTCTTCTTGGAGGTTTTCCCTAGCTCTTCCTTCTTCTTTCAGGTCCATTTATCTCTTCCTCAGTGATGGTGCTAGTTGTGGTGCTTGGAGTTCTTGCTAAGGGGTTGTTTGAGGAGAATGGTGGCCTAATCTTAGACCTTGACTGGCATGTAGGGTTGGAAGAGGATTTTTATTGTTGTGCCTTCTCTCCTCTTGCCCTTTCTACAAGATATGTAGGCTCTCTCTGGCTCTTTAGGGGCTTCTTTGATTCTATGGTTCCATTCATTGCTTGGGGTTAATATTTTTGGTCTGCCTCCGGTGGAGTTGGTTGTGGATAGTTCTTGGCATGTTTCATACCTTGACTGAAATGTAGGGTTGGAGGTTGGTTTTCAGTGTCTTTCTAACTCTATAATCTCTCTATTTGAAGACTTTTATTTCCTTTTCCTTCTTTCGAGGCCCATTACCTCTTTGTTGGTGTTGTTTTTTTTTCTAGGAAGGGATGATGTTGTTCTCTAGGTAGGGAGGATGTTGTTTCTTGGTGTGCATAAGTTTCTTCTATCTCAGTTGGTGGATAAGGTGTTCTCTATTTATTTTGTGCTTGCTATTATGAAGAATTTTTGTTTGTTCATGTGTTATATTTACACCCTTGTGGGGTGGTTGGGTTTATCCCTAAGTGTCTCTTTCTAGACCATGTTCTCAAGTTGTCGATGGTTGTCATGGAGCTCCTTGTTGCTGATTGAATGGATTTCTTCCCTTTTCTATAGTCTAATTCTCATATTGAGGTGAAGATTACTCCTATGGAGGTGGAGCCCTCTCTTTTAGAGGTAGAGTTGAGGTCTGTGGATTTGTGGAAGGGCTTTCCTTGCTATTGGTCCTTGTTGCTACAACACTTTTGGAGGTGGAGCTATTTTTTTTAATAGTTTGGCTATAGTTGTGGTAAGATTATTCATGGCATATGCTCCTATAGAGGGGAGCCTACACCTTTTAAGGTGGATTTTGATTCAACTCTTTTGGTTTGGTGGTGTTGCAAGAGGTTTCATTTTCCCTATTGGTGTGGCTAGGAGGTTTATTGGTGTTCTACTATGACTCCTAACTCTCCTATTCAGGTGGGGGGTTTGGTTTCATTGGTTGGTGTTGATAGGTGTTGTGTTGTAGTCTACCTGATAAAGGTTGATGGTTACCTAATTTATTTAGGAAGTGTGATGTTGGTTGGTATTGATAAGTGTTGTGTTGCAGTCTAGTTGTTATAGGTTGATGGTTACTTGGTCGTTTTGGGTGGTTCTTAGTTGTAAGTTCCCTTGTAAGTGGTTTTTTCTGGGTTGAGGTTCCTGTTAAAACCTTTTCTATTGGTGCATATTTGTGTTTTCATGCAATTTCTTTTATAATCTACCTCTAGTGCATTATCGGTTGTTGTTGTTCTATGCTTTTACAACTTGGTATTTTTGTGTGGGTTTTGGGTCCCCGTCAAAACCTACAAGTTAATGGTTTTGGGTCCATTCAAAACTTACTTTTTCCATATAATCAAAACATTTGAATTCTATAAACATGAAAATATTACCTCATATAATCAAATTTGATCTAAGAACTTCAAATTTTTGTCTTCTACATTGTAAAATGAATAAAAAAAGTGGTGGAAAGGTGATGGAATACATAAAATATGCTTGTGCAAGATGTCAACATCATGAAAATTAATTTATTTGTCAAATAATGTGTAGAAACTAGAAAAAATTAGAGAATGTGTCCCTAAAACTCAGGTCACATGCATCTTTTTATGGTTTTCAGTGCATGCTATTTGGTGATAGCCAAATTTGGTGAGCACCAAATAACCTTTATTGAATTTTTTCAAACTTTAAGAAATTGGAAAAGAAGAGAGAGATGGAAGATAAAAGAAAAAGAGGGAAGGAAATGGAATGAGTGTGAGACACACACACAAAAATTCCCTCACCTATAAACCATTTACCCTCAATTGTAAACCCTAAACTCTATACTGATACCCTCAACTATAAAATGAATACCCTAAAACCTACACCTCAATCCAAGATACCTTATACCATCATCCTTAAACAACACACCCTCAACCTACACCCCCAAATATACTTCCAATACCCTCAACTCTTTGATCAATATTGTTAACCCTAAGCCCTATACTAATACCCTCAACCCTATAACCTTATATGCTAAACCCTCAACCCTATACCTTATACAGTACACCCTCGACCATATAGACAATACCCTAAAACCGACACCCTATACCCTATGTACTATAAACCTTATACCATCAATATGTACCCTAAACCCTATACTAATACCCTAAAACCTAAACCATATACCCTATAATGTACCCTAAACCTTATACCATCAATCTTGTACCCTAAACCCTATACCCTATGTACCCTAAACCTTGTACCATCAATCTTGTACCCTAAAACCTAAACCCTATACTATCAATCTTGTACCCTAAAAATTATATCGATATGCTAAATCATAAACCTTATAACCTATACCCTAAACCCTATATCCTACACCCTATATCCTAAACCTATACAAGGGGAGAGTGGTGAGATAGATAGAGCGGTATAGGGATAGTTCTAATGAAGGTTGGAGATTGAGGAAATCTTCTTTGGAATGAATGAGATAGCTGCTAGTGCTCGTCATATGCCACTAAGTGAAATCACAAAGTTGTTTCTCACTTTTGGCAAGAGAAAATTTTCAATCTTGAATTCAAGTTTTAATTGCACCTTTGATAGAAGGCTAACCTATGATCGAAGGATCTTTGATTGAAGGTATGTTATTTTATACCTTTTATAGAAGGTTAAGTTTCGATTGAAGGTCTTTACACATTTACACAATGAACTTTGATCAAAGCTCCTTCGATAGAAGGTTCCAAAAATGAAAATTATGCATCTACATCAAAATTCTCGTCAAAATTTTCAATTTCAAACACTAGGTTGGACCTACAAATGAGCTTAAATTGACAAGATATTTTACAAGATCACGAACTTTCCAACAAGTATAATTTTGATATGTTTTCATTTTATCATGTATTTAATTTTTAATTTTTACTAAACACGGGTTTTTCTCTGAGCATCAATCTCTTCATTTTGTAGAGGTTAAAAAATGGTAAAACATTATAATTTTTTTTAAAATATTCATTCACTTTGTATTGATTTTCTTGTTTCACCAAAAAAAAAAGGATTTTGACATATCCATAACAAGTTATGTTTTACGACATATACTCATGTCCAAATTATAGTTATAGTGACATCAAAAATTAATTTAAAAAAATGTAACAAAAATTTATGAAAAAATATTCATTCCCTCCATATTGATGTTGAGAGTCTATATCTCAAAAATTTAAATTTTATCCTTTGTAGAAAAGATCTATTTTTTATGACACAAAAGTTTACTTTTGAAAATGTTGGTGTTTGTTTGAAACTAGTTATTAAAGGATATTTTGAAAGATTCATAATTTATTTTGAAAAAAAATAAAAAATATATATTTAGAATCTACACAAAAATTGCCACAAATCACTAGTTTGCATCATATTGAAATTCTTAATGGTTTAGCTTCTACAGGTCTCAGAAGATGAAGATTCAATTAAAAATATTTATGTAAATGTCCATCTTGGAAAAAAAGTGAGACAAAGTATTGTGATTTGACCCCACCTATATCATTACAATCTCGTAGGATGGAGGAACTAATTGATGGTAGGTTAAACACTATAGATAATGTTATCACTAATTCAGAGGTATTACTTCAAGATCATGTTTATAATTATGAGGTTTTGGCCTCAAATATAATATACCTAGGTCCTCATAGGGTAAAAAAATAATAAAAAATAAATGCTTCTATTGAATCTCCTCTTTGCATAAGTATTGAAAGTGCTAATAAAGCTCCTCGTGCAATGAGGCATGTCTTATCAAATGAAAATAAGTGCACTTAGATTCAACGAGAAAGGAAAGAATGGGAGGAAAAAAATAGCTTGGATCTTAACTCAAAATTTAAATTGAAGTAGGAGTAGCTTGGAATTCCTACAACTAGAGTTGGTTTTCTAGAAACACTTATAATACCAATGAAAAGGATACTGAATTTTTGGGGATCACATAAAAATGTTGGAAGTCTTGAAAATCACAGGGTTTTCCATATTGGTTGGCTTGAAGTAGAATATTGTCTTACCCTATAGACTAGAAAGGGTAGATTAAATTCTATTAACAATGAAATTGCTAGTAATTATACTTGCTTCACTATAGATATAAGATATAAAGTGAGTGGGATTTTTGATGATCATACAATTTATGCTTGCAGAGGTATCAAAATACCTCTATGTAATAATTTTAAAAATATGGCTGAACAAGTGATAGTAGGAGAGAATATAGATAATAAAAGAATTTAGAGAAAATATCAGTCCTTACTTCTTCTTGGGGTAAGGGTAAGCTCGATAGGGGCATATAAGTAATGATTTTTTGTTGGTGAAAGAAAAGTTTAGGATCATAATCAAATAGGTGAAAATGTAAATACTGCAAAGAAGTTGATATGTGATGGTAATAATTTTGATGGAGTTGATTCATTGAGCTCTACTTGTTTCACACCACATTTGAAAAACAACACAAGCCATGTTACAAAAAAAATTATCATCTTCTCTGTAGGCATAGAAGGTATTGTAGACCGGATTTTGGTAAATCAAGAAACATAAAAATTTGCACATGATTACAAACAGTCTATTGAAAAAATTATAAGTGATGAGGTGCCACCACAGGAAATTCCATGCAAAGTGTTTGAAATTTAATTTTAAATATAAAGTCATTTATCCTATCTACAAGCTAATGTATTATGATATTAATGCCAAAAGATATGGTTATTAAAGTGCATCACATGGAAAGGTCAACATAATAAATCTCCCTTCTCATAGCTTCAGATACTCAATTAACTATCTAAACTAGACCATGAACAAGGTGGATTCTATGAAGGGTGTTACCAAGCATGCAAAGTTTAGTAGGTAGTAGAAAAGTTCACCAAGATTTCTATTTGTTGAAGAAATCAATAAGAACACTTTGATGAAAAAATGTGTTAATGAAAATCAATACTTAACTAGGCAACATGATAATCATATTTAGCTACATGAAGGTTTATCTACATAAAAATGTACGTAAGGTTGCACATGTAAGAGAGGATGTCACAATAATTGAAAAACTAGAAATGAATACAATCTTATAGATAGAGTAAAGTTTGAAGGTCAAAAAAATCTACCTCCCATTCAAGATATCAATAGCCACTATGCTTTTGAAAAAAGAAATTATTGCTCCTTTGATAATTTAGGTGATACCAAAATTCCCCTTTCTATAGTGAGAAATATCTTGAAAGGTGTGAATCTCATTTTCCTTTCAAATAATGTGAAAATTTAAGTCCAAGTTTATTTAAGATTCGCTCAAGGTTGGCTATTTTACACACTAAATAAACATTTTTTGCCCCATGTGATCACCATATAATATTCTCTGATAAAATCATCATAGATATTTTCGAACATTCCTCACATCCTTTAGAGTGTATATGCTATGATTCACATAGTTTTAATGTGAATGTATCATCAAAGAGAGAGAGGAGTAAGAATAGATAGAGGGATAGGTAGACGTGGATGGAGTGAGAGACCTAGGGAAAAATGAGATAGAGGGGAAGATAGGTGAGAGACTTATAGGGGGAGAGAGAGGTGATATGGTATTTTAAGGAGGGAGGGGGAGATATAGATATGGATTTGAGGAGGGAGGGGGATATGGAGAGGGGGAGAGGAAGAAAGGGATGGAACATCCTAGAGAGGAGAGCAAGGGAGAAGAGGAGATACAAAATAAAAAAGAGAGAGGAGTAATAAGGGATGGAAGGAGAGGTATACATGGAGAGAGTGAGAGACCCGTGGAAGGAGGAGATAGAGAGGTGATGACCTAGAGAAGGGATGAAGAGAGAAAAAATAAAATAAAGAGAGGGCTATAGAGGAATGGAGAGGTAGAAAAGGAGTGATTGAGAGACATGGATGATATCAAGATGATTAATTATGACTCCTGATACATTCATGTTACTTCACTACATGACTTATGCTATGTTAGTGATTATTTGAATGGTGGAAATTGAAATGCTATCCTTTTCATAGGTAGTATTTCCCCTTTTTTTTTAGGAAATGAAGTCCTCATAACTAATTTTTTAATTTCATGGTGCAATCACTAGATTTCTATTGGGGGAGTTAAGTTCATTGTGAACAAATGAATTGATAGGTATGACTATTGGTTTTAGTTTCAAAGGGAATATTTGAATATATAGATAGAAATTTTCTATTGATATTGAATATTTGAATATGTTAGGTTTATAACCATGTAGAAAGTTCAATAACATAGAATTTTTTTCAAAATAATTAATGTATGGATCAAATTTCCTTGTGCAATTTAAATTTAGTTCATGTACAGTGTTAAATTTTAAAATTCATTGTTGTCTTAGTATTTTCATCTCAAACTGAGTTTTAGGTAATAGTTGTTTTTCATAGTATTTTTAGTTGATATGTTACTTCAACATTTTTCAATCCAAAAGGCATGGAATTCTAGCAATATGTTCTCCAAGAACATGTGAAAGTTGTCTTGTACCGGTCTTCAAAGGCTATCTTTATTTTATTATATCCTAAGAAACCATCCATGAAGGACAACATCTTGTATCCTACCATTAAGTCCACTATGATATCGATATTTGGCAAGGGGAAGTCATATTTTGGATATGCCTTGTTTAAATCTTGAAAATCAGTACATATGTGGATTCCTCCTATTGACTTTGTTACTACTAATAGATTAGAAATCCAATCTACATAGTCAATAGGTTGAATGAAGCTAACATCAAGTAGCTTATTTAACTTAGCCTTTACCATTAGGAAAATTTTAGGATGCATTTTCTTTAGTGTTTGACTAGTTTAGCATTGAGGAACAATGGAAAGTGATGTAGAACCAACTTGTGATCCAAACCAAGCATGTCAACATAATACCAAGAAAATTTGATTTGTATTTTTGTGAATAAGGTACAAAACTCTAGTTCTATTTCTAACAAATATGTTGCAAAAGTGGAAAATCTAAGGATATTCATTAGTGCTCGTGTTGAATTCCATATACTTCTCTACTAGCATGGGTTATTTCTCTTGATTTATGGGAAGTGACATCCTTGGGAACAACAAAGAGGTTTTCACCTTTGGATGCATCCTTTATTTTTTTATTTTTTTTGGGTCTAGATGTGCCTTTCGGTTTTCACCTAGAGACCTTTTTTTTATCTTTTTTTTTTCACTTTTGTGACTAGAGGGTGGGACAAAATCCCCAAAGTAGTATATGTCAATATCTATGGTAAATCCAAATTTATGATCCTTGTAAGGTATGCCTTCACATAATCCCATAAACTCGACTATTGATGCATTGTTTTCAAACATGTCTAAGCTTGGTGGTCCTCACTAGTCCTAGTCTATCAATTGTGGGTATACTAGAGGCATGCCATAATTAGTATTCTCAAGGTTCATTGAATGGGAGGCTAGTGTGAAAATGGAAATATTATCAGGATCCCAAAAGGGATCAATCCAAGATTTTCCTTTACTCAAGGGGTTAGATAGGTCAAGTTATTGAAATGTCTCGGCTAGGTCATAGTCACTAGATGTGCAAGAGTCCCACTCCTAATCATTGGATTCGGTATCAATATGGGAATACTAGGATGTCTCAATATCTTTTGAAGCACTCACTTTCAATCAAAAAAACTTTAGTACTATGAGCACCCACTTTTAATGGTTTGTACCCTAGCCCTATATTTTTTGGTCATTTGGATGGTAGAAAAGGTTCTATCATTCCATTCTTGTGCAAACCAAGTCTATTGTGTTCATCATAACCTTTGTGTTTCATGATCCCAAAACTTTTACCATAATATTTAGTAAGGATTTTCTTGGGTTTGATGTATTCTTCTTCCTTATATAACCATGTGTTGATGTCCTCTTCATTAATATCTTCTTTACTCAACTCTCACCACTTTGTGAAATTTGTGGTGGGAGATGCTCAAATAGTGACCTTGGGTTCCTTTTTTTATGGCTAATGGCTTACCATAAGATTTTGGTGATGTAGCTAGTTTACTGACATAATAAAATGTCTTGATATGGTACTCTCCACACCCCTTATCTTGGACCTAGATCTTAGGATTGGAAGATGGAATTTTGGAAGTGGATGTTTTGGTTAAAGTGGAGGGATCGATGTAATGGGATGAAGCAAATGATGAAAGTTCTTGATTGATTGTCCCTTATTGCTTAGGTGTTCCTCTTAGATTGTTGCAATACTAGAAAGAATTAGGATTGGTAGCTATTGTAATCTCAGTGCCATTATGGGGAAACTTTAAGCATTGATGATACATGGATGGGATGGCCTTCATAGCATGAATCCATGGTTGGCCAAGGAGGATTTTATAGGGGAGATCCAATTCTAAAACTTGGAAGGTGGTATCTAATATAGTATTCCAAACTCTTATAAGTAGTGATATGATGCCCTTGGAGGAGCACTAGATGCATCATTGTAATTCTTTATGATAATGCTCTTTGAGGAGTCCACACAAGCTTCAAAGAAACCTAGTTTTGTAACTAGTTTTAGAGTACAAATGTTCAATCCAACTCCGCCATCTACTAGGACTCATCTAATTTTATGTTTATTAATGTGGACTTCTAGGTGTAAAGGGTCATTGTGGCTGGATTTCTGTGAGGACAAGTCTTGGTCAGAAAAAGGTTACCTTGGTTCATCACATTGTGACTGCACATTTTAGTGATTTCTTAATGGTAATGGTATTGACATGGTTATTTGAGGCCTGAATGTTATTTATAGTATTGTCATAGGCAACAAGGGTTAATTTGGCTTGGTCGTTGGTCCTTGTACCTATGATGGAGGCTTTCCCCATCCCAAAGTAATGCAAATAATTTTTAATGATGGTATGATCACTATTGGAGGTCACTTGTTGGCTATCTACCTTTATGACACTATTTTTAATAAGGCCCTAAATTATGTTCTTAAGTTGATGACATGATGAATTTTTGTGTCCTTTGGTCCAGTGATAGTCGCAAAAGGCATTTTTATCCCACTATGAAGTTTTAAATGGACCTAGATCATAGTCTATCACCTCTAGAAGTTGTATGACATTTTACTACAAAAAAAATTTCAAGATGGATTTGATTGGTTCCCCTAAGGTAGTGTATTTTTGTCTTGGTTGAAACTTCCTTTGAGTTCCACATCCTTGGTTATTTTAGATTGCATTATTTTCTTGCTCAAGTAAATGTGGTGTGTTTTTTGATGCATTAGGTTCCTTAAGGGTGATTGTGGGACCAAATTTGTGCATTTCCTTTACATAAACAACTCCATCATTTGTGTCATTCTCATTGTGAGCTCAATTCTTACTTTTATCTTTTAAGGTACTTTTGGCATTGTTATTTTTGTTGAAATTTTTAATTTCCCCTTTGGCAATGATTCCATTTTAAGGGAAGTTCCTTTCTCCGTGAGGTCATCAAACGAAGTGAAACAATAGACTTGTAATTGGTATTTCAGTTATATGATCAATTTTTCAATGAAATGATAACCATTTTTTTTGGATATCTCATAAGGAAATTGACTAGCCAAGCTTCTCCATCTCTGGAATAATGCTATGAATGTCTCACCTTCCTCTTGTTTTTTATGACATAATGTTGCTATGGTAATTCCCTTTTTTGATTAAGAAAAATCTATCACAAATTTATCTGCTAGTTCATCCCATGCTCTTATGCCTATAGGTAAATTGGTAAACCATTTGATTGCTTATCCTATGAGGATTCTTGGGAATAATCTCATTAGGTATGTGTGTTCAAATGTGATGTCTATGTAAGTCATGTGAAAATACCTCACATGTTCAATGGGGCTTTCCTTTCCTCTATACTTGGTGAAATTAATAATAACATAGTTGTCTAGAAAGGAGGAGTGTATATGCCCTTGTCAAAAATATATGGACATAAATCTTGTGTGGAGTAAATTTTCTTTATTGAGATTTTCATTTTTTCCACTTCTCTTTGTAGTGCAAGCATTTGGTTTGTCAAAATATCAACTTGAGTCAATGATGTGTCCTCTACATTTGCAATTGCATTACGATACTAGCCCATGTTTTAGTTTCACAATCCAATGTTTGAAGTGGATGAATTGGTTTTGATCCTAAATGCATGTGATGGATTTTGGTTTTGAGTATTATGATTGAAAGTTGGAATATTTTTGGATTTTGGGAGTGAAAGTTAGAATTTTTTTGACATGTGGAGGGTTCATACTGAATTGTTTTTGAGTGGGCTTGAACTTGTTTGACCATGTGGATCTTTTGGTTCCCATATTATTAAAAATGACCTTGTGTGCTTATTTTCAAGGGAACCTTGTTGTGATGTTTTGATGCTAAATAAAATTAGTATTTGGTGTGGTGTTTGTCCATGGCTTAGACCCACTAATGTAAACCTTTCCCATTTTATTTTTTGACTTTTTTTTATCCATTGAAAAAGGATTGGATGATGAAACCCATATAGCTTTATATTATGATCCAAATGGATTAAATGTATTGCTTGGGGGTTGTGTCATAGCTTGTGAACCTTGTGTTCTAATTAGTGGTGTTACATTGACTTTTGTTGTGTTTTATGTTATCCCTCCTAATAACATAGTAGCATGTATTTGTGGAATAGTGTGGTTAGGAGTAGATGCATTGTTTCCTTGGTTTTGTGTAGTCTCATTGATTAGTGTTGCAGAAGGTGTGTTAACATCGAGACCATGAGGAATTTTAGCTCCACTTTGCAACAATTTTTTTAGGAATCGTTGTGGGTTTTGTGCTACCATCTCATCTACAAACCATTCCACTAGGGTATTGAGTTGATGCCTAAATTTCCTCTTCAATTAGATGTCTTTGGATATCTTTTACTGTGAATCTTTCAAAAGGCTTGGGAAATGATGATTGTATCTTAGGTTTCTCATTGGAGGACTTGACCCAAACTTGATGTTTCTAGTAGGATTGAAAAAGGGATCTTTATTGGTGTAGTCCATTTATTTTCTTTTCCTTTTTAATCTTGTTTGGACCATATAAGACTTGGATATTAATGAATGAATATGAAGTATAAGGATGACAATACAATGGTAGGTATGCAACTATGCTATGTTTTGGGGGTTTTCAAGATATAAGAAATTCCAAATGATGATGAACCTATGGCTAAGATTAAGGTACAAAGTGACAATAGACAAAATTGAGATATGGTAATGTCACTATGTTCCAAAATATATGGTAGGACTAAGACTAAAGTATGTGAATGTGATGTTATGATGAAAGATGTGGAATGAATAAATTTATGATATTAAGAAGAAGACTAAACACTTATATGGACCTAATAGAAGGTTACTAACCAAACTAAGACAGTCTAAAGTACCCAAACCTGATTATCAAGACCTTAAAAGGGATAGACTAAAATGATGATGATTGAAAAAGTGGACGTCATACTAGACCTATTATTTTAAAGGGACAACTTAAATGATAAATACTGATTGATGAAAAGACGAGGTCAAGACAATCTGAATTTTTGACAATAATATTCTAATCCAATTTTTAATAAGTCTGCTAGTCTAAATTCTACAAAAGTGTATGCAACTAATGAATGACCTAGGGTTTGACTTAAGATGTATGCAAATAAAGAATACAATGGCAACCTATATGAATGGTCTAAAACAAGAAATTTTGTAGTGTGATAAGATGATTACTCTAATGAATTGACCTGAAATAAGACTATACCACACTTTCCAAAAAAAATTGACAACTAGAAAAAGTGGTTTACTAGATCTTGAAAATTTGGTTCACAATTTTCAGTAGATGTGGTACTTTGTTTTTGCAATTGCAGCTTATAGTCTCTAGATACAGTGAAAAATGTGTCTGACCCTAGTTTGAAATGTATTGGATTGATTTTTCATCTAAGGTTTTTTATGAGATGTGATTTCAAACACAACAAACAATCTGATATACAAGTCCTAGCTGATGAGTGACAATATTTTATGCATTATGAGTATTTTTAAGGGTTATTTACCTCAATTTCTATGGGTCTAATCACAATTTGAAAACACTTCACACACATAAAATACTTCCTACCCTAAATTCAATGGCCAATGGTAGAAAATATTAGGCCCACAACTTGGAATCTCCTTTCACAAAAGTGTAGGGACACCTTTAGGGGGTGTATTCACTCTTATCTTTGTGAGAGAGGATAGATAAGGGCGTATAGGACTGGAAGGTGTAATGATATAAAATATTATTCTACAAGATCAAATCTAAGTTAGAACATGCATGCAATAAAAATGATCATTCAATGGAATGCAAAGGAGAATATGAAAGAAAATGGAATGAGACTAGAACAATCTCACCCATTTCTTTCCTCCATGACTACTTCCATTGTACCTCCTCAAGCTTGCTATTATAATAAATGGATTCCCTCAGCATTTGTGTGAGCAAACTTATATGTCTAGCCTTAGCAAAATGCCTTTGAAGGATTTAATAAAATAAAATATGCAAACTAGAAAGTTAATTCTATTATGCAAATAATTAATATGTGCCTAATGTGTGACATGAAAGATGATAATGAGGTTATAAAAATGCTAAGAGATAATAATGATTCATCGATCCCGAAAATGAGATCGAGATTGTCATTTTATAGAAAATGCAATCTTGAATGGACGGACAAGATGAGAGATTTGAAGAATGCCCTAGAATCAAAGGTCAAGATTCAATAAGGCAACTCTCATTTAGGGTTAGGGAAAAATACCCATATGTGTGAATAAGATTTAATTAAATGAATTAAATCAAGATTGAATGTGACAGTTGAGATGAAATTAGTAAAAATCAGAAGACAAGAGGATAAGACTTTAGAAAATCAGTAATTTTAGAAATTACTTGATTTGAAGAAGAATATTTCCCCTTTTGAATTAAATTAATTCAAAATAAAGATTTGTGAGATAATGAGTAATTGATTTTTGAAATCAATTACTAAAAGAAGAATCAGTTAACTATGTGGAGTCATTTTTAAATAAATTGTTTTATTTAAAAATAGGGAAATGTCACAAAAGGCAATTAAATAATTAATAATAACTATTTAATTTAGAAGAGATAATTACTTAATTAAATAAATAAATGAATTTATTTAATTAAGAGAGGATTTAGGAATTAGTGACATATTAAATCAATATATTAATTTAATAATCAGGAGGAAATTAATGATAAGGATTAATTAAATAAATTGATGAATTTATTTAATTATTAGAAGACTTTGACAATTAGTGACATATTAAAATAAATAAATAAGATTTATTTATTTAATAATCATGAAGAATGAGAGATTATGAATTAATTAAATAATTATGAATTATTTAATTAATAATTGAATGTGGGTTAGAAACATAATTAAAATGTTATAATTATGCTAGGATGAAAGGTGGTAAAATATTGCTTCCAGGCCTAGGTCATTTTTAGGTGTCTAAAGAAGGATGACCCAATAATCCTCTACACTAAAAGATACAAGTAAACAAGTAGCTTATGCCAAGCCAGGGATTTCTATCTCATCACAAGGGAGACATATTGTTAGTAACTTCAAGGTGTGATGCTACAAATTTGCACTAAGATTGACACCAAAGTATTTCAATCAATAAGGGTGGGCTTTTAACTAATTGGTTTCTAGTCGCTACTCAAGGAATTGATGCCTTGTGAGCATCTAACAAGCCACTTGATTCTTTAACCAGCCCTACTTGGGTCCCTAACTACCACACACAAGTGTGGGTATCCCCACTTTTATATTGGCACTGTACGAAAAAGGCTAACATCAGTTTGGACTTGGCTAAATGACCTTATCCTTTTATATTGCAGCTAAGGGAAAAATTGATTTGGGTCATACCCCTTAGAGTTCTTACTTCTCCAAAGGAAGATCCTTCTAAAGGGTTATAACAAAAGTGATACAAATACAATGTGTTTGATCTCCAAGGTTTAAATAAAAATGTGAGGAGAGAGCATACACATGTAATTTCTTACACTAAAAAATGCTCATTAACCTTTAGAAAACCAAATGTGTGATGTGAAAATGAAAATGTTGAGAAGGTTTTTTGATTCTCAAGATCATATAAAATGTGAGGGAATAGCATAAAAACCTCAAAAAAAAAACAAAATCACTAAACAAGACAAACAATGGTTCAAGTTTTTAATCCCAAATTCAAAATGTGATAATGCAAAGACAATTGGTTCTTTCTAGGTCCCAAATCCAAATGTTCCTGCTTAGAAATTAAAGTAAAATATAGCCCTACAAGAACATGGATTAGTAGTCTTGATATAAATTCTTTGTCCCCATGAATTCCACAAGCTGCCAACCAAATATCAGTAATAGGAAAACCTCTATTCTACCAAATAGAGAAAGAAAAAATGGAAAAATCCAAATTAAAACCCTAATTAACAATAGCAGGAAAATGCTTCTCATAGAGTCACAAATGTAGCTTACTATTCTAGAAAAAATATGATGAACTAGACTATGACTACGACAAACTAGATAGTAATTATAGTGAACCAAAAAGTGATTGTGGTGTACTAGATAGCAATAAAAGATCATTGTCAAAACAAATAAGATGCATGACCTGAAAGTTGCAAAAACACTCAAATCTAGAAAAATTTGGAAAATCCTAAAATATAAAGTGTAATTATTCTGTTGAGATGCAAAATAAAAACCAAAAAGTTGAGAAATGACAAAAAGGATAAAAAATAAACTAATGAAATGATTTTCTCTATATTTAAACAAATGTAGCTCTTGATGCCATGAATGTGGTATTCTATCTTCATGAATGTGTCACAGTATCTATAAAATGCATCATATGTACCACAAATGTGTTGTGTTGTCTCTCAAATGCCTTGTTCAGCCTCATAGATGCGTTGTAGACCTAAAACTCAAATTTACTCAAAAAATATTTCAAATGTGGTTAGCTCACATCAGGTTCACCAACGTAGAATAGGGTAAAATTAAGGAAAAATGCATGAATCAATAGAACTCAAACCCTAAAGGCCCTAAACCACCAATGAAGCATAAATGAACATAGAAAGATAAAATATGAAAGAAATATTACCACTATTCCTATGCCATGGTTGATTCACCTCCATTTTCCTTCTCCATCTTGCTTTATATGCTTGTTTGCCCTCAGATTTTGAGTATGCAATAATAAGCCTAGTGATGATGATAGCAAAATATTGAAGATTCTACAAGTCTCCTTAAATATCATGTACTTAAATTAGCTAAAAATGATAATGGTAGGTCTCTTTTAAATAGAAAACTAAATTCGAATGAAGGGATAGGATTAAAAACTAATATGATAGGAAAATAAATACCCAAGATTGCTTAAGAAGCAATGAAATAGGGTTAGGGAAAAATTAGGGCAAAGATAGGGTTTGTTTAAGGATAAACGATTGAGATAAAATTAGAAATTAATTCAATCAATGATGGAAATTAATTGAGAAGTGAAGAGATAAGAATGGAATGAATAAAGAGGTTTGACCAATAAAAGAGGTTGTTGGAGTATAAAATTATTTAATTTAGGAGGGAAAATGATAACGATAGGTCTCTTTTATAGAAAACCAAATTTGAATGAAGGGATAGGATTAAAAGCTAATATGACAGGAAAATCAATGACCAAGATTGCTTGAGAAGAAATGAAATAGGGTTATAGAAAATTCAGGGCAAAGATAGTGTTTGGTTAAGGATAGGCAGTTGAGATTAAATTAGAGATTAATTCAATCAAGGGTGAAAATTAATTGAGATGTGAAGAGATAAGAATGACACGAATAAAGAGGTTGCACAAAAAAGAGGTTGTTGGAGTAAATTAAATAATTATAAAATTATTTAATTGAGGAGGGAAAGTGAATAATAAAATACTTTAAAGCAATTATTTAATTATAGATGAAGAGGGAAGGTTATAATGAATAATTAAATAACTAAAATAATTATTTAATTATAATAGAAAATGACAATAATTTTTTTGACCAGTCATAAAGTTTATTTTATTAAGAATTAAAATAGAGATTACATAGCTATATCCAAAATAGCTTCAAAATCACACCTATCCAAACCCCATCAATTCCCATACAGAAACCCAAAAACCAACCCCCAAACCCAGCTTAAGCCTTCCCATAAAGACAAAAAAGGTTCAAATATAGCTTGCAAACAAGCTTAACCACAAACACCTCAAAGAAAGGTCAAGAACTTGAAGCTGACTTTGATCTTCCTTTGGACTGAGAACGAAGGACCATTTTTAGTGCTTTCTTTTTCACCTTCTTTGTTTTCTTCCCCATTACTGTTTTCCACCTATCCTGCACCCTTGCTACCTCGTTCTACCAGTCCAAAGATAAATCTCAGGGGCTCGTCCAGGCTCTCACCCCATTAAAAAAAAATTGTTGATGCTTCTCATCAGCCTCCTGTTTTCCAGCTTCTACCTCGTGCCTCCTCACAACACCAATCTTTTCACGACACTCTAGTGTTGCAGCCCCAAATTTGAAGGTCAATACTTTGTCGCTTCCATCAACAACAATGGTTACACCAGTCCCTCCATCAAACTCCTCCTGTGTTGGGGTCATCTTGTTTGGATGTAACACCTCTCTTCTATCCTCCTATATCAATGTCTTCCCCGACCAGCTTTGTCTCCTCTCTTTCCCCATGATCCTCCACCATACTATCTCGATTATCCTCCTCAGTGTCTTTAGGATGAGGGCTTGCATGTGTTTCATCTCGTTTCTCCATTGTAGTGTTGGGTAGAGGCGTCTGTCCACCAAGAAGCAAATTTATTAGCTCTATGTTTGGCACATTTTGCTGCTAAATAACCTATCTTATGACAGATTCTACACCTAAAAGGTAACCCTTCGTAGTCTAGGGGCTACACCCAACAACCCTTGGAATACTTCAAAAGAATCTCCTCTTGGGGCACCTTGGAAACATTCATTTCTACCAAATTTTGGGCATAGGTCGAATGCAGTAGATTTGAAGACCCATCATCCACCATTAAGAATTTTCCTAAAGAGTTTCCAATAGCCTCCAAGAAAGAATCAAACCAGAGCTGCAACTCGAGAGGTTAGGAAGTCTCACCCAAATGGGAATACTCTCAAAAAATTCAGTAGCTGGGTTGAAAGTCGGATGCCATGGCTTTAACATCAAAGTGTGTTTTTCATCCCAATCCTAATGATAATCACAAAGAATCTTCTTTCTATCTTGTTCTTTTTCAAAAACAACTATAAAAAAACCTTTAGCCATTGGGAAAATCTAAACATACCCATCCAACAGAGGTTTCCAGAAGTTAGAGATCCACTGGTGCAGGTCATTCAGGCTTGGCCAAAAACCCCTAAATCTCCCAATCAGGTCCAACCCAAAGAAGACTTTTTCATTGGAGACTACCTCTTGCTCTAGCTCCCCATCTAACACCATAGTGATTGATTTCAATGAGAAGTGGGAAGCATGATCCTCACCACTACCCCCCATGGATCTTTTGTTTTGAAGAGACACAACCTTCTCATTTTTTTATTTTCTTCCCTCTGCTCTAGGCTACTTAGACTCCCTACCCGCTCCATTACTCCCAACCAGAATGTTGTTTGTAGATGACCCTATGATTGGCCACTGTTCCTTGAAGACTTGGCTCCACTGTGCCCCACAGACTCCACCCAACGTTTCCCCATAAGACGGTTGCCTCCATCTTTGAGTTTGTTGCATTCTTTGTCTACTATAGTATCACCAAACGTGCCCTAAGAAGCCTTGGCCAGTAGACTCAGCTCTGACAAAACCCTAGCTTCATCTGAAGAGGCCAAACGACCGTTGGAGCCTGTTCTTGTCCCCTCCCTCTCCTTCGCCATCATTTAGAAAATGACAATAATTAAATAAATAATCATTTATTTAATAACAGAGAGAAGGGGACATTAGTGACATAATTACATAGATATAATTTATCTAATTAATCAAAAGGAAGAACTAAAATAAAATAAATTTATTAATTAAATAATTAAAATTATTTAATTAATAGAATAATGTGACTTTAGACAATAATCAAGAAATTAAATTTATTTAATTATGTATGGAAGAAAGGAAATTGATGAGGAAAAATGGTGTTCAAGGCTTAGTACATTTATTTGGGTCTTCACATGTATTAACCTTCTTCTAATATTATACTTTGAATTTAATTTGCCTTTTTCTCTTTAATTTATTTTTGTGTGATGGAAACAAGTTGGATAACATAGATGTGAGCATATTTTCCTCTATATATTGGATTACAACAATTTTATGTAGCATAGATCTAAACTAGAAGTTTCCTTTGACTAAGAAGCCACATGTAAGGGGATCTAGTATGTTAAAGTCACCCAAGGGTTAAACTTGGCTCAAGCGTGCCTTTGGGGTTTGAACCTTAGTTGATGACTTATGTATCACATACCATCACCCTCACCATTTGTACTCAACCAAATTGAGCTACAACCATTTGGCTTTCTCTTTATTTTTTGTCCTTCACTCTTGGTTGGATTTGAGAATGTTTATGCAACACTCTAGATGTACATTTTACTATGCTTATTAATTAATTGAAATTCAAAACCTTGTTATATTTTGAATTTTAATTAATTAATAAATATGATCAAATTATGCATCTAGAATGTTAGATAGAAAATATATTCTCTTAACTACATTCTTGGCATATCCTACCTTCTTTCCCCTTAAATTTCTTGTTGGCTCTTTTTATCCTTATTTCCTCCAGATTTTAAATGGGTCTTGTCTACATTCCATCTCATTTCCCATCCTCATCAAGATGATTTATAATAAAACTAATATGAAAGATTCATATAAAAATGACGTAATTAAAATTAAAATATTTTAATTTCAAATATACTATTTTAAACCTAACTTATTTATATAATTTTTTAAAAATATTGTATTTCTTCCCATTTATTTATTTATTGTTTTGTTTCTCCAAAGAATGAAAACAAAAAACAATTTAAATAAATTTAAATAAGGAAAGGAGGCATTAAAAAGAATTGTGTCTCCACTAATAAATTTATGGATTGTAGCCACTCAAACATGTTTTAATTCACTTATAAATATTTAAATACCAAGATTAAATATAATTTGGTTGTATTAATTAGAAAACTCATCCAAATCTTGTCAAACAAAACACGTGTGACGGTATTTGTCGCCACATCAAAGAAAAACAGAAACGTGTTTCTTTGCCGGTGATTCCACAAAACGTGTAAAAAAGTATCTGTCCCTTTTGCACATTTCAAATTAAATTAAATGCTTCTATTGAAGCTCCTCTTTGCATAAGTATTGAAAGTGCTAATAAAGATCCACACAAGTGAGGCATGTCTTATCAAATGGAAAAGGGTGCACTTAGATTCAATGAGAAAGGAAAGAATGGGAGAAAAAATTAGCTTGGATCATACAATTTAGAATGAGTGGGATTTTCGATGAACATACAATTTAAAGCTTGTAGAGGTATCAAAATACCTTTGTGTAATAATTTTAAAAATATGGGTGAACAAGTGATACTAGGAGAGAATATAGATAATAAAAATATTTAGAGAAAATATTAGTTCTTACTTCTTCTTGGGATAAGGGTAAGCTCGAAAGAAGCATATAACTAATGATTTTTTGTTGGCGAAAGAAAAGTTTAGGATCATAATCAGATAGGTGAAAATGTAAATACTTCAAGAAGTTGATACATGATGGTAATGATTTTGATGGAGTTGATTTATTGAGCTCTACCTGTTTGGTACCACATTTGAAAAACAACACAAACCATGTTACAACAAAAAATATCATCTTCTTTGTAGGAATAGAAGGTATTGTGGACCAGATTTTGGTAAATCCAGAAACATAAAATTTTGCACATGATTTTAAATAGTCTATTGAAAAAATTATAAGTGATGAGGTGCCACCATAGGAAATTCCAGGCGAAGTATTTGAAATATAAATTCATTTACCCTATCTGCAAGCTAATGTCTTATGATATTAATGTCAAAATATATGGTTATTAAAGTGAATCACATGGAAAGGTCAACATAAGAAATGTCCCTTCTCATAGCTTTAGAGACTCAAGTAACCATCTAAACTAGACCATGAACAAGGTGGATGCTACGAAGGGTGTTACCAAGCAAGCACAGTTTAGTAGGTAGTAGAAAAGTTCACCAAGATTTCTATTTGTTGAAGAAATCAACAAGTACACTTTGATGAAGAAATGTGTTAATAAAATTCAATACTTATATATGAAACTTAATAATCATATTTAGCTACAAGAAGGTTTATCTACATAAAATTATGTAAGGAAGGTTGCACATGTAAGAGAGGATGTCTCAATGATTGAAAAGCTAGAAATGAATACAATCTTATAGATAGAGTAAAGTTTGAAGGTCAGAAGAATCTACCTCCCATTCAAGATATCAATAGCCACTATGGTTTTGGAAAAAAATTTATTGCTCCTTTGATAATTTAGATGATACCAATATGCCCTTTTCTATAGTGAGCAAGATCTTCAAAGGTATGAATCTCATTTTTCTTTCAAATAATGTGAAAATTTAAGTCCAATTTTATTTAAGATTCACTCAAGACTAGCTATTTTACGCATTAAACAAACAATTTTGGCCCCATGTGATCACCATATAATATTCTCTGATAACATCATCTAGATCTCTGTGAACATTCCTCGCATCCTTTAGAGTGCAAATTCTATGATCCACATAGTTCTAATGTGAATGCATCATCAAAGAGAGAGATGAGTAAGAATAGATAGAGAGAGAGGTAGACGTGGATGGAGTGAGAGACCTAGGGAAAAAGGAGATGGAGGGGAAGATAGGTGAGAGACCTATAGGGGGAGAGAGAGGTGAGATGGGAGTTTAAGGAGGGAGGGGGGTATGAAGAGGGGGAGATGAAGAAAGGGAAGGAACATCTTAGAGAGGAGAGGGAGGGAGAAGAGGAGATACAAAAGAAAAGAGAGAGAGAGGAGTAATAAGGGATGGAGGGAGAGGTAGACATGGAGAGAGCGAGAGATCTAGGGAAGAAGGATATAGAGAAGTGATGACCTAGAGAAGGGATGGAGAGAGACGAACAAAAATAAAGAGAGGGATACAAATGAATGGAGAGGAATGGAGAGGTAGAAAAGGAGTGATTGAGAGACATAGATGATATCAAGATGATTAATTATGATTCCTGATACATTCATGTTACTTCACTACATGACTTCTGCTAGGGAAGTGATAAGTTGAATGGTGGCAATTGAAATTCTATCCTTTTCATAGGTGGTATTGCCCCATTTTTTTAGGAAATGAAGGGCTTTAATGAAGCCCTCATAACTAAATTTTTTAATTCATGGTGCAATCACTAGATTTATATTGGGAGATTTAAGTTCATTGTGAACAAAGGAATTGATAGGTATGACTATTGGTTTTAGTTTCAAAGGGAAGATTTGAAGACATAGATAGAACTTTTCTATTGATATTGAAGATTTGAAGATGTTAGGTTTATAACCACGTAGAAAGTTCAATAACATAGAAATATTTTTAAAATAATTAATGTATGGATCAACTTTCCTTGTGCAATTTTAATTTAAGTTCATGTATAGTGTTAAATTTTAAAATCCATTGTTGTCTTAGTATTTTCATCTCAAACCGAGTTTTAGGTAATAGTTGTTTGTCATAGTATTTTTAGTTGATTTGTTGCTTTGAAATTTTTCAATCCAAAAGGCATGGAATTCTAGCAATATGTTCCCCAAGAACATGTGAAAGTTGTCATGTGTTGTTATTCAAAGGCTATCTTAATTTTCTTATATCCTGAGAAACCATCCATGAGGGTCAACATCTCGTATCCTACCATTAAGTCCACTATGATATCGATATTTGGCAATGTGAAGTCATCTTTTGGATATGCCTTGTTTAAATCTGAAATTTTTTATACATATGTGGATTCCTCCTATTGACTTTGTTACTAGTACTAGATTATAAATCCACTCTATATAGTCAATAGGTTGAAAGAAGCTAACACCAAGTAGTTTCTTTAACTTAGCCTTTACCATTAGGACAATTTGAGGATGCATTTTCTTTAGTGTTTGACTGGTTTAGCACCAGGAAACAATGGAAAGTGATGTAGAACCAACTCATGATCCAAATCAAGAATTTCAGCATAATACCAAGAAAATTTGATTTGTCTTTTTGTGAATAAGGTACAAAACTCTAGTTGTTCTATTCCTAACAAAGATGTTGCAAAATTGGAAAATCTTAGGATATTCATCAGTGCCTGCGTTGACTTCCATATACTTCTCTACTAGCATGGGTTATTTCTCTTGATTTATGGGAAGTACCATCCTTGGGGACCTCATAGAGGTTTTCACCTTTGGATGCATCCTTTCTTTTTAGTTTTTCTGGGTCTAGATGTGCCTTTCGGTTTTCACCTAGAGAAATTTCTTTTTTAATTTTTTATTTTCACTTTTGTGACTAGAGGGTGGGACAAAATCCCCAAAGTATGACATGTTTTCAATATCTATGGTAAATCCAACTTTATGATCCCTATAAGGTATGCCTTCACATAATCCCATAAACTTGACTATTGTTGCATTGTTTTCAAACATGTCTAAGCTTGGTGGTTCTCATTGGTCCTAGTCTATCAATTGTGAGTATACTAGAGGAATACCATCATTAGTATTGTCAAGTTTCATTGAATGGGCGGATAGTGTTAAAATGGAAGGGTATGTGCACGATCATGATGGGCCAAAAAGTGGTGATATGTAAGTGATATGATGGCCCATGTGGCTGATGACTTTTTTTTCACCCAAAATTGATCAAACGAAAAGGGGTTTTAAAGGAGATTCTTAGCTTTCCACAAATATAAATTATGATTTACTTTGAATTTAATAACTAATTATTATTTATTTTCTATTTGAATTATAACTAAAGTCCTGATTGATAGGCTGATTGAAAAACATCTATAACTTTCAAAGGGTATCCAATTTTTTGAATTTGAAACATGTGTCACATTATATGTTTTACATAATATAGGATTAAAAAAATAAGAATTGAATTTCATGAGGTTTTGACCAAGTTAAGGTGGTCAGACGTATGAGTTTTTATATTTTCTGAAAGTTGTAATAAAAAAATCATAATTAATTATTTACTTGGAAACAAATTACAAAAAAATATGAATCACATCAAGACATGAGTATTATACTTATATCTAAAATATTATAAAAAAATATTATCATTTTATTGTGGTTAGGGTGGTCAGACAGACACCTACTTATTTTTTTCCTGAAATGTAAGTACTACTG
Source organism: Sequoiadendron giganteum (assembly GCA_007115665.2). Lineage (NCBI taxonomy): Eukaryota > Viridiplantae > Streptophyta > Pinopsida > Cupressales > Cupressaceae > Sequoiadendron > Sequoiadendron giganteum. The sequence continues at coordinate 116,641,331 of CM021108.1, forward strand.
CATTGAAATTTTAAATTTTCACCAAATAGATTTTTTTTAAACAAAAATAAACCTAGTAGTTTAGAAACTACATTGATGTTGCAAAAGATTATATTCTTACATATTTTAAAAATAATATAGTTAACTTATTCAAATTTTTACGTCAAGTTTCCTAACTCTGATTTTTTTGAATTTTATTGCCACTTGTACGGGCCTATTTTTTCCATGATGATCCTACACATGCTCGAAAGTATTATCAGGATCCAAAAAGGGATCAATCCAACTTTTTCCTTTAGTTAAGGGGTCAGATAGGTCAATTTATTTGAATGTCTCGGCTAGGTCATAGTTACTGGATGTGCAAGAGTCCCAATCTCACTCATTGGATTCAATATCAATATGGGAATACTGGGATGCCTCAATATCTTTTGAAGAACACACTTCCTCACTCGAAAACACTTTAGTACTATGAGCACCCACTTTTAATGGTTTGTACCCTATCCCTATATTCGTTGGTCATTTGGATGGTAGAAAAGGTTTTGTCATCCCATTTTTATCTATGAATGTCTCACCCTCATCTTGTTTTGTATGACATAATGTTGCTATGGTAATTCCATTTTTGATGTTATAAGAAAAATCTATCACAAATTTATCTGCTAGTTCATCCCATGCTCTTATTCCTATAGATAAATTGGAAAACCATTTGATTGCTTGTCCTACGAGGCTTCTTGGGAATAATCTCATTAAGTATGTGTGTTCAAATGTGATGTCTATGTAAGCCATGTGAAACTCCCTCACATGTTCAATGGGGCTTTCCTTTCCTCTATACTTGGTAAAATTCATAATAACATAGTTTTCTAGAAAGGAGGAATGTATATGCGCTTGTCAAAAGGATATGGACATAAATATTGTGTGGAGTACATTTTCTTTATTTATATTTTCATGTTGTCCACTTCTCTTTGTATTGCAAGCATTTGGTTTCTCAAAAAATCAACTTGAGTCAATGATGTGTCCTCTACATTTTCAACTGCATTATGATATTGGCCCATGTTTGAGTTTCACAATCCAATGTTTGAAGTGGATGAATTAGTGTTGATCCTAAATGCATGTGATCAATTTTGGTTTTGAGTGTTGTGATTGAAATTTGGATTATTTTTTGGATTTTGGGAGTGAAAGTTGGAATTTTTTTGACATGTGGAGGGTTCAAGAATTGTGTTTGAATGGGCTTGAACTTGTTTGACCATGTGAATATTTTGGTTCCCATATTGTTGAAAATTCCCTTGTGTTCCTCTTTGAAAGGGAACCTTGTTGTGATGCGTTGGTGCTAAAGAGAATTGGTATTTGGTGTGGTGTTTGTCTGTGGCTTAGACCCACTAATGTAAACCTTTCACATTTTATTGTTTGACTTATTTTTATCCATTGAAAAATAGCTGGATGATGAATCCTATATAGCATTAGATTATGAGCCAAATAGATTAAATTTATTTCTTGGAGGTTGTGTCATAGCTTGTGAACCTTGTGTTCTAATTAGTGGTGTCACATTGAATTTTTTTGTGTTTTATGTTGTCCCTCCCAATAGCATAGTAGCATGTATTTGTGGAATAGTTTGATTAGGAGTAGCTACATTGTGTCCTTGGTTTTGTGTAGTCTCATTGATTGGTGTTGTGGAAGGTGTGTTAACATCAAGACCATGAGGAATTTTATCTCCACTTTGCAACAATTTCTCTAGGAATCATTGTGGGTCTTGTTCTACCATCTCATCTAAAAACCAGGCACACTAGGGTCTTGAGTTGCTGCCTCGATTTCCTCTTCAATTAGAGGTCTTTGGATGTCTTTTATTGTGAATATTTTAAAAGGATTGGGAAATGATGATTGTTTATTAGGTGTCTCATTAGAGGACTTGACCCAAACTTCATGTTTCTAGTAGGATTCAAAAAGGGATCTACATTAGTGTAGTCCATTTATTTTCTTTTCCTTTGTAATCTCGTTTGGACCATTTAAGACTTGAAGATTAATGAATGAATATGAAGTATAAGGAATAATAATACAATGGTAGGTATGCAACTATGCTATATTTTTGGGGTTTTCAAGATATAAGAAATTCCAAATGATGATGAACCTATGGCTAAGATTAGGGTACAAAGTGACAATAAAAAAAATTGAGATATGGTAATGTCACGATGATCCAAAATGTATGGTAGGACTAAGACTAAAGTATGTGAATGTGATGTTATGATGAAAGATGTGGAATGAATAAATTTATGATATGAAGATGAAGACTAAGCACTTTTATGGACCTAAGAGAAGGTTACTAACCAAACAAAGATAGTATAAAGTACCCAAACTTGATTATCAAGATCTTAAAATGGATAGACTAAAATGATGATGATTGAAAAAGTGGACCTAAAACTAGAATTATGATTTTAAAGGGGCAACTTAAATGATAAATGGGTAAGTGCACCAAGATGGTTCCCAAAAAGGGGACTTAAGTGGACAATTTTTTTCTGAAATCAGGAAATACTAACCTTGGACGTGAAACTGAGCATACTTAGACTCAAAATTTTGAGATGGAACAAAAAGAAGGATTCAAGTGCTCCAAGTCTACTTTCTAAAATACTAATTTATTTTGAAAATGATTGAGATTAAGGGATTCAAATGAGGAACATACACAAATTGGTGTTGTTTTTGTCAGAAAACATAACATAGCAACTCTTGTACGACCCTTGTACGGTGAACTTTTTTTTAGTATTTTTAAAATCGCAATAGCCAGAAGTTAGCTAACCGTATGTAGTTGATGCATGATTTTTCCGATAATTTTTTAATGAATATTTGATTTTTTACTAATTTGCGAAGTGGACATATCCTAGAAATAGAATTTTGGTTGTGCTACCCCTACAAATTTTGGAAAGTAATTGATTTGTTTTTTTTTTAATTTTTTAATTTTTTAGAATGGAGTCTAGTTTCTAAAAATGTAATTTATTTGAAAAATTGATGAACGATTAATTTATAACAAAAAAATACCAAACACTTCTTTTTGGCAAAATAAAGACATACAAATAAAATAAATTATGGATGAAAGACTTAAAATTTTCATAAAGTGAAAAAAATTACATCGTTGGATAGCTAAGAGATAACCCAACATTACCCATGTGCTCAATTTTTTTGATATTGAACCACGTACAATCCTGACGGTGAGCACGAACTCGATTATGAGAATATGGTAGATTTTTTAAAAACACGTCTCTGGTAGTTGGGAATGCCCTCCAAGCCTTTGGGTTGGTATTCCAAGGCAAATACCAAGGTTAAATTTTGGTAATTCCCAAATCAATATATAACGCAAGCACGTTGTAATGCGCTCATGTTATATCTCACTTTTGACATGGTTTTTGCTTCTACAGGGAACATGTCTACTAGCACATAATGCGAGTGCATTATAATGCGCTCACGTTATGTCTTACTTTATGTTAAATGCTAATATATTAATTATGTTGATTATTTTTATGTACATGTATGTATGTATGCTTGTATGGATGTAAGATTATATGTACATATGTATTATGCTTGTATGTATGCTTGTATGTATGCATTTATGTATGTATTTAGACAAAGGGAGAATTTAGAGAGAGTCTAGACGGATGGAGAGGGGGTCGAAGTGAGATTTTAAGAGAGAGGGAGTGCAAGAGAAGGGGTTGGATTGAGGGGGACTTAGCTAGGTAGAGTGGGAGGGAGAGAGGGAGGGAGAGAGAGAGGGGGGGTCAGAGAGAGAGAATTGAGAGAGAGGGAGAGAGAGAGGGGGGGGTGGGAGAGAGAATTGAGGGAGAGGGAGAGAGAGAGAGAGACAAAGAGAAAGAGAGGGTTATGTAGGTAGGGTGCGAAAGGGAGAGACTTGAGACTGTGAGAGGGAGAGACTTGAGAGTGTGAGGGGGTGAGAGGGAGAGACTTGAGAGATAGGTAGTGAGAGGGAGTGTGAGTGAGAGACCTGAGAGAGGGAAAAGGTGTGAGAGGGAGTGACCTGATAGAGGTAGAGAAAGAGGGGGGTGGAGTGAGAGGGACTTATCTAGGTAGGGTTGGAGGGATAGATAGAGAGAGGGGAGAGAGACAAAGAGAGAGTTACCTAGGTAGGGTTGGAGGGATAGATAGAGAGAGGGGAGAGAGACAAAGAGAGAGTTACCTAGGTAGGTTGCCAGAGGGAGAGACCTTAGAGAGAGAGGGGGTGGGAGGAAGAGAGATGAGAGAGAGGAGAGAGAGGGAGAGAGAGGTAGTGGGAGAGAGTGGGATGGAGTGGGAGGGACATAAAGAGAGATGGATAGAGGGAGTGAGAGAGGGTGGTAGGGATTGATTGAATGAGAGGTACGTAGAAAGAGGGAGATGGTAGATAGAGACAATTAGAGAGGGTAGGAGGGAGGGAAGGAAGGAGAGGTGAGATGTATAGATAGAGAGAAAGTGATAGGGGTTGAGGGTATAGGGTTGAGGGATTAGGGTGGAGGACCTATAGGGTTGATGGTTTCTAGGGTATTAGGGTTTAAGGTTTGAGGGTTGATGGAATAGGTTTGATGGTAGAGGGTATTTGGTTGAGGGTATAGGGTAGAAGGTTTAAGGTTTGAGCATTTAGGGTTGAAGGGTTTGGGGTTAAGGGTTTAGGGTTAAGGGTTTACTTGGTTGAGGGTAGAGGGTTTAGGGTATAGGTTTGAGGGTATATGGTTGAAGGATTAGGTTTAGGGTCCAATGTAAGGGGTAGAGGGTTTAGGGTTTAAGGATTGAGGGTTGAAAAATTAAGGGTTGAGGGTTGAGTGTTTAATGTATAGGGTAAAGGGTAGAGGGTTTAAGGGTTGAGGGTTGAATATTAAGGGTTTAAGGTATATGGTCGAGGGATTAGGGTTGAGGGTCCAATATATAAGGTAGAGGTTATAGGGCTTGAGAGATTAAGGGTTGAGAGATTAGGGTTTAGGGTAGAGAGTATTGGGTAGAGGTTAGAGGTTAGAGGTTAGAGGGTAGCGGGTAGAGGGTAAAGGGTTTAACAATTTAGGGTTTAAGGGGTTAGGGTTGAGGGTCGAGGGTTTAGGGTTGAATGTTTAAGGGTTTAAGGGTCAAGAGGGTTCAGGGATTAGGGTAGAGAGTTTACTAAGTGGGTTTAAGGGTTGGGGGATTAGGGTTGAGGGTAGAGGGTAGAGGGTTTATGGGTTAGGGTTTAAGGGTTTAGGGTTTAGCATTGAGGGATTAATAGGTTATAGGGTAGAGGTTATAGGAGTTGAGGGATTA
>CM021108.1:116646665-116672809 GCA_007115665.2 Sequoiadendron giganteum
TTGATCCCCAAAATGTTGGAAATGAGGGGGTATTTATAGGCTAATTGGAATTCTATAGAGAATTCAATGGTTGGGATTGATCCAACAAGATCAAGATGAAGGGCTATGGTGAGTTGAGGATTCACAAGACCTCACCTCTTGACATGTGGAATGTGAGATGTCTTAGGGTGGAGTGATGTGGAAATAAGGTGGAAGAGAAGGACAAGAGGTGGAAGAGAAGTACATGAGGTGGATGAAGGACAAGTACCTTTGAGGTACCTTGGGGGATGAGAAGATTCCTTGGAGGAATAAAAGTGAATTAAAAATTCATAAAGATTGGAAGAATCTAGTGGATAAGAGAGGGTCTCCAAAAAGCTGGAGATTTGTCACATGTGGGTGATGTGACAAGTCCAAGGTTCTAGAAGCCTTGGGCACATGTAAAATGACATGTCAAATTTGCATGGGGATAGGGTAAACCTTGGAAGAATAAAATGTGAATTAAAAATTCACATGGGGAAGAGAGGAACCTTGGTTAAATAAATGTGAATTAAAAATTCATATGGGGAAAGGAGTCTAGGCTAGAAAGGGTAAGTGGGAAGGTTGACCAGAAAAGGTAAGCCAAATGTGGCTAATGATTCTTATTAAGGTTGTGCAAACATAAGATTAGGATAATTAATAAGAGATTAGGGATAAGTGGGAGATTATGGAGGATATGACACTTAATCTTGATTAAGTGGTGCACATCCTAATCACAGATTAATTAATTTAATCTAGATTAAAAGAGGGTTATGGAGAGAGAAAAAGAGGAATTAAAAATTGGTTTTTAATCCAAATGGGTTAAATGACTAAATTAAATAATTTGTCATGTTCATTTAATTTAGAGAAGAAAAGGGGGTAAGGTAAAGTATTTAATTTATTTAATTACATACTTTAGGAACCTTAGGCAGAGAATGAAATAATGATTAAATAAATTATTTAATCACTCTTAATGAAATAGATGAATATAATAGATGTTTTTGATCATGTGGAAGTGATCAATTTTAGATGTCTACATTTTTCCCCTCTTCGAAGTACCGTTAGAATAACCATGCTTCGAAGAAAAGAAAGTGCATATGACTCTATAAAGGAAGTAACTGAAAGACGATGCCCCAGCGTGGGGAGGAGGACCTGAGCTATCCAAATTAGTAGGGAAATGGATGAAGATGCCCCAATCCTGAAAGGGGTTGACTATGGCCGAGAAAATAGATAAATGTGAAGGGTATGCCCCCTCGAGAGGATGAGGGGGGAGAAATAGGGGTCTCATGAGACTTCTCGTTAGGAGGAAATAGATGGTATAGTTGGAAAGAGGGAAAAAAATTAGGCAAGTTTTCCTTTTGAACAAAGTCAATCGGACAAACGGGGTGCAATTGGCGGCCTCAGGAAGGGAAGGGATTAGTTGGAGAAAAAAAAGATAAATAAAAAATTAAAAAATACCCCTTAAAAAGGGAGGGAAAAGAGAGGGGTCTCAAAAAATTTCTCAATAGGAATAAATGGAGGGTATGGTTGGAAAGAGCTCAAAAAAAAAAGCAAGTTTTCCTTTTGAATGAAGTCGATTCGACGCATGGTTTGCAAATGGTGGGACCGGGAAGAAAAGGGAAAAAAATGTCTGCAGAGGGGCAGATTTGCCCTATTGCAGAAGGGTGGGTGGATCTGCCCCGCAAAGGGGCAGGTCCACCCAGGGAGGGTGGGTCCACCTCGGGAAGGGGCGTGTCCACCCTGGGAGGGTGGATCCACCCCTGAAAGGGGCAGGTCCACCCTAGGAGGGGCAAGTCTGCCTCAGAAAGTGGTAGGTTCACCCCGGGAGGGTGGATCCACCCCGAAAAGGGGCAAGTCTACCTCGGGAGGGTGGGTCCACCCCCGAAAGGGTAGATCCACCCCAAAAAGGGGCAGTTCTGCCTCGAAAGGGCGGATCCACCCCAGAAAAGGAGCAGAAGAGCGGATGAGTGATGAAGGATGAAGGGATGTGGGAAAAGGTGAGAGATGAGATGATGAAAGGGGATATGAGGATGATGTAAGTTGATGGATAAGAAATGATGATAAGCGATGGGAGATAAAGGTGAGCATAAATAGATTCAAAGAAAAATGTGATGTTGCCCCAATCAAGCTACAAGCCAAGTTGGGGGGATGGTTGATGGAGCATTGTTTGATAAGGACATGATATATCCCAAAACAACACAAGGATGGGGAAGGACACATGTTGATGAGGATGAGGGTGAGTGTTGTTGACGAGGGAATGATACATCCCAAAACAACACAAGGATGGGGAAGGACACATCCTAATGAGGATGAGGATGAGTTTTGTTAACGAGGGAATGATACATCCCAAAACAACACAAGGATGGGGAAAGACACATCTTGATGAGGATGAGGATGAGTGTTGTTTGATGAGGGAATGATATATCCCAAAACAACACAAGGATAGGGAAGGATACATCCCATAGAGAGTGTTGTTGATGAGGGAAGGATACATCCCAAAACAACACAAGGATAGGGAAGGATACATCCCCATAGATGATAATGATGATGATGAGGATGATTGGATCAAGGCTTGTAGCAAGGCTAAGACCAAGAGTGTGATTAGATTATTTGAATGGATGAGGATGGGGGAGATATGCAAGATAATGAAATGGAAAATGAAATGAAATCCTAATGTAATTTTCCATCCTTAGAGCACTGATTTTTGCTATAGCATAAGAAACTAGGCATCAGGGTATGTAAACCAAGACAGATTAGTGTCCAATGCATAAAATAAACACAACAGACAAGAAGGCTATTCTAAAACCCCAAAGTCACGAAGACATTGGTCGAGCCAGGTATTGGGATAACCACAAGCACAAAAGGATGTTCCAGCATAACACAAGACCATAGGGGTCTTGGTCGGTACTACATGGGACAACCAAGAAGACAAAAACATAAAAAAGAGATCAAAATACACCCCTATGTTTACGAGTCAAAGCACACAATGATATGATGGATCAAGGTCACCATGACAAGTAATGATAGGGAGCTCAAATGATAAACAAAATTCAAAAGCATCAAAAGATTAGAATCAATTTCAAACATCCTTTGCCATAGGATCAAGAGGATGGATAGGGTTGATGCGGTCTGTTAGGAAAGATACATCTTGTTGAGACCAAAGATGGAGGATATATGGCCTAATCAACATGACGCAGGATACCAAAAACCGATTGGATCTCATGATACGAATGACTTTGTTTTATAAGCACCAGCTCGGATAGGGACATACTTGATGACACAACAAGATGACATGACACAAGACTCAACCTAAAGACCTAGGGGCTCGAGGGTTGATCAAAGATCAACCTTGCCTACATGAAAGCACAGAGCCTTCGTAGTTCAGGAAAAAACCATGCTAAAAGTGGAAAGGGGACAATGAAGACAGAGGATGGAGGATAATGATCAGATAGAAAAATGCCCAGGGGGCAGATGAAAAGATTGACCTTGCCTACATGAAAGCGTAGGGGAAATGTAGTTCAACACAAGGCCAAAGACAGACAATGGAAGAGGATAAGACAGACAAAAGATAGAACCCTGGGGGTAGATCAAATGATTGACCTTGCCTACGTGAAAGAGTAGGGGAAATGTAGTTCAACAAGAGACCGATGACATATAATGGATGAGGGGTGATGAGATGACCAAGATAAATGTATAAAAGGATGGAGCGGATATGATGAGCCAGGATAGGCTGTGCAGATGGGATAGTCGATATGTTGCATGTGGGTTATGCGAAGCACATAGATGGGATTGTGATCTAGATTATTAGAAGATGAATTGGGAGGATGAGAGGATGTATAGATAAAGGATGAAGAGTGATAGGATAGGAGTAATATGTAGGAAATAGATAGGAGTGATGATAGTGAGATAGCATGGCATTGGATTTCATGTGGGTAGCGTAGAGCTAGATACCAATGACAAGGGATAATAGAGGGAAATGGATGGATGGAGAAGAAGATGCTAGGATAGGTGGATAGATGAGATGAAGATTGAGAGGATATTGTAAAGATGTGATAAATAGATAGGAATGATGATGGAGATAGCATGGCATTGGATTTCATGGGGGTAGCCGATAGCTGGATACCAATGACAAGGGATAATGAGATAGGGGGAAATGGATGGATGGATAAAGATGGGGAGATAGAAAAATGTGAGGATCGGTGGATAGAGGGATACAAAATTGGAGGGATGGAATGGAGTGTTGGATGGATAAATGGATGGGAGGATAAGGATTAAAAGATGGAAAAGGACTAGTGGATGGGTAGATAGGAAGATAAGGATTTGGTAGATGGAAGGGATGATTGGATGGAGAGGTAAGGATGGATAGGATGGAGAGATGGAAAGGATTTCTTGGAGGGATAGATGGATGATGTATTCAAGGAATCAATCATAAATAAGGAGATGCCCCCACTCTAGATGTGTCATGTATGATGAGGAAAGAGGGATAGAAGGATGGTTGGATAAGGGAGTGAGATGGGTAATGGAAGATAGATAGATGTGGATAGGATGCATGGATCAGAAAAGTAGATAGGGGGGGGCGGGAAGGAAAATGATAGTGTGTGGATGAGGTGAATATATGCCAAGAAATTTCCAATGCATGTATAGAGGCTTGCCCCTACATTTATCAAGATCACAAGGAAGATGGAGGGACTAGGATAAATGGGATCAAAGGGATAGGATGTGGAAGATAGGTAGATGTAGGAGATGGAGGAAAGGAATGCATAAGTGGATGTTTCCCCCAATCGTGGAGGGAGACTAGATGGGGGATTTACACATAACGCCTATTTTCCAGGCTTTCATCAGGGTACCTATCCAAGGTGCTTGTTTTCCAAGTTTTCACCATTGGACGAATGAATTTCTCTTGACTGTTTTTCTTTTTCTTTTTCTTTTAATTTTTTTTGATTGTTTTTTTTGTATTTTTCAGACTAGGATGTGGATGAAGATGGATAAATATAGGGAGATGGATATGCGAGTTTGGAGGATATTTGATAAGGAGATGGATGAAGGACTCAAGCATCAAGTTCCATGTGTAAAGTGACCAGTGGATGTTGGTACAACCTTAGTAGAAGAAATGAATTATGCAAGAGGATGAATCAAACGGGTTGGATGAGGAAGATACGGGGGATAGTGGATGGGGTGTTGAAAACTGTATGGATGGAATGATGGAGTGGATGTGTGATAGGGGAAGGTGTTTAGGACCAACATTGGCACATGTGGTGGATGTGAAAATATAGATGGAGGAATGGATGGAGAGGGTGGCGATAATGGAGGAGTTGGGATAGTGATTTTTGGGATGTAGGGACCCAAAATAGATTTAGGAGATGGAGGAGGTGAATTATTTTGTGGGGGAATAGCAACTTTGGATGTCATTATGGAATTTTCAATTGAAGGTATGACACCTTTTTTCTTTGGGATCCACATGTTTTTAATTTTTTCTTTGGTGGGCCTTTGTGGCCTTTTGGATTGATTCAGATTTTGGACTTGATTTTTCTTTTCTTCAACATGTATTTTGAAGGGGACATGAGGAGATTTAGATTCATGTGGGCATTTGGATTTATACATTTTTTCTTTGGCATCCAAAGTGATTTTAGTAGCAATGGGATAGGTGCAAAGAGATGGATGATGTGGAGCGATGGAGGTAGGGTTATAGGGATTATGTGTAGATGGAGAATGTGTAGGTATGTGCTTTTGTTGATCCTGATTAGGAATTATGAATGTAGGATATTTATGTTGTGTACGAGGGAGAGGGGGGGGGGGATGAATGAAAGGATGTGTAGGATAAGATGGAGGGGGTGATTTTGGGATATAAGGACCCAAAATAGACTATGTATATGGAGGATGTGTGGGGTTTGATGGAGGGATATAAGAACCCATAGTAGATGTAAGATGAGCAATGATGGATAGAAGGGCATAGGGACCCAAAATGGATTTAGAGGATGAGGGAGGAAGATGGACAGTTGTTTTGAGGTAATATGATGGAGGAGGAGGGATGGCGGCAAAGGATTTAGTAGAGCGATGAGAAGTGTCTCTCATTCCTTTGGAAAAGGATCATTTAGGATGTATGGAGGTTGTACCAACATCTTTAGAGTGCGGGTTTTGGGAAATATATCCAAAACCATGTGTACCTGGATGTTCTTTGACCTGAATGGGTTCTAAAATACCTTTCTCATGAAGGCCTAAACCTTTTCCTTGATAGTTCATGTTCTCGAGCATGTGATCTATGGTAGGATGCTTATTATTTTGGAAACATGATGCGAGTGTGTTAGTAGGTGGAGGAGGAAAGGTGGTGCATATAAGTTGTTTTTCTTCTGCAAGAAGACCACCATGGACGCATGTAATATTACCAAGGTGATACAAAAGTAGCATTGGGATGGTAAGACTAGATGGCGATGAAGGATCATGCGATGGAGATGAGGGGATAGCAACATCAGGAGGAATGAGTAATAAGGGATCATGAGAGGAATTGGGGAGTACAATGGGATCTAGATTTGTGGTAGTGGATGATAAGGGCTCATGAGATGGAGTGATTGGATCTTGAAGGCAAAGGGGATCATGGGATGGAGTGGAGGAGATAGTGTGATCTTGAGATGGGGTGGATGGGAGGATAGGATCATGACTTGGTTGAGGATATGGATCATGAGATGAAATGGATGGAAGACTATGTTCTTGAGATGGAGTAGATGGGATGAAGTGATCTTCATTTGGAGGAGGGGATATGCTTGTATGCTTTGGATCAAGTACTTGGCATGACTCATCTTGTGTGGGATATATGATGATGGAAGAGTGTTGGAGGGACTCCTCAATTGGGGGAGATAGGAGGATGGAGGATTCATGAAGTTCATTGGGTTGAAGTTTGTGAATATTAGGACTAGGAGGAGGGGATTGGATGTCTTCAATGGATTGGGTGGATCTAGTAGTAGAAGATGAGGATTGAATGGATTTGACGGGTTTGACTTGCTCAATCGTTTGGACGGTGTTAGGAATGGTGATGGGAGGGATAGGTGTAGGATGGAGGAGGGCCTCATTACTAGTGATAGTACATGATAGAGTGGGAGGGAATGGTTTCTCTTCTTCCATGAATCCTTGGGCGACATTTGGAAGGGATGTAGGATTAGGTAGAGTGATGGGCATGGATGGAGGATTAGGATTATGGATTGGTGGATTAGGATTAGATGTTGGGATGCGATTGGATGGAAGAATAGGAAGAGATGGAGGATTAGGATTAGATGTGGGTATGGGGATGGATGGAGGATTAGGGATTGATGGATTAAGATTGGATGTGGGGATGGGATTGGATGGAGGACTAGGAGGAGATGGAGGATTAGGAGGAGATGGAGGATTAGGATTAGGAATTAGAGGATTAGAATTAGATGAAGGGATGGGAATGGATGGAGGACTAGGAGGAGATGGAGGATTATGATTGGAGGAGTGGATGGGATTGGATGTAGGGCTAGGAGGAGATGGAGGATTAGAATTAGATGTGGGTATGGGATTGGATCTAGGATTAGGATTAAGATTAAGAATTGGAGGATTATATGAGTGGATGTTTGGATGAGGATTAGATATAGAACCAGGAGGAGATGGAGGATTATGATTAGGTGAGTGGATGGGACTAGATGGGGAATTAGGAGTGGTTGGAGGAGATGGAGGATTATGATTAGATGAAGGATTAAGATATAATGCGGGAAAAGGGGGAGTGATGTAGGAGGATGTAGATGTTGGATTAGATTGGGATGGGGAGTGATAGTAGGATGATGTGGATGAAGGATTAGAATGGGGAGATGTGGAATTAATGTAAGGATATTGGGATGGGGGATTGTGATAGGAAGGTGTGGATGTTGGATTAGGATTGGAAGATTGAGGTCGTGGACCACCATAGGAATACATGTATGGTGGGTTGGCGTAGGAGGATATGGATGGTAGATTAGGATGAGAGGATTGAGATGGTGGATTAGGATAGGAGGAATATTGGTATGGGGGATTGTGATAGGAATGTGTGAGTGTTGGATTAGGACAGGGAGATTGAGATACGGGATTAAGGTAGAGGTATTGGGATTGTTGATGATGATAAGGAGACAAGGATACATATGTTGGGTAAGATAGAGGTTGAAAGGGAGGACATGATGAATATGTTGATGGCAAGGATGTTGGATATCCCTTGTCAAGGGTAGCATAAGGACCATTATTAGATGCGAATGAGGGTATGGTGGGATAGTTTGAAGAAGTAGTTGGATTTTGGAAGGTGGATGGAGAGAGCTTTCTAGCAACGATAGCATCAAGGGGATCTATATAACAATCTTCATGATCAACAAGATTTTTGTTATCGTCATCAAGGTAATTAGGATTCCCCTTGACTACTATTATTGGTCATGTGAGAGGGGGATAATGATTCATGATGGATATAGATTAGCAGGAAAGAATAGATGATGGATAGAGAACTAGGATGGATTGAAAGCTAATATGGGGATTAGATGAAAGCTCAGATTGGGATTGAATAAAAGCTCATATTAGGATGATGGGATTAACACTCAGATTAGAACTGGATTGGAGCTTAGATTAGGATTGGATCAAAAGATATGATAGGATTGATTTGAAATCAAGATCATAGGTTTTAACTAGAGGATGTAAGGTGTTGACAATCAGATTTTTGCCAAATCTGGCAGTTTTAAAAAAGTGTTAAATTTTGCCATTTTAGGAAGCTTCATAGGAATATGTTTGAGAGTCCAAGTTTTTTCCAAAAAAATACCCAATACTAAGATTCGATGACTTGCCAACTAAGATCCCAAATCTGAGACAGTGATTCAGAGTTGTTAACGAAAATATTTTTTTAGAAACTGAAAAAAAATAAAAATAGTAAATTGTGATTTTGAGGGTCAAGATGAAACTTTGGGGGTTCAAAAATGTTCATAAAGGGGCCCAACTTCCACATGCCAGCTCATAACGCAACCACCCATAAAATTTCAGCCAAAACCCACATCCGAGTCAAAAGTTATGGCCTAAGGAAGTTTTTACATAAAAGTCAAAACCTTCAAAATTGATAATTGGAATGGATGATTTGATGACATATCAATTTGATGATTTGGATGAGGATTGGTGGATGGATCAATTGATGATGTATCAATTTGATGATTTGGATTGGATTAGATTTGATTGGATGATGGGATTTTGATTGGATTTGGATGATGCTAGATTTGGATAGATGAATGTTTAGGATGATCAAATGGTCAAACAGAGACTTGGAGTGGTTAAATAGAGGTTTGGAATGGTCAAATGGATGAAACTATCCATTTAGCGTGGCATATCCGCACTTCTGTAGTAAAAATTGTCAGAAACGTTGGATCGTAGGGGCGTATCCGCACTTCTGCAGAAAAAAATGCTGAAATAGGGGGGAAAATCCACCCCTCTATAGTGAAAAATACTGAAACAGGGGGGAAATTTTGCCCCTCTGTAGTGGAAAATGTTAAAACAGGGGGGTGAGTTCGCCCCTCTACAGTGGAAAATTCTGAAATAGGGGGGCAAGTTCGCCCCTCTACAGTGGAAAATGTTGAAACAGGGGGGGAAGTTTGCCCCTCTGTAGAAAAATAGCAAATTGGTTTGGATGAGGGATTTTGGAAAGGACTTAAAATGATTCAATGAGGGTTTGAATTATCAGAATTTACTGGTTTTTCACATAATGACACTTTGAACAAGCACAATCTTATGATTAGTGTTAAGGGGTATGGCCAACAAAGGTCTTAGTCTAGGATGAACAAAGTTTCTAGGGAGTCCTCGATATACGCTTGGTACGTGAGGCACAAAATGTGAACAATAGTCCATCACAAGCATGAGTTGGGAACCCCATCGAGATATTGAAAGGCTTGGACCAAATCTTCACGTCTATCTAGGTATCACCCTAGCTTTGACACTCCGCCTATTATGACGCAATTGGATTGGGGTACAGTTTTGGCTCTCCCCCCTTTATATACACCGCCGGTATGCATGGTTGGGATCATCCCTTGGGGTGATGAAATCCCCAAGTAGGTCTCGCTAAGAAGAAGACACTAATCATTTCCAACTACCCCCTTTAGATCCGCACAAAAGTGCAAAGGGAGAGGGTGAAAACGAATTAATGACCCCTTAGGGTAACACAAATAAAACAAGCACAAAAAACAACCAATATTACTTTCCCCTATTTATACTAAGTAAATAGATAAAGCAGTAAGGAAAGATTTGAAAAAAAAAATAGAATAAAACAAAGGCCCTACAAGAAAATGTTAGTTGTTTTATCTTTTTCCCTTTGTGATTTGCAGGGAAATACTCAAGATATCAACAAGAAATCTGACTTCACTCACCAACAAACAGGGTTAGAGGATTAGAGCATAAAACAACAAAAGAAAGATACAAAAACGAAGCTAAAATGCCACTTTTTTACCTTCTCGAATGTGCTATTAAGGGCAAATCCGCCCTTCTATAGTGAAAAACACTGAACTGGGTGGGAAAATCCACCCTTTGCGAAAAACAGTTAGAAAATGTTGAACTAGAAGGGCGTATTCGCAATTCTGTAGAAAACAGTCAGAAACATCAGATCGTGTGGGCGTATCCTCACTTCTACAGTAAAAATTGGCAAAAACGTCGGATCGTGAGGGCCACACTTTTGCAAAAAATAGTTAGTAGAAAAAGTTGGATCACTAGGGCATATCTACACTTTTGTAGAAAATAGTTAGCAGAAAACGTTAGATAACTAGGGCGTATCCGCACTTCTGCAATATAAACTGGCAGAAACATCAGATCGTGAGGGCGTATCTGCATTTCTGCAAAAAAAATTTAGTAGAAAATGTTGGATCACTGGGGTGTATATGCACTTTTGCAAAAAATAGTTAACAAAAAATGTTGGATCACTGGGGCGTATCCGCACTTCTAGAGAAAATAGTTAGCAGAAAACAATGGATCACTGGAGAGTATCCGCACTTTTGCACTAAAAACTGGTAGAAACGTCGGATCGTGAGGGCGTATCTGCACTTCTGCATAAAATTGTTAGCAAAAAACATTGGATGACTGGGGCATATCCGCACTTCTGCAATAAAAACTGGCAGAAATGTCAGATCGTGAGGGCGTATCCGCCCCTTTGTAGCACCTGGGAGGGCAAATCCGCCCCTCTATGACTTGAACCTGCAAACAAGCTAAACAATAGAAAACATAAAAACAAAGACCCCTTTGTGGGTCCCATCGAGCATGCCAGAAATGTGATCCTAATAAAATGTCAAGTCCCTAATGTGAGATGCTAGATAAAAACTAATAATGCAACAAGAGGAAATAACAAGATAAAAAGGCACCTCAATGATTAGCCTAAGAAAATGGATAACATGAAAGTAAGATAAAACAAATTGATTGCTATTTTTTATACCTTTTATGTTGCTCTTTCCTTGGTTGGCCCTTGATCTTGAAGAGTTGTGTGCTACTTGGATGACAAGCTATGTTGAATATGTAAATGATATGCAAAATAGATGAAGATGTAATGACGATGAGATGAGAGCTCAAATGGTAAATTTGCAAGAGTTGGGTTGCAAAAGACTTGATCCCCAAAATGAGGGAAATGAGGGGGTATTTATAGGCTAATCGGAATTTTATAGAGAATTCAACGGTTGGGATTGATCCAACAAGATCAAGATGAAGGGCTATGGTGAGTTGAGGACTCACAAGCCCTCACAAGCCCTCACATCTTGACATGTGGAATGTGAGATGTCTTAGGGTGGAGTGACGTGGAAATAAGGTGGAAGAGAAGGACAAGAGGTGGAAGAGAAGTACGTGAGGTGGATGAAGGAAAAGTACCTTTGAGGTATCTTGGAGGATGAGAAGATTCCTTGGAGGAATAAAAGTGAATTGAAAATTTACAATGATTGGAGGAATCTAGTGGATAAGAGAGGGTCTCCAAAAAGCTGAAGATTCGTCACATGTGGGTGATGTGACAAGTCCAAGGTTCTAGAAGCTTTGGGCACATGTAAAATGACATGTCACATTTGAATGGGGATAGGGTAAACCTTGGAAGAATAAAATGTGAATTAAAAATTCACATGGAGAAGAGAGGAACCTTGGTTAAATAAATGTGAATTAAAAATTCACATGGGGAAGGGAGTCGAGGCTAAAAAGGGTAAGTGGGAAGGTTGACTAGAAAAGGTAAGCCAAATGTGGCTAATGATTCTGATTAAAGTTGTGCAAACACAAGATTAGGATAATTAATGAGAGATTAGGGACAAGTGAGAGATTATGGAGGATGCAACACTTAATCTTGATTAAGTGGTGCACATCCTAATCACAGATTAATTAATTTAATATGGATTAAAAAAGGTTATGGAGAGAGAAAAAAAGGAATTAAAAATTGGTTTTTAATCAAAATGGGTTAAATGACTAAATTAAATAATTTGTCATGTTTATTTAATTTAGAGAAGAAAAGGGGGTAAGGTAAAGTATTTAATTTATTTAATTACATACTTTAGGAACCTTAGGTAGAGAATGAAATAATGATTAAATAAATTATTTAATCACTCTTAATGAAATAGATGAATATAATAGACGTTTTTGATCATGTGGAAGCGATCGATTTTAGATGTCTATAGGTATAAATTGAGGTAGTATATTAACATACATATTATGGACCATACTTAGTCTATAAGCATCCATATTTCTATTACATAAAGCAAAAGACTATATATATGTGAATACAAAAGTTAATGATTCTTTTCATTTTTCAGAATTTGTGAATTGAGCAACTTGCTTCTTCTCCACCCTTGCACATGTACTGATCTGATGGTGGTAACTTTGAATCTACAATGATATTCATATTTGGCAGTAGGGTTTGGTTCCCTCTCATAGCAGGCGACTCATTCAGTGAACCTTGAATAGGATAACTTGCTTGTGCTAACTGTTTTGTGCCGGTGCTCCCTATAGCTGCATTTGATTCTTCAGAATGAACATCTCTCTTTTGGGAAGTGTTATTTGATTACAGTGATGAGTGAGCAGGAAAGAGATTGCATGATACTTCAGTTTGAAGCTTCTTACCATGTCATTGCCCAGTTCAATTTGACACCTATTCAATTCCCTATATAGATATCTTGAGGTGTTGTGTTCCAGCGAGAGTCTCATCCCTGTGTATATATTTCAAAAGCTTAATTTGTGATGCAAAAAATGTCTTGGAAATAGACCTCCAATGTAAGAATCACCAAACCATAAATCATATTGTTGGATGATTGTAAGTAGTGCATTATCTTGAATGAAAACTTCATTTATGACAATGTTTGATATCTTTTGCATATCTTGGAAATTGGGGCTCAAATCTATCACATTACTAACAAAGATAGACACTAAACTAGAGGGAAAAATTAAACTTTGTGTAGAAGACTACAAAATGTCATCTCCAATGATGTCTAACACACTTTTAAAGATTGGGGTGCATTCAGTATTGAAGATGTAGGATAAATGATCCTTACCCAACCCCTTAGAGAATGGTATTTCCCATGCTTGTATTGCAAAAGGAGCTCGGTGATTTCTTAGGATGAATTCCATATCTTTTTTTTGAGTCTGAAGCAATACTTTATACAGGTCCCTTGGAGCATCAGATCCCTTTGCTGGTCCCATGGAGTATCAGGTCTTAGTGCAATATCAGGTCTTGATGAAATATCAGTTCCCGTGAGATAGTTGATTCCCCCTTTGAATTGACAGATCTAGGAGATGCGACCTTTTGTGACCAGCTAAATTTAGAGATCATAGGACAATTTATTAGAACCTTTTGGTAAGAAAGCATGAGTGTATATGCAAATAGTAGGATATCAATCTAGTGGAAGTAATCATACCTAGTAGCACAAAAATATATTGTTTGATAAAATTATTATCACCACACAGGCCCACAAAATTTATATCTCCTTACTTCGGGAAACTCATGAAAATTTATGCTGAGAGTGTAATAAGTGTTATAGATCATACCTAACTATTTTGAACTTGCATACATAAACTTTCGCTTTGTTAGAAAACTTCCAACCTTGATTGTGAAGCTGCCATCAAAGAATCTTCATGCAATTTTATATTGACAGAGAACAGGGTGTTTGGATATTACTTATAGCCACAAGACTGGATGTTTGTTATTAATTGTTTTAGAAACCCCATTGGGGTCCAACATGCTATTCTATCATAACACAATTGGAAGCAATGCTTATCATCAAAATTATTTATTTTTGATATGCATCCTACTAATTTGATTCATACCACATGCCATATCGTCCTTATGTAACTCAACAAATCTTTCAATCGACTGAAAACCTGCAAAAATCCGACACCTGTTATTGAAAAACAAACCTTGGTTGTGGCTGGTTTGGAATTGGTGAAAATTTAATGTATAAATCTGGTATCCCAACATATTATTTGTGCAAATTGATTTCCCCAAGGGTTGGAGCATGCTAAAAGACTTTTTTTCCTATCAGAACAAGATATGCAAGCTATTTTTTTCTGTGAGAGTTTTTTCACTTAATAAAAATGGCATGTTAATCTGCATGACTATCAAGTAATCCATGATCCAATGTACTGATTGATGATGCAATCCCAATGTCACATGCTTCTTTAGGGGGCTAATTTGGTTTTGGATAATGTGAAGATTTTCTTTTGCCTCAATGATCTATAACACTTGAAATTATTTTAACCATGTGATACAAATCATTAACTTGTGGGTTGTCAATTCTTACAAGACTTACGATTTAGTCAATTATCTCTTTATCAACTATCCTTTGTAATTATTGGTTCATATTTTGATTATTTTTACCATAGAGTATCTCTGTTTTCATTTGATCACACCCAAAATTTTCCAGCTTATCTGCCACCAAGTTGCCTTCTCTGTATACGTGTTTTAACTGTACTTGTCTGAGCTTGTCCATCAAAAGCCAGACTTGTTCTAGCACATATATGATTTTTCCAACACTCAATTTTCCTTTCTTTGCAAGCATTAACAATGATTAAAGAGTCTCCCTCAATTATCAAATCTTTAATTTGTAATTCCAGTGCTAGTTGTAAGCCATGGAAGAAAGCTTGAGCTTCTGCAAGATTGTTTGTTCCACTTGGTAGTTTTAATGACTTTGCAGACATTAGATAACCCCTGTGATCTCTTATTTCCATTCCTGCCCCTGACAAACCTGGATTTCCACATGATGCTCCATTAAAATTCAACATATAAAAGCTTTCCAGAGGTGAAGATCACTGTACTTTATTTCTATCCACTTTTGTTGATGGATTTTTATGCAAGATTCCCTTAAACGGTAAAACTAATCTGAACCAACTCTTCATGGCAGTTGAGTCCCAATCCGTAAACAAGGAGCTTACATTTTTTGTTTTTAAGACATGTGCATTTGCAATTTCTACTATTGAGAGCTCAATTTTTTGGATAATCTGTTCAATCTGCAATCTTTCCTTCCTAAAGATTCTTCGATTTCTCTCCCACCAAATAGACCATAGAAAAACCGATGGAATTACCCTCTAGATGCATGAAAAAGTGAAGATTTATACAGTACTAGCCAAATTTCAAATAGGTCCCATATATCATATGTAAGTGGCGCAAACCAATTCAACTTATTTTTAATAAAAGACCAACATTGGGAGGTGAGAGGGCAATGTATAAATAAATGATTTATTTCTTATTTTTCATTTTCACACAAAACACAGTTGAATTGAGCTGCTATTCCAAATTTTACTAGTCTATCACTTGTTAGGATCCTTTTTTTAATAGCTAGCTAGGAGAAGCAACCAGCCTTTGGTAATCCTGATGGGTCCCAGATAAATGACAATGCTCTTTGAGGAGGAACTACATCAGATTGACTTGAAATTTCCTTGTAACCACATTTCACTTCATAGCTTCTAGAATTTGATGGTACCCATAACAATTTGTCCATGCTTTGAGAGTAAAACATTGTTTGTTTCTCTAGAATTCCTTGTAACTCTTTCTTCTGAACCACCGGGTATACCAATTGTGAGAAGTCTTTCCACATAACCTTCCTAGTGCTATTCTCTATGCTATGAAAATAATCACTGACTTTAACCCTCCAACTTATTTTAAGAAGCATTTTGATCTCATTCAAATTAACTGATGATTGTATAAGTGGATGCCCTCCCCAAGAGTCTTCCTAGAAGTTTTCCTTTGACCCATCATGAATTTACCAAGTGAGGTATGGCAATATTAAATTTCTACATGAAATTAAGAAATTCCACATTGTTGATCCTAGTGGAGGGTTTGAAGCTGTAAATATTATCTCTAGTTCTGAATTATCTAGATACTTAGCTTGCATAATCTTACACCATTTTGAATGTGATTTGACATACATTTTCCATACTAATTTTGCCCCTAAATCTTAGTTTCTATTCATTAAATCATGAACACGAGCACCCCCTTTTGACTTCTCAACACACAAATTTTGAAGTGAGATAAGAGAGATTTTATTTTTATCATCAACATTTCCTTTCCATAAAAATTCCCTAATTATCCTTTGAATTATTAGTACTACTGATTTTGGAGCCTTTAACACAAACATAAAATAATTAGGAATGGCAACAATTATTGATTTTATCAAAAGAATTCTACTTGATAGGGACAACCATCTACCCTTCCAAGAGGCTATTCATTTTTGGATTCTTTGAATAATGGGAACCTAGTATGGTGTTTTGTTTGCTCCAGAAAAGAATAGGATTCCAAGGTATTTGCAAGGTAAATCCGCTTGTTTGAAACCAAGGATCTTAATAATTTTCTTCTGAAGGTCTGACTTGATGTGGAATATATATATCTTTGATTTGTCAACATTTATTATCTATCCTGACACTTTTGAATACTTGTCTAAAACATATTTCATCTGCATGGCTTCTTGAATCTTGGCAGCACCGAATAGTAATGTATCATCAACAAACAAACAATGTGTTACTGTGAGATGGGATTGAGGAATTGCAATACCTTTCCACTTTCCCTGAGATTGAGAATTCTTCATTGACCTGCTAAGAGCTTCTGCTAATATTATAAATAGGGAAGGTGACAGAAGGTCTCTTTGCCTTACCCCTTGAGTGGAACTGAAAAAACCTATAGATGTACCATTAATTAGTACTGAATTCTTTTCTCCTTTTAAGCATGATAGTACCCATTTACACCACTTTCTGAAAAGCCAAAATTTCTCAGTACTTGCATCAAAAAACCCAATTTACTTTATCATAATCTTTCATCATGTCAAGCTTAATGTTGAAAGAAGGAATTTTATGCTCCATTATAGAATGTAAAACTTCATGAGCCAATAGAGCACCCTCTGTTGTTTCTCTGCCTGGTACAAAACCACCTTGTTCTTTTGATATTATCTTTGGGATAAGAGGAACTAGACGAAGATAAATTGATTCAGTAAAAATCTTATAAATTATGTTACACAAAGATATAGGCTCTTTTACTTTTGGGATTAGAGCAATGTGAGTCACATTAAACTGTTTTAGCATTGAAGATGAGGTGCAAGACTCTTCCAGAGCTTTAAGAAAATTACCTCCTATGAAATCCCAACCTTTTGGAGGAAAAGTGTTGTGAAACCATCTGGTCCCAGCGCCTTGTCAACTTTAAGAGAGAAAACAACTGCTTTTACTTCCTCCAAAGTAAAAGGTTTGTTAAGATGAGAATTGTCTTGTTCAGTGACTAAAGCTAGAATTGATTGCAACAATTCAATAGTGTCAGATTTTTGTGTATCTAAGTGGTGATTATATGAGGATAATAAATTTGAGAATAAATTAACGCCTTCCCTTTGAATTTCACTTTCACTGTTTAGCCAATTACCTAAAGAATTTTCTTTGATTTAGAACACTAAATTTCTAGCATTTTTTACTTGAGTTGACATATGAAAATATTTTGTATTTTTCATCACCCTTTTTAAGCTACATCTCTCATGACTTTTGACGCCAATATAGCTCTTCTTGTGCCACTAACTCTTCCCACTCTTCCTGTAAAGCTTTTTGCTGGTCGAAAGTTTGTGGGGTTAGACCATGACTTATGATCACATCATTTACAATGGAAAATTGCTTCAACACTATTTATTTTTTATGAAAGATGTTCTTGAAGACATGTATGTTCCAGTGTTTAATTTTGCATTTTAGAAATTGCATCTTTTTACAAAACCTATACATAATGGAACTTGTCACATACGAAGCTTGCATCCACCATGGTTTGAGGAGTGACAAGAAAAAGTTGTGCCTAAACCACATTGATTCAAATTTAAATGAAGCAGAAAATATTTTAGGAGAAGAAGAGGCTTCAATATTTAATAAGATGGGAAAATGATCTGAACCAATCCAGGAAAGAATTTGTGACATATATGCAAAATTATCAGCTACCCAGTCTGAAGAGACTAGAAATCTATCTAATCTTATTGCAATTTGCAGAAAATCTCACCTTTTATTTGTCCATGTGTATAAGCCTTTTTCCAGTTTTACATCTAACAGTGCATTATTATGAACAAACATGCTAAAATATTCAACTGACTTTCTATGTAAAATAATACCTCCTTTCTTTTCATTTTGAGACAAAATAGCATTGAAGTCTCCTACTAAAATATTTTTTTCTCTCCCAGATTGAAAAAAAATCAGCTCAATTTATTTCCAAAGTTTTAGCTTGCCTGCAGATGAATTTGGTGCATAAACATTTACCACTAGGAATGTTAATTCAAAATCAGTAACTTGTACCATTTGCCAATGTGTGGTAGAAAAAATGGTCTCCATCTGAATTGTTTGAGAATTCCAAAGAATTAAAAGACCACCTGATGCACCCTGAGCTATTGAGTGATAAGAATTCTAGTTAGACCACTTAGAAACTATACTTTCATATTTTTCTTTAGAAAGCTTTGTTTCTTGTAAGAGAACTAAATCATCCCTTGAAGAATATATTTGTTGTTTAACCTGGGCTCTTTTGTTAGGGGCGTTTAGGCCCCTAACATTCCAAGAGATGATCTCCATAATGATCAAGGAGAGCATCCTTCTCCCCTCAATATTTTATTTATGTTACCGTCTCAGGTTAATTGCATGCCTAATTCAATTTCTTCTTGCAATTTTACTACATTATATTTTCTCTCTCTCTTAGCAGGAGATTTAACTAGAGTGCAATAAATAGGAGTTTGACAAATAGAAATTTGTTTTGAATAATCAAACCTAGATCCCAATAATTCCACAGGAGCAATATTTTCAAGAGTTCTACATAATGCTACCTCTTTAACTTGATGTTCTTTTCCTTCATCTTTAATTACCTCTTCTGCAATTTCATCAAAAATATTTGAGCCTACCATATGTACTAAACTATCTGCCCAAAATTTTAAGCTATCTTGATAATTCAAGGAATCCAGCTCATTTAAAACCAAATTTTCCTTGCAAATTGAAGATTGGGAGGGCAGTACCAGGCTAGGAACAAAAGAAGAGATCTTCTGCTTCTTGGAATTTGGATACTAGGAATTTTCCTAGAATAATTTAAAGACAATCCCATCTAATTGTTGCTTACTACATAAAGTTAAATTGGGAGTATATAAGCATAATGATTTATCCCAGGGCCAAAATTATGAATTGGGATGCCAACCCTTAGGAAAATTTATAACAATTTTGAGGTCCCTACCATGATGTAGCAACCCAAACAACCATTTAAAAATAATATTCATTGAGTAATGAGAAGACAAATTCAAGATGTCTAAATGATTATGCACAATTGAGTTACTCTTTGTAGCCTCTGCATCATTACATGCCGAAACCTTTTGAACAATGATACCTTGTAAATATGGTGGTGTTTGTTGCTCGAATGGGATGAATTTGGAACTGCAGGCTTCTAGAAAACTGTGATCAAATAAGGTCGAGTTCCCTTGAGTGTCAATGTTTTGTGAGCACTGTCCTGAGGAATGACCTAGGAGGTCACAAGAAAGACAAATATTTTGAGAGTTTCCAATGAGTAATGATAGTTTGAAAGTTCCATTTGAAGAGTGGATTGAAATTGGGTAAAGGCCTCTGAAAGTCTAACAAAACATGTACTCTGACTGGTTTTCTTGGATTTAAAAAAAAAATCCATATCATGAGAGGCAAAAGAGCCAAGCTTGTTAGATATTATTTCCAGTAGAGGAGGTTCCCTGTACTCTAGAGGTAGAGATGGAAGTTGAACCTAGAAAGGAACATATTGCATTACCGCATTTTGGGGATTGAAATTTGGAATCCAAGCCTGAATAAATAAACCGTTACCTTAAAAAAACCCAAGCCTTTTCACCAATGATTAAATCCCTCTATTTTTAGAAGAAAATAAAACAATAAAGAAATCAAAACCTTGATCTATGTAGAACACTTGATTTTCTCCATCCCAATCATTCAAAACTAGATCTTTCAAAGAATCTATATCGGGTAGGTAGTTCCAAAACCTGCAGATAAGTTTGTGATTCTTAAGATGTTGAATCTGAGTATCTAAAAATGTAGCAAGAAATAAGATTTTGATTGCATCATTTGAACCAGAGGGATTCAAAGAATGAGGGAAGGAATTATTTTTATAGATCCATTTATTACCTTTTAAATCCCTATTAGACCTTTTATTCACTTTTTAGATGAATTTATTTGAAACAAGAACATTCAAACCAGATTTATTTGAAGGATTCGACCCTACCTTCGAAGGTATCATGTTGTGGACTTCCCAAATACAACTGATTGCTTGAGGCTTAAGGAGAAAATTGTTTGGAAACGTAGTAGGTAATTGTGCTGAAGTGCTTTTGTTACGTTGAGCATTATTGAGTTGAAGATGAAAAACTTGATAAAAATCCACATGACTGTAGTGTCCTTTAATCAGCTTAATAACTAGGAAAATGAATTCCTCTACTTAGGGATTGAACATCACAACCAATAGCCATAACCTGCTAAAGAACCTCATTTAATCATCAACCCAGGGACATAAACTTGAAATGGGTCTACATAATATATGTACTAATCACCTTTCTTAGACATGCATAACTTCCTAAAGATGCTTATACTAGAATTGAAGTTACTGGAAACAAATTTAACTGGATAAACTTGCTTGGAATGAAAACTAGAAGACAAAATTGTTCTACATCTAGTGGTTCCAGGAACAGTCAACAGTTTTGTATTTCTCTGACTGCAGGAATAGTCACATTAACCTCTATGAAAGGAAGTGAAACTATTCTAACTTGCAAAATGAAAAGATGGAAAGCTCCCTAAGTGGGCCCCCTTAGGTAGTGCCAAAGGTAAACAACATATTAGATTGTAAACTTCATAAACACTTTATTGATTCAAGATAGACAAGTACATAGCTCACAATATTCAACTATATTTCTGGAAACCAAAAATGTATTACAATAGCAATCTTTCGGCCCTTTCTCTGAAGGAGAATGGGCTATTTATTGAAACTGAATCTAACGACTAAATAACCCTTCTGTCATAAAATGGGAAGTCTTTATTACATCATAACTAATTAAGTGAAGAGGTGGATGAAAAAGGAAGAACTAAGTCAAATCAGTTCTTAAATTTTAAAGTGCCACCTATAGGAGTTGAGAAAATACAACACCACAAACCCCGAAGATCACCTGCATACAAATAACCTGTCACAAAAGAAGAGATGGAGACAAACAAGCAAGGGTTCTCTAAAAATTGAAAAATGTATATATTAGAGAGAATGAGAGAATGAATTGATATGAAATACAATGGGATCAATCCTTATAAAAAGGAGATCATGCAAACCCTAATACGAAAAACTCTAATAGAAGCCCTAATAGGAAAATATTTAATAATTAATATAATTATTAAATGTCATATTATGCAAACTAACGTGAAATATTAAGAAGGGAATAAAGGTAATCTAATCAACATAATTAAGTTAAGACCTTTACTCTAACACCCTCCCTTAAGATGAGCAACTGTGCAGCTACAAACAAATGCAAAAAAGCAAAGGTAACTACAATGCAAGAAGGCAACATGGGTCCCGACAACTAGGCCAGATCAGGTACCTAAATACAACTAAATCTCTGTAAAGAGGAGAAATAGAGAAAACCTCATGGGAAAAAGCTCTACTCCAAAAAGAGATGCAGAAAGCCAAGAAGAAGAACATCACTGAAGTAGAAGAAGCTGCAAACAACTATCGAAAGATGATTGCTATGGTGCTGAAGAACCTCCGTTGAAGATAGGATGATCAGGAACAAGAAGACAATAATCTGCATGAGTGCCCCATACGACACTACTCAAATCAGATGGCAAACAAAGGAAAACACCTGGAACGAAGATACAAAATCTGCATGAGTGCCCCAAATGACACTACTCGAATCAGATGGAAAACAAAGGCAAACACCTAGAACGAAGATACAAATGGTACAAGAACCACTAGTCTGAAACACTGATCAACTGAGAATGGAAGATTCCTTCCAAGGTGAAACCAACGAAGCATTAGCACGAATAGTATAATACCCCCCATAATGGTGAACTGGGAGCCTGACAGATCAACTGAAATGGTGTGCAACACCCTATAGTGCATGAAGAAGATACAACATCTGAAAGTGCACAAGAAAGCACCTGCAACTAAAAAAGTGGTGTGCAAAACAAAGCACACATGCATGAGGCAGGAATCATATGGATCCATGGTTGTCGTGGAGGGACACTCACCAGACAAAGGTGTGATGGCAAACAAAGGCAAACTACACAAACCCCCATGGTATGGATTCAATGTCATCATGGAGGGATACTCACCGGACAAAGATGTGATGGAAAAACAAAGGAAAAATAAACAACCCCTCATGGCACTTTATAATATCAGTGCGAGTACAAAATATGGCACAACCTTATATGCAAAATCCCAAAAGATGCATGTACAATAGTGCAGCACTTTATCTTAGTGCATTTACATAAAAGATAGCTTAAAAATGATGCTCAAAATGTCCAAAAAGGACAAGATGCTGGAGATACATGAAGGACAACAAAAAACGAAGCATCCCATGCAAACAAAAAGTTTCCAAGAGCAAATATGTCCAGGTAATCCACCAGAGTGTGAAAACACAAATAACTGAATAAAAGATACCTAGACTGAAATCTAGAAAAATGGCATGGATGAAACTGAAGAGTTCTGAAAGACGGTTCCAACGCTGCTGAGATTGCAAAAAATAGAGAAACTAATCAAAAGTTATGAGCTTGAGACTGAAAATAACCCCTTTGTCTTCAACTGGTTGTAGAATGCACCAACGGAAAAAAGAAGTGATGAGACCCACACCACTGGAAAGATGAGAAAACTAGCTTTCTAACGATATCTTGTTTGCCAAAAAACAATATCGTATGCCCAAGTTACGACTTTCGGAATAAATCAGCTCCAAAGAGAGAAAAAACCAGTGCTGGGTTAAATTTGACAGTCATACGGCCGTCGCAGCAAAAACACTGTGTTAAATTTGACGGCCAAACGACCATCACCATAAAAGCACAACTGGGCTTATTTTTGAAAAAATTGTTTTTTTTTTTAAATTAGAAACAAAAAATTAAAAAAAATTTTTGGTAGGTGGCTTGTACCGAGCTGCGACCTGGCAGGTACCGCCGTCGGCAGACTGTCAGATCGCCGGCGATCGGCTGTACGCCGATTGACGTACCGCAGGGCCCGCAGGCTTGCGGATGCAGGTACCTGCGAGTACCCTCGTACTGGGCTGACAAGCCCTTAAACTACGAAAAATGTTGCTTTCTTTTTTTTTCTTGACTTTTTAATAATAAAAAAATCAATACAAAAATTGCATTTTGACAAATGTTTTTTTTGCAAAATAAAAATAAATTTGACGAAAATATTTCCGAAAAAAGGCAGAAATTTTTTTCCGAAAAATAAAATTTACTAGGCAGGCAACGACCGTATTGCAGAAAAATTTTGCCTCAAATTTTGACTTTGTCCAAAATGGATGAATGGACAGTCAATTTAGGGGTTTTGGACCGCTGCGAATGCAATGGCAATGTCCGTTTGAGCTGAAAATGCTTCAAAAATATAGGTATTCCCTAGATCAAGAAAACAAACCCCAAACCCTTGGAGCTCTAAAAATCTTCAAAACAAGAACAGGAAGCAGCAGGTGTGGAGCTCTGATACCATGTAGGAGTTGAGAAAATACAACACCACAAACCCCGAAGATCACCTACATACAAATAACCTATCACAAAAGAAGAGATGGAGACAAACAAGCAAGGGTTCTCTGAAAACCGAAAATGTATATATCAGAGAGAATGAGAGAATGAATTGATATGAAATACAATGGGATCAATCCTTATAAAAAGGAGATCATGCAAACCCTAATAAAACCCTAATAGAACCCCTAATAGGAAAACATTTAATGATTAATATAATTATTAAATGTCACATTATGCAAACTAACGTGAAATCTTAAGAAGGGAATAAAGGTAACTTAATCAACATAATTAAATTAAGACCTTTACTCTAACACCACCATCCTAGATTCATGCGCCACCAAGATGCATGGGCTAGATTTATGGAACACTCTCCCTACATGGTGGATGACTTGAAGTTGCCTCCTTATTCTTTGCTGTTGAACCAATCTTTATTGAACTAGTCTTTCAGCCTTCAAGTGGAAACTGAATTTCTTCCTCAAACGTGGTACCTACAAAATATCTTAACAGCTATTCCTATTACAAAAATTTATCTCAACACATTCAACCTTTAAGATGATCCATCACCTCATTTATACATTCATTAAGCATTAATCTAAGGCAAAAATTATTTTAGACATGACTGTAGGAAGTTCAACAGTAGAGGTTGTAGGAAGGGTTTGTCATCACACAAAGTCATAAGGCATTCATTAAAATAATAAAATATTTCAAGGTAATAATCATGGAAAGACTTATCATAATATAATGTTTATATTAAGCATACAAAGTCTATGTCTTGTCCCATACTTAGCACTAAATGGTTGTCTTAGCATAATGAAAAGAGGAAAAGTGTTTTTAAAAGCATGATCTAAATGTGCCAAAAACTTGGCTCATCATTCCCCTCAACCATCTACTTGTTGGGCCCTTCAGCAAGTCTAGCATTTCTTCTTTGAGGAAATTCTCTCAGATTAGCATTTAGTTGTTGTCCACATTCAACATACTGGAAACTCTAGAAGTGAGCTTGCATTGCCTCCAGCCTCTGCCATCTGCTATCCACAAAGCTCCTATTATAAGTGTTGTTGTCCCCCTGCATGGCCAGTAATGGCCATAGGAGAATAGGTGGTTGGATTACTAAGGGAAATAAATTATCCCTTTTTGTCCTGGCATTCCTCATGTATCTTTCTACCCTCCTAGTGGCTGCATACAGGGTATTAGGGGTGTGCAGTTTTGCCCCTTTTAACTGAAATGGTAGATTTTCCTATATTATTTAAATATGTTGGGTTGCAACATTAAGATCATTGTTTATAATCTAGGAATACTGAGAAAATGCCTCCTATATCAAAGGCTCAATTAGTGTCCTAGTGCTCTCATTTGCCCATAAATTTTTCCAATCAAAATAGATCCCCATCCCTTTTTTGGATTCACTCCTCATAGATAATGGCATACTAACCTCATCATGCTTGTGGCTATCAAATTTCTCCCCCTTGCTTATCTCATTTTTGATCCAAAAGATCAGAGCGCCAATGTGAATATCACCAACATAGCATAGGGGGTTCCACTCCTTATCTTGGGGTACAACCAAATTGTGTAAATAAAATTCACACAGAAGGTTCCTGATGTGCTAAGGTGAATATCTACATGTATCATAAAATTCTTCTGGGGTATCTAAGGAAGGGTTTTTACCTTTCCAGATTTTGATCAATTGGAAGTTTAGATACAAATCCTTGAGGAACATTGCATAGATAGGTGAGGGTGCTCAACATTGCATTAGGTTTGGAACAAGCTCGACTACTTGGTTGAGAGTGTCGGTTAAATTAGCAATTTCTAGATTCTTGTTCTGGATTATCCTCTGTAATCTCTCAATTTCAAGCTCAAAAGTAGTCTGTTGATGCTGGATTTCTAAAAAACATGTCATTCCTATAGTGAAATTCATGACATGGAGCGGAGGCCTATGATTATAATTTTCTACAGGTGACTTCTAGATTTCTTCAGGTACATCAACG
>CM021108.1:116672909-116819216 GCA_007115665.2 Sequoiadendron giganteum
ATTCATTAACAAGCCATGGCATAAATGAGATAAGAGTTTAAAATGATGAGAATGTAAAATTGAAAACTAACCTTCACATGTTACATATTTGATTATATAACCTGCTCATGATACCGAATCCTATCAAAAACTCATCGTTTGTGCTCCTTGCTTATCCACTCGTAAAGGAGGATCATTCAACCTAGTAAACTCTACCCTAGCACTTCGTGCATCCCTTCCTCTAAGGAAATAGCTCACCAACCTGAGGCAACCTTGTTATTTCTGAAATTTTGTCTATTGATGCATTTATTGTTATTCCCCTGACTTTTTCCTTTTCATCATGGAGTGTCATTGTGAACTCTTCTGCAATGCTCACATCAAATTTTATGAGCTTAAGGAAATAACTAAGCCACCTATACTGTCTAAAGGGCAACACATGCTGCACATCCTGCAACAAGACATTATGATTTATCGGTTCATGCCAAATTGGCTGACCTCCCATTTTACTATGTCTCTGCAGCTCAATGGTTAAGGCGAGAATTCTACCTTTCTTTTTCAACTTACACAGCCAATGTGACTTCCTGCAAACCAACGTC
Organism: Sequoiadendron giganteum; assembly: GCA_007115665.2. NCBI lineage: Eukaryota > Viridiplantae > Streptophyta > Pinopsida > Cupressales > Cupressaceae > Sequoiadendron > Sequoiadendron giganteum. The sequence continues at coordinate 116,673,485 of CM021108.1, forward strand.
ACTGCACTTTGCCTCCCCTCAACCTAAAATTTTGAACCTCTTTTCAAAAGATGCAGAAAAATAGGAAAAATGAATTTGAATATCTTAACTTATGTTGCAGATAGAAAGAAAAGAGTAATCACGGAGGAGAAAAAGACATTCTTGGTTATTATTGTAGGAAGTAATGGTTTTCTGTTTATTAATTGCAGATTTTTTAAAATCCGGAGCTTAGGCCGAAAAGATAGTGACAGTTGATGTGACAAGGATTTGTGGCGGCATAAACAATGACGTGACTAGCAGTTATGAAGTAGAAAAACATGCTCAATCATGTGGAAAAAGGCCAAAGGATATTGCAGCTATATAGGAAATTAGTTTGCATTAATTAATACCTAATTAAATTTAATGAATGAAACAACTAATCAATTTTAAGTGAAGTGGATATTACCTAGAATGATCCGTCGTGATTACTTGATGTGACTCCTCTTCTTCATTGTAAATGTGATCTTGAGAAATGTGGATGGTACAGTGTATGACAGGTGGATGAAGTGGCAGAAAGAGAGAGTGTATAGATTATGGATGGGATGATTGGATGGAATGGGGATCCTTGTGGATAACCCCTTTATTATGATATTTTTATGCACTTTCATGCATGGCCTAGGGAATTGAGTCGAGATTCAATTCCTTTGGCTGCAGGATCAATAGCTTCCTACTCAAATTCAAACTATTTCAAAAATTCTTCCTTGTCAATGGGCTTGAAGTAGAGCTTTAGCTGTTGCCCATTGACCAATAACGTAAATTTAACCTCATGAATGGTCCTCAACTATACAACACCATTTTCAAATACCTCTTCTATTTCATATGGACCTAACCATCTAGTTTGTAGTTTCCCTTGATTGTCCTTATACCTTGAATCATAAAGCAGAGCCCAATCTCCTACTTTGAATTTATTCTCCTTGATATACTTATCATGCCACCTTATTCTTTGTCTCTATATCATCTCAGTGTGCAGCAAGACATTATTTCTGAGCTCATCCAAGGAATTGAGATGCATGAATCTTTCCTTTTGTGCAACTGCTAAGTCCATGTTCATTTCCAAAGCTGTTCTGAGAGTTCTATGTTCAAATTCTATTAACATCACAACTATTTTACCATACACCATTTCAAAAGGTGTATATCCTGTAGTAGTCTTTCATGTAGTTTGGTAGGCCCATATAGCCTCAGGCAACCTTGCAACTCAATCCTTTCTATGCAGATCTACATTTTTTTGTCAAAATTGCCTCTATGTCTCTGTTAGTGATCTCTACTTGGCCATTAGCCTATGGATGATAAGGAGTTAATTTTTTGTGTCTTATGTTATATTCATTTACTAAGGTTGTAATCAGAGTAGAGGTAAACCGTGCTCCTTGATCTATCACTATTTCCCTAAGAACACCAAATCTGGTGAAGATTTCTTCATAGAGGAACTCTGCTACTTTATTATCCCTAGCATGCTTCATAGGTCTAGCCTCTACCCATTTTGTTACATAATCTATGCATACAAGAATGTAAGAATTACCATTTGAAGGAGGATCAATTGGGCCTACAAAGTCTAGTCCCCATTTGTCAAAGGGTGTAACAATGAATTGTGGAAATAGAGGCATTTCATCTGATCTAGTTGGCCTTCCCATCCTTTGGCATCTGTCACATCTCTTGGTATATTTGGCTGCATCCCTATGCAATGTTGGCCAATAATAGCCAGTATTCAATATTTTCATTGTTGTCCTCTTAGCAGCAAAATGTCCTCCACAAGGTTCATCATGGATTGCATGAAATATATCATGTGTATCCTCCTCTCATGTGCATCTCCTCATTACTTGATCTGGTCCTGTATAAAACATGCAATCTATAATCCAAGAGAAATTAAATCTTTTCTCTACTAATAATTTATTTTCCTTAGGTGAGATTTGAGGAGGAGTTCTTCCTATAGCTAGATAATTTGCTATATCTGCATACCATGGATGAATAACTTTGATTGGAAATAGATGTTTATAAGGAAAGGAATCCTCGATAAGTGCAGAGTCATCCTGCCTTTGGATTCTAAACAGGAAATCAGCAACCACATTGGCTTTACCTAACTTGTGCACAATTGTAATATCAAATTCTTGCATTAGCAACAACCATCTTGCCAGTCTCCTTGCTATTGAGATTTTGTTTATGAGATACCTGATTGTTGCATGATTAGTATGGACAAATATCTGATAGCCTGTGATATAATTCCTAAAATAATTGAGGGCATAAATGATTGCTAACATTTCTTTTTCTGTAACAGTGAAGTTGAGTTTAGCCTCTTGTAGATTTTTGCTGATATAATAGAGTGCATGCTCTATTGAACCTCCTTTTTGTCCTAGGACAACACCAATAGAATAATCTGATGCATCTGTATGAATATGGAATGGAAGTGACCAATCAGGTCCTTTCAAAATAGGTGCTTGTGTAAGGGAAATTTTTAGATCAAGGAATGCTTTTTCACATTCACCTGTCCAGGAAAATTCTAAAATCTTTGATGAATCTTCTATAATATCAAACATGTCCCAGAAATCTTCTCAGTTCCTTTTGCTTGGTAGGAAAGGATAGATTAGAGATGACTTCAATCTTAGAAGGATGAACCTATATTCTTATAGTAGAAATATAGTGACCAAGCACTATTCCTTCTTGTATCATCATGAAGCACTTCTAACTATTTAGTGATAGTTTATGATATTCACACCTCTGTAGTACCTTTTTCAAATTGTCTTGGGCCTCCTCAAATGTTGCACCATACACAGTAAAGTCATCCATGTATATTTCCATACAGTCATAAGAGATATCTAAGAAAATACTAATAACATCTCTTAGGAAGGTTGCAGGTGCATTAAAGAGACCAAAAGGCAAGAATGAATAGGAAAATGTGCCCGAGGGGCATGTGAAAGTAGTATTTTCCTGGTTCTTAGGAGCAATCTTTATTTTATTATATTCACTAAACCCATCAGGGAAGGAGAAATACTTTTTCCTTGATAAATTATCTAGGACTTGATCAATGAAGGGAAGAGGAAAGTAATATTTCTTTTTTTGTTGAGTTGAGCTCTCTATAATCCACACACACTCTCAATTTTCATCCTTTCTTAGGGACAATCACCAGTGGAGAAACCCATTTGATATCTGAGATTGGGTAGATAAAGCCAACATTCAACATCTTCTACAATTCCTCTTTAACAATTTCTCTTAGGGCTGGGTTAATTCTCCTCTAGGGCTGTCTAACAGGTTTGAACTCACTATTTATGAAAATTCGGTGTGTACATAGCTTTGGATCAAGTCCTTTCATGTCACTATAATCCCAGGAAAAAGATGGCTTGTGTGTAGTAAGCATTTGGACCATGGATTCTTGTTGCTTACTGGTAAGTTTGTTATTGATATTCAAAGTTTTTCCTGCAGCCATTTCTATTTGGGAAGTCAATTCAAGCATGGATACTTCAGATAGAAAAGGTATTTCTACCTCGTGGGGCAATAAGGTGTGCAAATAGTTAGTTGCTACAGGATAATGAGCTGAAGTTGGTAGAGGAAGAATTTTCTGTAAAGAACATGGAACTTTTTCACAAAGGGGGTATTCTATACCATAATTATTTAGAAGGACATTAGACAACATCTCTTCCTCTTCTTGTTTTGCAATAAAAGGCTCTTTTGTTATCATCATTAGATTTTCCATAGAATTCATATATTCCACATCTTCTCCCAAATCTGGCTAGACCGCTTGTCCTAACTCAAGTTGAGGTTGGGTTGGAGCATAAAGGGTGACCTTCTTGGTGCTATACCCATCAAAGATTGTCATATTACCAGACCTTAATCCTATATAAGAATCTATAGTGGCCAGCCAAGGCCTTCCTAGTATAACAGGATATCCTCCGAATGATGTTTTTGGAGACAAAACCATAAAGTCAACAAGATACTCCCAGAAATCCAAGGTGACTACCAGGTCTTCAACTACCCCATCAGGTTTGACAGTTGAACTATCTACAAGCTGCAGTATTGTAGGTGTAGCCCTTAGGTATGAAATAATAAGTTTTACCACAAGGTCCTTGGTCATTGCATTGATAGCTACACCAAGATCAACTAAAGCATTCTTAATTTGAACCCCATTAATATTGATCTCCACAATAGGGTTGCCAGAGTCTGAATATTTTGGGATGGTAAGTTTCCCTAACATTAAGTCAGAGAGTTGACCTAAGACATGGATAGTTTGAGGATCTTTCTTTTTCCTCCCCGGTTTGTTCAAACATGCCTCCTTGATAACTTTTCTATAGATAGGTACTTCTTTGATTGCTTGGAACAAGTGAATTTTCACACATATGTGCTTTAGTTAATCAAGGATGTCAAAGGTAGGGTGTTCTTTCTTTTTTACAACTTCACCTTCCAACTTTTGTGGGAAAGGAGGTGAGGGTTTATTGGATACCTTAGGCAATGATGGAGTCTGCATTGGCTCATTGGGATGAGCTAGGTCATTGGTATCTTCTTGCTCATTCTCCTCAGATGGAAATTCTAAGATTATGGGAGGAGATGGTGTAGGTAACACTGTTTCTAAATGTAAGTTGATATTATTTAGGTTGAGAGCATAGGTAGGCTGATGATTAGGATCAGTAAAATAAACTTGTTGTTGCTACTGCTGCATCTGATTATTTGGATTGGGTGCTACTTGGGCAGGCAGTTGGGTTGGCTTAGGATTTTGGCTTTGATTAACTGCAAGAGGTGGCATAATTGACTGCTACTAGGGTTGCTACAAGAAACTAGTGGGTTGATTTGACTATTGCTGGCCTCCTCTCCACTAGTTAGACTGCTACCAAATCCCTTGTGAAGGCTGCCACTGATTTTGCTATGGTGACTACCAATTCCCTTGAGGAGGCTGCCACCGGTTTTGCTAAGAATTTGGCCAAGGATTATTCCATTGAGGTTGGGAGTATGGGCCATAAGTTGGAGGGTACTGGTTATGCCACTGATTATTATATGAACCAGTTTTTTGCAAAGGGTCCTGAGGCATACCTTGTCTTTGGGCCCATGGCCTGCGTTGAGCAACAAAAAATACTTCTTCCTCTCCTTCTATGGTTTTGAACTCAGTGGGAAGATGTTGCACCTCTAGATTGGCCACTGCCTTACATCTGCAGTCCTTCTTTCTTTGTCTGTAGTGAGGGCAATATTCAACTAGAATTGCCTCAACTTCCTCTTTCTTGCTTCTAGCTTGCATAGTCTCTAGTTGAGTAGCTACATCATTGATGATATCTTGCTTGAAATCAGACAAGAGATTAGAAATCTCCCCCTTAGACACTCCAGAGTTGTTTCCTTTTGCAATAGAGGATCTAAACCCTATGTCTTTCTTCACAGGTGCTCTGGATTAATTGAGACATATTTTCTTGATATCATCCCAATCACTTTGGGTGACATCACCTCTTGCCATGAGGTCTAGTGCCTCCATGCAAGTATCATTAAATCCTCTTAGAAAGAGAATTTTTTGAGATTCCTCATTCAGCTCATGCTAAGTGTTTTTCTGCACACTGAATAAAAACCTTGACACAGTCTTCCAAGGTTTCATCCTCCTTTTGTGACATCTTGAAGATGTCATCTCCTCTCATATCATTCCCCCTACAATATACTTTATATTTGTCCAAGAACATACCCTTCATTGCATCCCAAGTGGCTGCTACATTGCCTCCCAATCCCATGAACCACCTCAAGGCTAACTCTTTTAGGGTGGAGGGAAACAACTTCAGCTTGTGTGCTAATGTTGTGTATTCATAGGTCCTACAAAGGATATCAAATTAAAACAAGAAGGTATGAGGTTCCTCTATGATAAGTCCATAGAATTTTGGAAGTAATGAGGTAGGGATGTTCTTGAGGTTATTGTTGTCATGCAGGTCAGGAATTGGAAATGGAAAAGTAGGAGTTGCCATCCTTGGTTGTGTCCCTGGATTAGCTCCTAGCTGATTAAATACAAGGGCAAGTGGTTTATTTGATGGGTCCTGGTTGTTGGAAGTTTGCAGATTATTCAGATGCTGAAGAAGTGGGTTAAGTTCATCTGGCTCATCAAAAAGGTTTAAGCTTAGCCTTGAGAAAGAGGATGAGGTAACTAAGTTTTGGCCAACATCCAGATATGGGTCTTCTTGGAAAAGGTCTCGTTCAATCTCTTCAATATCTATTCTTCTAGGAAGGAATATTCCAAATTGGTCTCTTCTTTTAAACATACAACAAATTTTAGGCTAAACTATGAAAATGCTAGAATGCTGAATTCTAAACTAAATACTTGGAATGAAATTTAAACTCTCTATTAGCATGCCTGCAACAGGTCTTTAGTTTGACACCATCCCTGACAATGGTGCCAAAAATGTAGTGTCCTTTAATCAACTTAATAAATAGGAACATGAATTCCTCTTAGGGATTGCACATCACAACCGACAGCCATAACCTACTAAAGAACCTCGTTTAATCATCAACCCAGGGACATAAAATTGAAGTGGGTTAGCACAATATATGCACTAATCACCTTTCTTAGACATGCATAGCTTCCTAAAGATGATTATACTAGAATTGAAGTTACTGGGAACAAATTTAACTGGATAAACTGAAAGAAAAAACTGCTCTGCATCTAGTGGCTGCAGGAATAGTTGACATTTCTATATTTCTGTTGGATGTAGGAACAATCACATTAACAACTATGAAAGGAATTACAACTATTGTAACTTGCAGAATGAAAAGATGGATAGCTCCCTAAGTGGGCCCCCTTAGGTAGTTGCAAAGGTAAACAACATAGTAGATTGTAAATTTAATAAACACTTTATTGGTTCAAGATAGACAAGTACATAGCTCACAATCTTCAATTGTATTTTTGGAAACTAAAAATGTATTACAACAAAAATATTTAGGCCCTTTCTCTGAAGGAGAATGGGATATTTATTGAAACTGAATCTAACGACTAACTAACCCTTCCCTCATAAAATGAGAAGTATTTATTACATCATAACTAATTAAGAGAAGAGGTGGATGAAAAAGGAAGAACTAAGTCAAATCAGTTCTGAAGTTTTAAAGTGCCACCATTCTAGATTCATGTGCCACCAAGATGCCTGGGCTAGATTTCTGGAACACTCTCCCTGCATGGCAGATGACTTGAAGCTGCCTCCTTATTCTTTGCTGTTGAACCAGTCTTCATTGAATCAGTCTTTCAGCCTTCAAGTCGAAACTGAATTTCTTCCTCAAATGTGGTACCTGCAAAATATCTTAACAACTATTGGGTATGTGCAAGATCATGATGGGCCAAAAAGTGGCGATATGTAAGCCATATGATGGCCCATGTGGCTGATGACTTTTTTTTTACTCAAAATTGATGAAACAAAAAGGGTTTTTAGAGGAGATTCTCAACTTTCCACTAATGTAAATTATTCTTTACTTTGAATTTAATAAATAATTATTATTGATTTTCTATTAGAATTACGAATAAAGTCCTGATTGATAGGTTGATTGAAAAACATCTATAACTTTGAAATGGTATCACATGTTTTGAATCCAAAACATGTGTCAAATTCTATGATTTTAATACTATAGGATTAAAAAAAAAATTGAATTTCATGAAATTTTGACCAAGTTAAGTTGGTTAGACAGGCGAGCTTTTATATTTTTCAAAATTTGTAATAAAAAAATCATAATATATTATTTACATGGAACAAAATTATAAAAAAATATGCATCACATCGAGACATGAGTCCTCTACTTATATCTAAAATTTTATAAAAAAATATAATCATTTTATTATGGTTAGGGTGGTCAGACAAACACCTACTTATTTTTACCCTGAAATTTAAATACTACTACATTGAAATTTGTAATTTTCACCAAATAGATTTTATTTTTTTAAATAAAGGTCTAGTAGTTTAGAAACTACATTCAATTTTCTACAGATTCTTTTTTTACATTTTTTTGAAATAATATAGATAACTTATTCAAATTTTTACGTCAAGTTGTCTAACTCTGATTTTTTGTCTTTTTATTGCCGCTTAAGGGCCTATTTTTTCCATGATGATCCTGCACATACCCTATTCCTATGGCAGAATATTAGCTCAATACATTCAACCTTTAAGATGATCCATCACCTCATTTATACATTCATTAATCATTAATCTAAGGAAAATATTATTTCAGACATAGCTGCAGGAAGTTCAATAGAGACTGCAGGAAGGGTTTGCCATCACACAAAGTCATAAGGCATTCATCAAACTAATAAAAAATTTCAAGGTAATAATCATGGAAAGACTTATCATAATATAATTTTTATATTAAGCATAAAAATTCTATGTCTTGTCCCATAATCAACACTAAATGTTTATCTTAGCATAATGGAAAGTAGAAAAGTGTTTTTAAAAGCATGATCTAAATGTGCCAAAAACTTGGCTCATTAGTGACTACAAGCAATATTATTGGGAAATGAAGTAGGCGTATCCACCATAGAGCATAATGCCTCAGAATCAGATCTGATGCAATGTAAATCTTTTGGATTGAAGGAATCTCAACGAGAAATCAGAATGCTATTAGGAAAAGAACTAGGAGGGTTTCGATCAACAACCACATTTGCCCAAGATCTAATTTCTCCATCATCTAGGAGTGAACTATTAGAATCAGATTGCTTGTCATGGACTTTAGAGTATGAATCTGAATGGAAAATGTCAAAAGGACTTTTCCTCGCCCTATCGAGGGATTTTAAATTTAGGAAACACCTTTTTGCTAAAGAAAAAGGGATGCCAGAGGACCACGATTGTGGCCTCGAAAGAGATATATGAGGTGCAGTATGAGGAATACTTTGAATGCCTATTACCAAATGAGACAAGGGTGAAGGGAGTCGAAGGCTTACCATAACAGGATTTTGTTTTGAAAAATTACCGTTCCACTATGAACCGTAGCTCCGAAACACGCAATCCAAATTCCCTCTCTCCATCTCAGGATAGACTTTCGAAGGGAACTTCAATTAGTGGGAATTTTTACCATAGGAATGGTACTATTTTTCACCCAAACTCTCCTGAATGTTCTAAACTACATTGTTTCAACGCTCTCTTAAGAGCTCTAAGTGCAAAAATTTACTAAACTTTGATGAACTATATCTCATAATTCATGGTATGTAGAAATTTTTTGTCTAAAATTATAGGGTATTGTAAGGCCCCTCTATAATAAAATCTCTAAGATTTTGAATAATCAAAACCATTTGTTCATGGTGAATTTTATTTTTGCTATGCCAAAAATTGTTAGATGCATGCAATGTGAAGTTGCAAGGTAGCCTGTTTTTTGTTTTATTCATCATGGGGCCAAAAATTAAATTAAAAAACATATGGGTGGGAAATAATATTCTATTAATTATCCCATTTTACTCCCCAAATCACTCGAACATTTTGGACTACATTGTGTCAATGCTTTCTCTTAAGAGCCCAAAGTGCAAATAATTGTCAAACTTTGAAAAGTTGTATCTCATAATTCTTGGTATTTAGAAAAAAAATTCTTAACCTATAGGGTCTCATAGGGCCCCTCTACAATAACCTCTCTTATATTTTTAAGAATCAAAACCATTTTTCTGTGGTGAAATTTATTCTACTGCCCCAAAATTGTCAAATGCATGCAATGCTAAGTTGCAAAGTAGTATAATTTTTGTTCTATTAATCATGGGGAAAAAAAATAGTACCAAAATGTCTAAGTGGTTGTGTTTATGTTTTTTATTCTTCTCTTTCATTCCCCAACTTTCTCAAACATTCCAAACTACATTATGTCGATGCTTTCTCTTAATATCCCTAAGTGAAAAAATTGTTGAAATTTGACAAACAATATCTTAGAATTAATGGTATGTAGGAAAATTTCATATAAAACTATAGGGTCTTGTAGGTCCCTTATAAAATAACCTCTCTTATATTTTGAAGACTTAAAATCATTTTTCCATGGTAAAAAAAAAACTGCCCTAAAAACTATCAGATGCATGCAATGTGAAGTTGAAAAGTAGCCTAATTTTTGTTCTATTCATCATGGGGCGAAATAATTAGTTTCAAAATGTCTAGGTGGGTGGTTTCATGCTACTAATTCTCCCATTTCACTCCAAAACTTCCTAAACATTCTAGGCTACACTATGTTGACACTTTCTCTTAAGAGACCTAAATGGAAAAATTGTCAAATGTCGACAAATTGTATCCTAGAATTTGTGGTACATAGGAAAATTTTGTATAAACATAAAAGGTATTTTAGGGACCCTCTACAATAACCTCACTTAGATTTTGAAGACTCAAAACCATTTGGCCATGGTGAAATATTTTCTATTGCCCCAAAAATTGTTAGATGCATGTAATGTGAAGTTGCAAGGTAGCCTATTTTTTGTTATGTAGATCATGGGTCTGAGTCGTCAAACCAAAAAAATTTGGGTGGCTACTTATATGCTAGGAATGGTCCTATTTTTCACCCCAAATTTCCTAAACATTCTTTTCTATGTCGTGTCAATGTTTTCTCCTACAATCCCTAAGTGAAAAAATTGTCAAACTTTGATGCACTATATCATAGAGTTAGTGGCACATATGAATTATTTTTCTAAACCTATAGGTGCATGTGAGGCCCCTTTTTAAAAACCTACCTCAAATTTTGAAGAATATAAACCATTTTGTTGTGGTGAAAGTTTATTTATTGCCCCAAAAATTGTCAAATACATGCAATGTGAAATTTCAAGGTAGCCTAATTTTCATTATGTGCATCATGGGACCAAACCATCAATTCCAACATGTTAGGGTGTGAATTTATATGCTAGGAATAGTCTTTTATTTTTACTCCAACTCGATTGAACATTCCAATTTTGATCTACACTGTAAGCATAATGTTTCCATTTTTCATATATGCAAACAACCTTTGGAAGCTTTCCCAATATTCATAGAAAGAAATGTCTCTCATAAAATTATAGAAAATTCAAGGTGGTTACACATACCTTTACAAAATCCACACTTTATTTTTGAATGATACTTAATACATTTGATGAGTTCACATTATCAACACTTGCAAAATTTTACACCCTTGTGGCATTTTTTACCTTTTGAAATTTTGAAATCCTTCAATTGTGTGGGGGGACATATGAAAATCATGTATTAGGTCTCTTTAAACCATATCCTCTATTCAAAACCATAGAATATGACTAAACCATTGCACTTTTCTTATTCCGTTTGTTGATCGATTATCGAGGTCACCTACTACTTAAGTTACAGCTTTAGGATGTCATTTTTGTGTGTTAACTAACCCTTTGCACTAGGTGAAAAAATGATCCATTATCTCTAAATATTTTAACATATTACTCTACAATTTTTAGTCCATTAGGTCCCATGGGAAACTCATCGGTGTATCACATACCTTCTTCAATTCGAGGTGGCTCTTTTTTTTGTCTTTTCCTCCCTTTGCGAGCCCAAATTTGTGTCACATGTCTCGATCTTAATAAATATTTCAAGGGCTTATGTTTGATGCTAATATTTTGTTAAGCCCATTTTTCATTGTCTATGACTAGTCCCCTCATTCTATAGTTGCCTTAAGTTTTCTAAGGCATGTGCATCAAAGGCAATTTTGTATCATGGAAGCTCTTTGTTTCACAGAGCCTCTTCCTTCTGCCACATTCACCCTTGCAAGTTATAAAAATGTAGACATGTATAAAAAAAAAATCTAATTATGATTACTGAAGCTAAATCCTTCATGGGACAATGGTGTACCATCTTGTTTCTTTCCCAGAAACCTTTAAATTTTTCCAAGTTTCATCATTAAATTTTTTAATGGAGAGTTCTACCTTAAATGAGGCTCTATTTATATCATTCTCTGAAATGGTGATGCATGTCCACATAATTAAAAAATGGGATGCCATTTCACAAAGACAATTTTAAATTTTAACAACGACCATTGGTACTGAGATCAATAACCCATATTTAAACTTAGTGAATTAATACCCACTTGTTGTGTGTTTAAGACAATGCAAGCCATTGGTAGTAGGGGTCAATTGAATTTATCATAAATCAAGGGTACATGCTTAATTTCCTTAGTCTTTGTTACTCAAATCACATAGACAAAGTATTAGAACTAATTTCCAAGGATTCTATAATGAGCAATAATTTTCAACAACATTTTTAGCATTCATAATAATCTTTGCACCAATCATGTTTTTTGGGAATGGCAGTGATGGGAATTTGATATAGAAGATTAGGACATATCAATTGAGGATATCTAGGGTGAACAAGGAGATTTGAATCCTTTCCACAAGTTATCTTGGTGCATATATATTTGTTATTGGATATGATGATGAAATTGGTTGAGGGATGGTTGTGGTATCATGCCACATCCAATTTTATCAATTCAAGAGATCTATAGGTCTAATTTGGAATGTTTAAGGTATGTTTCCTAGACAAGGATATTGTCTAGTAAAATATTTTTCTCTGCATTTCTTCTTGGATAGGAGTTATTACTTATGGTTTTGGATGGAAGTATTTATTTGCATTGTTATCTTATTCTAGATTTTTTTAAATTGGTGTCCATCAGGTAGAATGTTTGAAGTGACTAAGGGGTTACTATATTGATTAATTGGCCAGGTTGATGTTCTAGATCAAATGCAACAAAGTATTATGGTGTATTCTCTCTAGATATGACATTTGGATGACCATTGGGACTAGATATGTCTACATTGGGAACTACATAACATTTTATAGCTTCTAAAGTGGTGTGTAGGATATTAGACCCAACCTATTAAAAATTTGCACATATTTGGTTAGGAAGATTTTGTGTTACTGAGTTGCAGATGTTGTTTCTATGTTTTTGGCTAATAGATGAATGTAATTATGAGTTTAAATCATACATATGGATGTTTATGGTCCATCCTAATAATTTTTGGTGGCTATAATGCTATGTTATTAGGGCTTCAATGTAAATAGTAGAGTTATCTAATATGTAAAGTATTTCAATCAGTGTGCATCATTATCAAAGACCTATATACTATATAGGAGAGTGTCTAAGGGTTGACTAGATCAATTGTAATTGCTAAATTGATGTCTATGACAGGATGGTGTATAGCGCATAAGATTTGACATCATGCTATGTCTTATTTTGTGGTTTTCTATCGACCATCCACCCCATTCAAATCAATTATTGTATTTTAAAGTTTTAAGGGTGACATGAGATTATTGATCTTGGCCTCTAGAGGTTGATCTATGGATGAAATTCATACCAAGTAATGGCGAGTAGTTTTTTGTTCATAGGAAATTTAAAATTAATGGTGCAACAATATTATCAACATCTAAATCAAATTCGATCAATTACAAATTAATTTGTGCACATTTCTCTATGATGCATTAATGGTAAGGGTGGAACCCTTGTGTTTTCCAAGTGTCAAATCTTCTTTGGGGCCATGATGGTCTATATTTTGTTGCATATGTTTTGATATTTTCTACTCTACATTCACTAAGTCATAAATGAAGATGTATGGCCATGGTGTTTGAGCTATGATGCAAGATTATCTACTCAAGATTTGAGGGGCAAATATATTATATGAAATCTAGTCAGAATTATTCCCTATTATAAACCCTAATTTGATTAGGGTTAGCTTTGAAATCATCTAAGTTATGTTTGCACTATAAAAAAAAGTTTAATTATTTTTTTAAGGGTCAAAGATTTCGTTCAGACATTATTCTAGAGAGAAAATTTTGTAGAACCACCAGAGAAAGGTATACTTAGGAAGATTTAGGTTTCAAATATTTAGTTCTAGGTAAAGATATTTAATATTATAATGATCTTGATTGGATCATATTATTTTAATAACATTTGTAAACTAGAAGAGTGAATGATTTAGGGAAAATAAAACTTATCAAAGTGTCTCCGCATGTGTAGTATGAATTTCCTGATGTATCATTGATTAGTTTTCTAGCCAAAAGTTTGTAAAATCTATGTAGAGTTTTTCATAGTATCTTTCCAATGTAATAAAGTAAATGTATGGGTATGTTTGAGGAATAATAAGTGTAGAGAATTGGTACCAACTCCTCATCAATCCCAGGTCACACAGGATTGAGAGATGAATATTTTCCTAAACTACCTCAATTGTGTAGATGTTTAATGGAAGGATAGAGTATGAAGAGAACACTTAGGTGTTGTTGTCACTCTACTAATCTAAGAAACTATATTATGGGACCAGATGAGTAGAGTTTCGAGATTCAAAATATAAATTTTCTTGCTCACTAGCAGAGGATGAAAGTGTGGGAATGGAACAATAGTGTTATGTTCTTGTGTCTCACTTGTGTTCTGGAATTCGTACAGATAGAGAACAAAAAATAATAGGTAGAATACATGAGAATCTACTAACAGTCTTGTCTAAAGGAAATAAATGATAGAATAGAATAGAAGTAGAAAAATGGAATTAAATGCTATGAAAGTGATTAAGTATATGAGATAAGAATGATCTCACAAAAGGTATAGTTCTTGAGAAAGATCCACATGAATAGTGTACCTACACATAGCCAAGAGGGGAAAATATTGGGCCTATTTAGGGGTTTGCCTTAGTCAAAGCCCCGTTTTGGTGTTTCCACCTCCACAAAAAACCAATGTAGCAATGATAAAAATATGACAATGAAGAAAAAAGGAAGTGAAACAATGGAAATATCACCAAACACTAATGAAGGCAGTATGATACCAAATTCCAACAAAAAAGTAGTAAAGAACAATACCACCTCTATATAAGGACACTCAAGGCCAATGGAGTAAAATACAAGAGCACAAGTTTGGTAAGTCGACACAGAAGCAACAATGATGAAGGATGGAATCACTACGAAACCAAGTCATGAGCTTGAGTTGTGGATGTAAAATATTTTGTAATGTTGGAGTTGCATCAAGGAACTTGAAGTGATGTGCTAAAATGAATGTTGTAGAGCTCAAGCTGATCGAGAAGCTGAAGAAGTCCAAGAAGATCAAGAAGATAGTGAAGTAGCTATATAGAGAGGAATGAAGGTGAAAGATAGCCATTTGAAGAGGATTTGGGGGGAAAGGATTCCTTCAAAGGTCAAAATAATCCTATAGAGATGTTACACTTCGGCCCCATAATGAGTGTAACATTTTTGTAAGCTCTAGGAGTAGGAATCCTATCAGGACATAAGTGCACTGCGTAGATGTCTATGCATCATGTGGGTGTCCCTAAGAAGCATTCATCCACTGACACTAAGGACAAGTGCCTGGTGGATTGAATATAGAAGGTTGAAGTGGAAATATGTTGACGCGATTATTTATTTCAAGTAGGAGATGAAAAAGGGGAATTTACAAGGGGGTGCAAATTCACTCCTATACATTTTTCCCCCACTTTAGTGAACATGAGTCCCAACGAGTGTTCGGTATAGTAGAGTCGAAAGAGTTTCCGAAAACATATACCTGAATCATTGAGGAAGCACATCACTATCTAGCAATCTCAAAAGCGTACAAAACACAGATGGGATCCATAGGTGCTCAATCCTAAGGAGTGTAGAAATGAAGGCAGATCGAAGGTTTGCAGAGCAATGGTGCAAAGGGGAACTCTAAAGGTACTCTCTCTAAAATAATTAGAATGAAAGGATTCCACCCCATGTACTCTCTCATGAGGAAGGATGCAAAGTAGGCACCCCATGTACTCTCTCATGAGGAAGCTTGAAAATATCTCATAGGATGCAAAGGAGGTGCCCCATGTACTCTCTCATGAGGAAACCTGAAAGAATATTTTTTAGAATGTTGTAGGCCTTGACATGTGCTTAGTTCTGCAAAGCAACATATGTTAGATGTAAAAATCCACATAGGAAATTAGACAAACAGTCAAGCAATTGAAGAAGAAGCTTTCAAAGGGTCCCTACGAAACTCTTCAAAATAAGAATGGGTCTTCTCAAGGGACACTCAATTTGAAAGAGTAATAATATATTTTGTATATCGATTCAACATCAAGGAATCCCTTTAGAAGGTTTCACTTCATCAAAAAATTCAAAAGGAAGAATTCCCCCATATGAGGGGAAAGGAAAGACCTATCTTATAGGACAAGGTGCTACAACTTCTTTCTTTATGAACCCATGATGAAGGGAGACACGTCTCATAATGGGTTCTTTAAGGAATGTAATTTTTAGAAAAGATAGGAATATTTTTAGTGAGAGATTCGTTGGCCATCGAATACACCTTTCTAAAAATCAAAGCAAATGCGATATGATAGCCCCCCCTTATGATGGTGCGTGTGAAACAAAAGAGCACATTATTTACTAAGGAAAGGAAAGAAATAAAGTGATGTTATGGCCCATATTACTTGAATAGATGTAACCATCATAATATTGTCACAAATGTGAGGGACAACCACATAGGAACCAAAACATCACATGCAAGCAATACGAGTCATGAAAGAAAACATAAGAGATAGGGGGATATGGTTTCATGAGGTAAGATCTTCTCATGCTTATATAAATAATATTTAACCATGGTATAAGGTGAAAGATCGTCAATCCCTACCAGATTAAGAGGAATTCTCAAAAAAAAAAGTAAAAATAAAAAATTGGGTCAACATGGAAGAAGGCGTAAATGCCCCCAACGCTTTGCATCATCCCTAATTGTAAAAAATCAAGGCATAAACATGGAATAATGATGAGACAAATATAACAAGTTCACAACACAAATCACACCTATTTCCAAGCACCAATAGGTGTGGAAAGGGTCATTCATGCACATAAAAATACAAGCATAGGGGAAGCACAACACACACACACATATCATCTATATATAAAGGATAGATACCTCTATTAATCATTGACCAAGAGGTCATCATGCTCCCAATTGAGATCATTATACAGGGAGGGTGGACAAATTGACAAAGGAAAGATCGCTAGAGGAGGATCCTCTGACTCGATTGCAACAACAACCAAGGAAGAAGGCCCCTCGAGGTCTTCTCCATTGAGCCTATGTGAAGCTAAGGTCATCAACCTTCCAAATATTGATGAAAAAGTTGAGATCTCATCCATAGAATTAAACATGCACCTATAAAGAGAAGCACATATTGGTTCAACTGATGAGAAAGGAGGCTCACAAGATCCATCGCCCACCTCTTCCAAGGAAAAATTAGCATACTCTGGTGATGTTGGGGCTTCCTTCATCACTCAGATGACACAAGCCAAAACCAAACTAGCTTCCTAAGAAGAACAACTCTTCTTCTGACCCCCATTGGAAGTGAGGGTGTCCTCCATCTTTCACTTCAATAGAGGATTTGAGATCCCAATAGAAGAAGCAAGAGACGATGAGGAAGGGGAAAGAATCACAGAGGACACCATCAAAACATTTGGCAAGTCAACGAGCTCTAAGAAAGGTAGGATGTCCAAAAGGGACAACAAAAGAGAAGGCTCGATAGAGGGAGTGATGAAAACTATTGATGAATGGTAGCTTAGGTCAGATATAAACGATGATTGCTAAAAGCATCATCATCATTTATATAAGATCTAACTGCTCTTCATATTTAATATTTCTAGAAATAAGTAAATTCAAATTTTATAAAGCATGTATAAAAATCAAAATTAAATAAATGATGTTAAAATATGCATTAAATAAATCGGATCTCTTATCCACCTTTTATTGGAGGTTATGTGTTAATGATTACTAACATATGTTAGTAAAACCCACGTGCCCAAGGGACACATCCCATGAGTGGATGTGTCTCCACTTGTGGAAACACGTCCTCTCATGAGACACGTCTCTTAGAGGGGTGTCTCCATAACACATAAAATGCAGATCCCTCATTGATATGCAAACATCAAAATTTATTAATGTTTTGTAATCAATACATTCAACATTAACAGAAGAAATCTGGAAATTGATTTTTGACTTAGAATTTCTCACATAGAATTTCAGACCTTAGTGTTCTCTTAGATTTTTTAGGATCCTATTTGACTAAGATTTGATTACATTTACATGGTATCAGAGCCAATTTGTGTGAATCCAAATCAAATCTAAAATCAGTTTTCTCTAGAAAAATTTGTATTTTCCAAAATCGAATTCACATCACATTCTTCATAATGTCAAGTGTGATCAGATTTGAAGATCGTCTTGCAGGAGCATACAATTTCACATCATGGAAATTTAGAATCGTGGTGATCTTTAAAGAGAATAAGCTAGACTCACTTGTGAGAGAAAATAAGAAGGAACCAGAGGCTGATCCTGAGAAAACTCAATGGATTGAAAACAATGAAAAAGCCATGAAAATCCTAGTAGATGCAGTTAGGAATCATATAGTGCCCATCCTAGCAAAACATGAAACTGCATATCATATGTTCAAATCTCTTGAGAGTACTTATGAGATCAACAACACCAGTAGGACTCTTGCATTAAAGAGGCAAATCAACAATGCTCAAATAAACAAAGGAGAGTCAATTAATGCATACTTCATGAGGATCATTGAACTAAGGGATCAATTATCCACAATTGCATATCAGATTGATAGAAAAGAGTTAACCCTAATTGCACTAGGAGGCCTACCCAACTCATGGGAGTCATTTGTTCTTGGAATAAGTGCGAGATCTAAACTGACCAATTTTGATAGGCTAAGAACTGATTGCCTTTAAGAGGAAACACGACTCTCCACTAAGGAAAATAAATAGAAGAACATGGATGAAGACATTCATGTACTCAACACAATGTTTAATAAAAGGAACAAGAAAAACTCTTACAAGAGAGGATCTTTTAAAAGAAAGAAAAATCCCAATGGAAAGGGATCTTCTAAGAAGAAAGACATCTCCCTAGTGCAATGCTTTAGATGTGATCAATATGGTCACTATGCAATGAAGTGCCCTGAAAGATCAAAGAAACAAGCATCTTTTTCCAAAGTAGGAAAGACCAATTCAGATCATGAATCAGAGAACTTTGTGTTCTATATAGCCTTATCTAGTCAAACATCTAACAACACCCACAACTAGGTAATTGATAGTGGTTCTTCTAGACACATCATAGGATTCAAGGAAAACTTGGACACTATGACTAAAAAGTTTGATAAAGTAGTAACCATTGGGGATGATTTTGCACACCCTGTAAAAGGGGTTGGAACTTGCTCCATCAAACTAAAATCTGGTCTTTCTCTTCAACTTACTGGAGTCTTATTTGTACCTAGAACTAAGAGGAATCTAATATCCATCTCTTCCCTTGAAGACAATGGATATAGAGTTACCTTTATGGATAGGAAATTTTTAGCATGGCCTAAGAACTCAACAATCAAGAAAGCCCAAACCATAGGTGTAAGACAAGGGTACCTTTACAAACTATGCACTAAAGTTAAACACACCCTTACCCTTGACACCTTTGATTCAAATGAGATATGGCATAGAATATTAGGACACCTTCATTTCCATGCCCTACCTTCTATAGAAAAACTTGTAATAGGCTTACCTAAGTTAAAACCATCTCATGAAGGAACTTGCAAAGGTTGTGCCTTAGGAAAGAATACAAAGGGGTCCTTTCCCAATAGTTTGAGCAAAACCCTAAATGTGTTAAAACTGGTTCACTCAGACTTATGTGGACCCATGTTTGTACCCTCTAAAGCAGGATTTCTATACTATGTCATATTTGTAGATGACTTCTCTAGAAAAACCTGGATCTATTTCCTTAAGTGTAAAGAGTCAATAAAAATCCTCAAAACGTTCAAAGAGTTTAAAGCCCTCACTGAAAACTTCTCTGGAAAGAAAATAAAAACCTTAAGGATAGAAAATGGGAAAGAATACACCACTAAATTTTTTAAGGAATTCTACATGAGTGATGGAATTAAGAGGGATTCCATAGTTTCCTACAACCCTCAATAGAATGGGGTTGCCGAAAGGAAAAATAGAACCATTGTAGAAGCTGCTAAGGCAATGTTGTTGGACCAAAACATTGAAACTTCTTTCTAGGCAGAAGCCTCTAGGATTGTTGTCTATATTCAGAACAAATGTCCTCATCCTCATCTTGATAACAAAAATCCTGAAGAAGCCTTTACGGGCATAAAACCTGACATTAGTCATTTTAGGATTTTTGGCTGTCTTATCTATATTCATGTGTCCAAAGAGAAGAGATTCAAAATAGAACCTTCTGGAAAGAAGGGAGTATTTGTGGGTTATAGTGAAGCCTCCAAAGCCTACATGATATTCATACCCGGGCAGAAAATAATTGAATTGAGCAGAGATGTCATCTTTGAAGAAGACATTGCATTTAAGAGGGCACAAAGTTCTAGTGAGACAAAAACCTATTCCCCTAGAGTACCTGAAATGAAAATGAGAATACAAATGACAATGACAAAAAGAGACCACTTTGAGCTAGGAAGATGATCAAAGAAGCCGAGGATCATGCAACACCCAAACATTTATCTAGCTATGTTGCTCTAATGAACAACATCATAAAATTAGAACCTATCAGTGTTACATAAGCTTTCCAACATCAAGCATGGAAGGATTCAATGACAGAGGAATATCAATCTATTCTAAAGATGATGTATGGGATATAGTGCCTAGACCAAAAGAGAAATCTGTTGTCTCTTCCAAATGGCTCTTCAAAATCAAGCATGTTGTTGATGGCAATATAGAAAAACATAAAGCACGTTTTGTGGAAAGAGGTTTTTCTCAAAAGGAAGGCATTGATTGTGAAGAAAGATTTGCACCTATTTCCTATTACACATTAGTGAGAGTAGTGTTAGCCATTGCAGCAACTAAAGGCTGGAAGATCCATCAAATGGATGTGAAAACTGTTTTCCTGAATGGAACCATTGAAGAGGAAGTCTATTTGGAATAGCCTGAAGGTTTTGTGATACATAAACCTGACTCACATGTATGTAGATTGAAGAAAGCCCTCTATGGACTTAAATAGGCTCCCAGGGTCTGGTATGAAAGAATTGACAACTATCTCTTGGGATTAGGATTTTGAAAGAATGATGTTGAATCCAATCTCTACTTCAAGGTAATCAAAGGTGATATGCTAATAATTATTTTATATATTGATGACTTGCTGATAAGAGGAGAAGATCACCTCATTGCTCAAGGGAAGCAGGATCTGATTTTTTAATTTGACATGAAAGACTTGGGCATTCTACACTACTTCCTAGGTTTAGAAGTATGGCAAAAATCAGAGGGCATTATACTAAACCAAGGGAAGTATACTATTGATATTCTGAAGAGATTTGGAATGTTGGACTGTAGACTGATGTCTACACCTATGGAAACCAACCTTCACAAATTGAAAGAAGCAGCAGTAAAATCCAAGTGTATAGATCCAACCCTTTACAGACAGATAATTGGATCCTTGATGTATCTGGTTAACACAAGACCTAATATTTTCTATACAGTGAATGTTCTCAGCTAGTTCATGTGTGAGCCAAAGGAAACTCACTTAATGGCTATGAAACATATTTTGAGATATCTTCAAGGCACTATTGGATACGGTCTTCTTTACAAGAATGATCAACTAGATCTACATGGGTACTCTGATTCAGATTGGGCTGGAAGTGTAACCGATTGGAAAATCACATCAGTATGTTGCTTCAGTTTAGGATCGGCTATGATCTCCTAGATTTGTAGAAAAAAAACTTCAGTTGCACAGAGCTCAACACAAGTTGAATTCATTACAGCCTCAATGGGAGCAAGAGAAGCAGTTTGGCTTCGTAAATTGCTTGTGGGACTCTTTGGTGAGCCCTTGAATCCTACAATTATTCATTGTGATAATCAGAGTTGCATCAAACTCTCTGTAAATCCTGTATTTCATGATAGATCTAAGCACATTGAGATCCCCTATCATTATGTAAGAGATATGGTGGAAAGGAAAGTGATGGATTATATTAGTACAAATGATCAAACTGTAGACATTCTCACCAAGCCTCTCTCCCAAATCAAGGTAGAGCACTTCAGGAAGAAACTTGGTGTGGTTGAAATATAATTTGTTATTGATGTTTGAAATACAAATTGTTAATAAATTGTACCAATATATAAAAATGTTTAATGTGTCAACTCTTTTGTCATGTGTGTGACTCCATGACCTTATGGGCCTACTCCCCCTGTGTACATTATTGAAAGGTGATGATCTTTCTAATAATGAACACTTGTATTTGACATTGTAAAGTGATGACTCTACAATAATAAACTATCATGATAAATATCATGTGACTTGATATCTATGGACATGTCATGATAGTATCTCTTGGACACCTTGATGGATATCATGGGACTTGATATCATCTAAAGATCATTGTGATCCTTAAGATATAATCATGGTGGATATTTATATCCGTGGATATGCCATGAATTATGGTAGACATCATGTGACTTGATGTTAGTGCACATACCATAATGAAGATGTGTTATGAAGAATTTCATGTGACTTGACAACATTGAGAAAACATATCATATCTTCGATATCATGTGTGAAGGTGATATCTTCACTTATTTGATTTGAAATATCTTCCATAGCTAAGAGGGAGTGTTGATGAATGGTAGATTAGGTCAGATATAAACAATGATTGTGAAAAGCAACATCATCATTTATATAAGATCTAATTGCTCTTCATATTTAATATTTCTAGAAATAAGTAAATTCAAATTTTATAAAGCATGTATAAAAATAGAAATTAAATAAATCGGATCTCTTATCTGCCTTTTATTGGAGGTTATGTGTTAATGATTACTAACATATGTTAGTAGAACCCATGCACCCAAGGGACACGTCCCATGAGTAGTGGAGACATGTCCTCTCATGAGACGTGTCTCTTAGAGGAATGTCTCCATAACACATAAAATGCATATCCCTCATTGATATGCAAACATCAAAATTTATTAATGTTCTACAATCAGTACATTCGGCATAAAGAGAAGAAATCTGGAAATTGATTTTTGACTTAGAATTTCTCACATAGAATTTTAGACCTTAGTGTTCTCTTAGATTTTTTAGGATCCTATTTGACAAATATTTGATTACATTTACAAAAAAATTCACCTTTTGGGGGTGTGGGTCTTCAATGCTCATTGAAGGAGATAGAATAAAAACAAAGGTGATGGGAACCAATGCAAAAACAATAGAAAAGGTAAGAGGGGTAGTAGATGCCTATTTTTATTTTTGTGATTTCTATGGATTTGGGAATTAGAAGCAATCCCTTGAGGAGTGGGAGGCTCCTATTTTGTCATTTATGTATCCATAAAATCCATCTTCGGTGGAGTGATAGGCTCTTGAACAAAAAGAAGAGTTAGAGATGTAGAAAAAAAAGAGAGAGGGGGACAGGAACTGACATCTCAGTGATAGGCCCTTTCCCATTCACTCTTGTGGAGGCAGGGATGGTAAGAGGTTGTAGAGGTTAAGATGAAGAAGCACCCCCATGAGGGAACTTACCCTTGCCATACATAGTGGGTCGAGGGACCATGGGAAAGACATGAAGCTCAAAAGAATGACTCTTAGGATTTTTCCAAGCAGGCACCATCAGATTCTTAATCAAACACCTAGGAGCATAATTTGACAGTGCCATAGTAGGCAGAGCAATACAAGAAGAAGATGAAAAAATGGAAGAGGAAGAAGCTTGAGAAAAATTCTTCTCTTCCTTCCTTTTGGCCAAGGCAGCATTTATATCAACCTTCAAACAATCCCTATATGAAATGGCATAAGGGGAAGGAGGATACCTCACCTTAGGCATTAAGCCCCTATTCTTGTATTTCATATAGGTCTTGTATAAGAGATTTGTCCTAGGAGGAAGCAAACCAATAGGGTCTAACTAGAAGTGATCCAAGGAGTGGTCCTCATGACCTACCTACGACCTAAAATTAGTGTTGTGGACCACAAGAACATATCCCTTATGAGATAATTTCAAGCACTTGTGCACTACCAAGGGAATTGCATTCATAGCTATCAACTAGGGGATACCCAATTTTACTCTAAATACTTTAGATCCTAGTCTAATGCCAAAGAGGATTTCAATGGACCTAGGCCCAACCAGGAACAATAAGGTGATATTGCAAAGGGGAGGAAGGGAAAGTCTATTGTGTGTGTGAATAGTGCTTCTAGAATCACTAAATCCATCCTTGTTGAGGAAGTTGATTAGCAATATCTCCTTTTTAATGACATTCACGTGACACACAAGGTTAATAAGGAAAATAGTTAGGGTATTACCATTGATGTGTGTGGGAATATACAAAGGAGATGGATCTCTATTAAAGTTCAATGGAAAGTCATATGAGGTGAATGTATATTTGAAGACCCCATCACAGGTTGCACAAATGAAAGGGATGGATACAAGGAATAAGCCATCTCTAAACGCACTAGACAAAATTTTCACGGAAGTCTCGCAAAGACTAGATAGTGGCCCAGTAGAGGTTTCATTCAAAAATTATTGTGGAGCCTCTCAGCTATGCTAGTAGGGGTTGTAGGTTGGGTTGTAAGACTAGAGGCCCTATAATGCTCACACTTAAAAAAATCCTAGAACAAAAGGGAGGGTTCTTTCAAAACTATTAAATAGAACCAAACTGGTCCATGCCGAGTTCACAAAAATGTAGAGAAGGGGGACCAACCTCTTTTCAATCCTAGGTCATGAAGGATCAAGAGTTTAAGGCTACCCTAAACTACCTTAATCATGTAGAAGTTTTTGCAAGTATTAATGAGTATGCTAGTGTTGTCATTGATGTCAACACAATTTAGGTTGTTTCACAGAAATGAATCAAGTGATTGCAGGTGGTATATGTATGGTTGAGATACTATAGAGATTTTGTGAGTACATGGAGCTATCTTTATGGTGTTGCAGGTGTGCTAATATGATGAGTTGTCAAGTGATTCTAAGAAAATTAATAAACAATGAAGAGAGAGTTGCGTGTGTGTTCTGAATGCACTCCGATAATGTGCTCTTCATTTATTTTGTGTTGATCCTATGATTGTGTGGATCTATAGTGTTGTTTATGGGCATAATTGGGTGATATGTTTTGACTTATAGATTCTAGTTTGATGAAGAGTGAATGTTGTGTTCACCAGTGTGTGAACTTGTCTGGAAGATTTGTTTGTCCATGGACTGGGAGAGATGTTTCTTCTCTACAATCCTCTGATGGTTTATCTTAGATCTTGTAGATCTAGAAGGTTAATAATGGTGTTATCCATATTTTGGTAAATGTGCTTGTGGTTTGGTGCTCTAGAAGATTTGTTCTAGTTACTATATGTGTTTGCATGGTCCAGCTGGACTATTGGAAAGTGTTCTATGTATGGAAGTTATTGAAGTTGTTGTGAATGTATCTAAAGGTTTCTAATATGTCTCCCAATGACTGGTGAAGTTTTTTTAGTGATCCACATCTTACCATCTTGTTACGAATGTGTGTAATTCAAATCTCATTAGTGTTTTCATTAGGTTTGGCCGACCTGGTGTGTACACATTACATGAAGAATAAATATCAATTAAGGAAGCATGTAATTGATCCAACATATTGTTTTAGGTCCTAGTTAAGTATTTATTTGGTCCACTCTCATTCTTATCCACCATGGGAACATTGAGTCACCGACCTTATTTTAATTTGTAAAATGAAGAATGTGTATCCAACCTTGGAGAAAGTTTATAAGGTTGAAGATGGTATAAATAAAATTCAAGTTGTCAAGAATTAAGAGAAATGTGACAAGTTTGAAATAAGTGGAAAAAGTAGAGTGAATTTGGAGATGTTTAATATTTGGTATCTCAACAATTGGTATCAAATATTTGGTTCCTTGGTGAAGAGCTTAACAACTTGAGGTATATCCGATTGTGCACAAGTTGTCAATCCCTGTGTTTGATGGAGTTGACTACAATGAATGGAAAGTGTAGATGAGAGTTTACTTGATCTCTCTTGGATTCAACACTTGAAAAGTTGTTGAGACAAAATATGTTGAGCTGACAGGTGGTCCTTCTTCTATAGATGAGATTTATGCCTATGAATAAAATGAAAAAGAAATGTATGCAATCTATAGTGCTTTATCTAAGACTGAGTGGAATTTTTTTATTTCATTAGGCACTACTTATGAAGCATACAAAAATTTGAAAGATATCTATGAAGGAAATGACAAATTCAAATTATCAAATAAGGTAACAACAAAGCATAGATATGAGAACTTGAAAATGGAAGAATGTGAAGACATTGCAAGCTATTTTCAGAGGGTTGATATTGCAAAAAATGAAGTCAAAAATCAAGGTGGTACTCTGATAGATGAAGATCTAATAGAGAATATTTTGATGACTCTACTAGATATTTATAGTGACAAGGGTTCAGCTATTGAGGAAGTGTATGATCCAAATAAATTCACTAAATAAAAACTATTTGGAACCTTGACTACATTTGAGATGAGGAAGTTTGGAAAATAAAAGGAGAAAACAAAAACAACCTTCAAAGCAACTAAGGAAAAATATGATTCAAATAGTGAAGATTTAGAGTAGTTGGAAGAAAATTTTACAAGGAAATTGAAGAAAGGTACCAGTAAGTAAAAAGGTATGTTACCTTTTAAATGTTTTGGTTGTGGAAATATTGGTCACTATGCTTCAATATGTCCAAATAGATCTGTACACAAAAAGAACAACAATAATAAAGATAAAAAGGATAGAGAGTTCAAGAAATTGTATTATGTTAGAGAAGATGCTAGAATTTCTTATAACGGATCTGATTTTTTGAGGATGATAAATATGAATGCTTGTTTCTAGCCTTGGAAAATAAATATGTGTCTACTAACCATGGAAGATGCACAAGGGAATATGGTCCAAAGAACAAGAAGGATGAGATGGAAGGTACTTTGGTTACTTCCTTTCATGCTAGAAAAGATAAAAAATATTGGGTAATTGACAGTGGATGTTCAAATAATATGATTGGAGATAAATGTAAGTTCACTAAACTTTAAAAGTATGATGGAGGATTAGTGATGTTTGGAGATGTTTCTGGTGCAAATATTGTTGGAAAAGGAATAATTAGCTTTGATGGAAAACACAATATTGATGATGTCTATTATGTTAAAGTATTAAGGCACAATTTGTTGTTGGATAAATGTGTAGCAAAGGATTTAAACTTGTGTTGCAAGATAATACTTGTGAGATCATAAAAGGGTTTGAAGCTATGGTAGCTGTAGGAAGAAGAACACATGGAAACATCTATCAACTTAAAAGTGTTGATGGTCAGTGTTTTTTTTCTCAAGTTAGTGAAATTTGGCTCTAGCATTTGAGGATGGGACATGTAAACTTTGAAAATATAATCAAGATCTTTTCAAGATAAGTTGTCAGGGATCCGTCTAAAATTAAAAAGCCTACCAATACTATTTGTAGAAGTTGTCAATTGGGAAAGTGAACAAGATGCAATTGTAAAGGAAAATAAAAATTATCTCCCATAATATTGTAATTGATTCATACAGACCTTTGTGGTCCCACAAGAACAAGAATTCTTAATGGTGTTAGGTATTTTATGCTTTTTATTGATGATTATTCCATAATAACATGGGTAACTTTTCTTAGGTAGAAAGATCAATCTCTAGATAGATTCAAAGTGTTCAAGGAAAGGGCAGAGAATGAAGTGAACCTAAGAATCATTTTTTTATGGTCTGATGGAGGTGGAAAATTTACATCTAGTTATTTTATTACATTTTGTGAAGAGCATGGTATAAAGAGACATTTTTTTTCTCCTAGAACTCCTCAACATAATGGAGTTGTTGAGAGAAAGAACCAAACTATTAAAGAGGATGCAAGGACTGTGATAAAAGAGGAAAATGTTACTGATGTATATTGGAGAGAATAAATCCACACTACTATTTATATTCTTAACAGAGTTCAGATCAGAGGCAAGATTCCTATATTGAGTTCATGATTGTGATAGTGGTTGTGTATGTTGATGATATTATATTCGAAGGAAATGAGGGTATGTACAAGAAATTTGTAGAGAATATGCAAAAAGTGTTTGAGATGTCTATGTTTGGTAAGTTGAAATTTTTCCTTAGACTCCATGTGAATCAAACCGGTAAGGGCATATTCATTTCACAATCAAAGTATGTTAAAGAATTACTGAAGAAGTTTGGAATGGATGATTCCAAACCAGCTCGTACCCCTATGGTGACCGGATGTAAACTAAGTAAGGATGATGATTATCCTAAAGTTGATCAAAGTATGTATAGATCTATGATTGGTGGATTGTTATGTTTTACTACTACTAGACTAGACAACATGCATTTAGTATGTCTGGTTGCTAGATTTCAAGAAGAACCTAAAGAAACACATGTTATAGTTGTGAAGAGGATATTCAAATATCTAAAAGACACTACAAATTATGTTTTGTGGTATCCTAGGGATACTGATTTGACTTCGAATTCCTACACTGATGTAGATTGGGATGGTTGTGTAGATGACCGAAAGAGTACAAGTGGTGGTGTATTCTTTCTTGGATGTAGATAGTTTTCATGGCTAAGCAAGAAACATGATTTAGTTTATTTATCCACTGCAAAACTTGAGTATTATGATGCAACATCTTGCTATACATAAGTAATTTGGATGAAGAAAACTTTAAAAGATATAGGTGTGATGTGTGATGAGCCCATTCCTATTTTCTATGATAATACAAGTACAATAAATATTTCAAAAAATATGATAATGCATTCAAGGAAAATGTATATATCTATCAAATATCATATCTTAAGGGAGAAGGTGTTGGGGAATGAATTCAAGCTCGATTATGTTCCTACAAAGGATTATATTACAAATATATTTACTAAGGCTCTTCTAAAGGATACTTTTGAGTATCTTAGGGAGAATTTGGGGGGTACTACCCCTCCTTCTTTGAACTAGGTGCGCATGGAGGTGCATCAGTCCAGTGGATCTACAGATTCTTCATCTGTCTAGACTAATGATTGAGGTCTACTCCTCAAGGGGAGTAGGAAGTATCATTTTGTAGTATGAGATGTGGGTGCAATTCTAAGGGGGAGTGATCAATTTTTTTATGGTTGAAGAATAATGATTTTTTTTTCTTTTTCATTGATGTCAAAGGGGGAGAGAGAGTCATGTGAAAAATCCTATCTAAATTTGAGAAACTTGAATGAGAGAGAATCTTTGTAAGGAGAAGAGAGTGTAGGAACATTGTGTAGTGTCTAATCTGAAAAAAGAAGAAGTAGGAGAGTGTGTATAATATATTTGATGGTTTTTCACATCATATTTTTCCATCAATGACAAAGGGGGAGATTTTTGCAAGTATGAATGAGTATGATGGTTTTGTCATTAATGTTGTCATTAATGTCAATACAGTTTAGGTTGTTGCAAAGAATGGAATCAAGTGATTGTAGGTGGTACATGTATGGTTGATATACTATAGAGATGTTGTGATTACATGGAGCTATCTTTATGGTGTTGCAGGTGTGTTGATATGATGAGTTGATAAGTGATACTGCAAAAATTAATAAATAGTGAAGATTGAGTTGTGTGTGTGTTCTGAATGTGCTCTAATAATGTGCTTTGAATTTCTTCTATGTTGATCCTATGCTTGTGCAGATCTATAGTGTTTTTTTATGGGCATCCTTGGGTGATATATTTTGAGTTATAGCTTCTGGTTTGATGAAGAGTGAAAGTTATGTTTACCGGTGTGTGAACTAGTTTGGAAAAGTTATTTGTCTCTGGATTGGGAGAGATGTTTATACTTTGTAGTCCTTTGAGGGTTTGTCTTAGATCTTGTGGATTTAGAAGAAGGTTAATAATGGTTTTATTTGTGTTCTAGTAAAGGTACTCATGGTTTGGTGCTTTGGAAGACTTGTTCCAAAGTTACTATATGTGTCTGCACAGTCCAGATGGACTGTTGGAAAGTGTTTTATGTATGGAAGTTGTTGTATTTTCTACCAATGTATCTGAAGGTCTCTAAGAGGTGTCCTAGTGTTTAGTGAAGTGTGTTTTGTGATCCACATGTTATCATCTTGTTGTGAATGCATGTACTTCAAATTTCATTAGTGTTTTCATTAGGTTTTTCTGATGTGGTGTCTACACATTACATGAAGGATAAATATCAATCAAGGAATTGTGTGGTTGATCCAAGATATTGTTTTGGGTCCTGGTTAAGTATTTATTTGGTCCACTCTCATTATTATCCACTGCGGGAATATTGAGTCATCAACCTAATTTGAATTTTTTAAATGAATAATGTGTAGCTGACCTTGGAGAAAGTTTTTAAGGTTAAAGATGGTATAAATACAAGTCAAGTTGTTGAGAATTAAGAGAAATATGACAAGTGAGAAAAAAGTGAAAAATAGAGTGTGTGAAAGTGAATCAAGGAAACAATTCTTTAATTTTTTAGACTCCTAAAAGAAGTGAGCCGATTGTGTCTGTAATTCTTTATTCAAGGTGTAAGCTCTCAAAAAAGAATGGTTCTATGGAAGAGAACCATCATTTCTGGACCTCAACAATGGAGCAGTTTTAGATTTAAAAGCAAAAACTAGAAATGAAACTATTCTAAACTACCAAAGATAATCAAAATGCTTCCAAACAAAAACCAGTCTCCATTGGCATCCTATCACCAAAGTCTTGTTATGCACTTTTGCTCTTAGATTGCGTAGATGCATCAAGAGGCTATTAGTGAATGGATTAAGAAAAGCTGTCAAGATATGTGCATGTGCAAGATTTGTGTAGGGGTCAAAATGAGAAGAGAGTCCTATTTAAATAGGAATCTTTGATGACAAAGAGGCTGAGAATGAGAAATGTGGGATAAACGGATATTGCAATAATGAATTTTTAAAATCCCACATGGTGTAGTGAAATGAAATGCATATGAGTGGAAATGATAAAGAAGATAGATTAAATGAACGGTGAAGGATTGAATAAAATAATTAAATGCATATATTTTTAATGTGGATGAAAATGATTTATTAATGTTTTATCATGAATTAATTTAATATTTTTATGAGAATGATTTATGTAAGAATGATAATTTGTCGAAATGAAATTATTTAATTTATGAATGGTTATGAAATGTTTTATGAACAATTATTATTTATTATGCATTATGAATGATCATGTGGTGAAATGATTTAATGATTTATATAAATGCAATATGAAGTGAATGATTTATGCAAATGATTTGATTTAAATGATAATATAGTTTTATTATGAAATGCTAGTGAATGATTATGATAATGAATTTATTATGATAATGAATGATAGTGCAAAATGATAATGCAATGATTTAATGATTTGATGAAATGCATGAATAGAAGAAAGTATTGAATGAATTGATCATTTTAATCAATAGACGAGTAATGTGATTTGAGGTTAAATTTGAGTGTCTACATTTTGCCCCTCTCTGAGACAATGCAGCTTGTTGCGTTGCTTCAAAGAAAAAGATTGATCAACTGATACATACCCCAGATATATCTTGGTAAGGAATATAATAAGAATGATATGCTCCTTTGAGAGATTGATCAGAAATTTTTTAATGAAGATTAATCTCTTGATAGATGTGACCAAGAAAATGATCAGATACTTGATATTGTGCAAGTGATAAAGCGATGGTGTACATTTGATGGAAATGCACAATCGATAGGCATAACTAAACAATTGATGGAAATGATCAGTATAGCCAGGTTGATGAGCTGATGAAGCTGATTGAGATTGATGCAAGCGCAAGACAAGTTGATAGAATGATTGGTTGATTGATTAAGGGGACATGAGATTTGGAGATGCAAGTTGATTGATTTTTCTACAACAAGAAAGATGAAGAAAATGAAATGCAAGAAATGGAAGATGCAAGATGGGAGAAAATGAAGGTGATGAAGCCTCTTGTACATTTTAAGTGCTTTTATCATCATCGAGCTTATTATGTTGCAAATTAGTATAAGCGTCTAGATAACATGAACATCTGGACGACCTGAATACTGTTTGCATTTTTATTTAGCAATGAAGTATAAGCATCTAGGTATAAGGACCCTAGATGACCTGAATACTTATTGCATGGAAGACACTATCAAACAAGGAATGCACTCATCCATACTAGACTCATAGGTCCTCAATGGTTTTAGATAACCATGTCTTAAGACGAGTCGTCCTATGAATAAGAAACAATCCACAGGTAGCAAACAAGTGAACATGCCCCATCATCGCCTCTCTAGTCCCAGACATCCTGGAGAAGCTAAAAGACATGCCACCAAAGATAAAATCATAAAATAATCAAAGACCAACAAACAAACATGCGTCATGCCTCGAGATGGAACTAATTCTTGGTACGATTGTGTGTGTTTGGTTGGATTTGCAAGATGGATTGGTAGGTATGCTGCAATATTTGCTTGATTGTTACTCATGATGTAGTTTGATTTTGTTGAAGTTCAAAGCTATGTGGTGATATGAAAGTGTCAGTGTTGAGGGATTTTTGAAGTTATTTGATTTTTTGGATTTTTGGAATATTTGACGTTTTTTTTTTGTTTTTGGATTTTTTCAAGACATTTTATGATTTTTATGGAATTTTTCAGGACATTTTATGTTTTTTATGTATTTTTTCAAGACATTTTATGATTTCTATGGATTTTTTCAGGACATTTTATGATTTTTATGGATTTTTTCAAGACATTTTATGATTTTTTTTGGATTTTTTCAGGATATTTTATGATTTTTATGTATTTTTTTCAAGACGTTTTATGATTTTTATGGATTTTTTCAGGACCTTTTATGATTTTTATGGATTTTTTTTTTCTCAAGACATTTTATGATTTTATTTTTTTTTGGATTTTTTTCAGGACCTTTTATGATTTTTATGGATTTTTTCAAGACATTTTATGATTTTTTTGGATTTTTTGAGGACCTTTTATGATTTGTATGGATTATTTTTCAGGACATTTTATGATTTTTATGGATTTTTTCAGGACCTTTTATGATTTTTATGGATTTTTTTTTTCTCAAGACATTTTATGATTTTATTTTTTTTTGGATTTTTTTCAGGACCTTTTATGATTTTTATGGATTTTTTCAAGACATTTTATGATTGTTTTGGATTTTTTGAGGACCTTTTATGATTTGTATGGATTATTTTTCAGGACATTTTATGATTTTTATGGATTTTTTCAGGACCTTTTACAACGGAAAGAGATGCATCACAAGCAAGTAGACAAACAAAGAGGGTAGTTTCTCTGACCACAAGATGCTCAATATCCTAACCCATGGCTAAGGTTGAGGAAATGCCCTTGTGAGGAATAAGACCAATCTAGTACGCATGACAAAGCGAGCAAGTGAGGGGATTGTTAGACAATTCACAAGCCATGGTGAGTGTGAAAAGGATATTATGAAGTGGAGGGTGAATGAAAATGGGATGAAAAGATCAAGTAGAGCTCCAAAGGAAAGAGGAGCAAAGCCTCTACACATGGCGCCAATTTCTCTGTTTTCACCATGGTACTTGCTCAAGGCACCACCGAAGTGGTTTTCACCATTGAACGAATTGATTTCTCTTTACTTTTTCATTTTTTTTAATTTTTTTTTATTTTTAGGACTTTTTTCCATTTTTTTGTATTTTTTTTTTTTGTGACTTTTTCCATTTTTTGTATTTTTTTGTGACTTTTTCCATTTTTTGTAATTTTTCAAGACTTTTTCCATTTTTTTTGTATTTTTTCAAGACTTTTTCCATTTTTTTTTTCTTTTTTTTAGGACTTTAAAAGAGTGTACCCTCTAAAGCACTCAAGTATAAAACTTGCGAATGTGCATACTGTTGATGGGATCATTAAGCAATTCACCTTCTGGATTAGATAACTGATATGCCCCAGATCCATACACAACAGTGATAACGTATGGACCCAACCAGTTAGGCTCAAATTTACCCTTCTTTTCTCTATCTTGTTGATTGTGAGGATTTTCACGAAGGACAAGATCTCCAACCTCAAATGTGCGTGGTTTCACTTTCTGATTATAACTTTGACTCATTCACTTTTGATATGCTCTAAGATGGTTAAAAGCAGTTTGTCTTCGTTCATCTAATAGCTCCAATTCCTGCAAATGGGAAACTCGGTATTCTTCATCATCGATGTGATTGCGCAAGGAGACATGCAAAGAGGGTAACTCAACCTCGATGGGCAAGATGGCTTTGGATCCATAGACAAGGGCATAGGGGGTAGCACCTGTAGGAGTGCAGATACTTGTGCGATAAGCCCACAAGGCAGGATTCAGTTGAATATGCCAATCTTGACTAGCTTCATTGACCCTTTTTTTGAGAATTTTAAGAATGGTTTTGTTAGAGGCCTCAGCCTGGCCATTACCTTGAGGATAGTAAGGTGTGGAGAAATGATGGTGTATATGGAATTTCTCACAAATTTCACAGACATCTTGATTTTTGAATGGATGCCCATTATCTATGATGATGGATAAAGGAACACCATAACGACAAATGATGTAGTTCAGTATGAAAGTGGCTATTTGTTTTCTAGTGATATGAGTGAGAGGAACAACTTCGATCCATTTCGTGAAATAGTCTGTGGCAACGAGAATGAACTTATGACCGTTGGATGAAGGTGGATGAATCTTGCCCACGAGATCGAGTCCCCACTAATAAAAGGGCCATGGTGTAGCAAGAGACTGTAATTCCTGTGCAGGAGCATGTATCAAGTCTGCATGTTTTTGGCACTGCTTGCATTTTTTAACAAACTGATAAGCATCTATTTCCATTGTAGGCCAATAATAACCCATATGGAAGAGTTTTTTGGCTAAGGTAGGACCACTAGAATGTGCCCCGCATATACCTTCATGTACTTCTCATAAAGTGGTTTTGCTCTCATCATGCTCAAGACATCTAAGTAAAGTACCATCGAGACCTCAGCGGTAAAGGGTATTGGCTAAGATTACATAGCGGGAAGCTTGATGAATAAAGGTTTTATGAGATTTATTGGATAGATCTGATGGAAAGGTGTTATCTAGGAGATAGGTATAAATATCGCCATACCATTGAGAATTAGGACCAATAATAAGGCAAATCATTTCAGATTGTGGTATATTGTAAGTGGGTTCCAAAAGAGGCTCTACCAAGAACTCACAGTAGGTAGCATTGCATGGCATTTCTACAAGTGAACCAATTGTTGCCATTGCATCAGTAGCTCGATTGCTATCTCGAGGAATTTTCTCAAAGGAAATTGATGTGAAATAGGCTTTGAAGTCATCCACCATTCTTATGTAAGGCATTAATTTTTCATCTTTTGTTTTGTAGTCATCATTAACTTGTTTAATCACTAGCTGAGAGTCACCAAGAACACGCAACTCTAGGATTTTCCATTGCACCACCATACGAAGCCCAGAAAGTAAGGCCTCATATTCTACAATATTGTTAGTGCATGGAAACTGTATCTTATAAGCTTTAGGTATATAATCCCCTTGCGGAGTGACAAAGAGATTTCCAGCACTAGAACCACCTTGTGTGAAGGAGCCATCAAATTATAAAGTCCACAGATGTGTAGATTCCATGTTGAAGATTGATTCATTAGGAAATTTAGTAATAAGAGGATGATTATCTGTCATAGGAGCATTAGTGAGTTGATCTGCAATAGCTTGTCCTTTAATTGCTTTTCTTTCTATGTACTCAATATCAAACTCACTGAGAATCGTAACCCATTTAGCTAATCGGCTCATGAGTGCTACTTTGCTCAAGAGGTACTTAAGAGGATCAATTTTTGCAATGAGCTTTGTCTGGTGTGTAAGCATGTAATGTCACAACTTTTGTGATGCAAAAACTATGGCAAGGCATGCTCTTTCAATAGAACTATAATTGAGCTCATATCCCACTAGAGTGCGACTAATGTAATAGATAGCACATTCATTTCCTTTAGAATCATGTTGTGCCAAAAGTGCCCCCAGTGCTGTGGTGGTTGTGGATATATACAGAATTAAAGGCTTGTCATCTATGGGAGGTACCAATACTGGCGGTGTCATCAGATACTCTTTGATTTTCTGAAAAGCTTGTTCACACTTGTCATCCCATCTGAATGGAACATTCTTGTGTAGTAGATGTTGAAAGGGTTGACATTTATCTATGAGTTGTGATATAAAGCGACGAATAGACTGAAGTTTTCCTAGTAATGATCTCAACTGTCTGATATTCTTAGGTGGAGGCATTTCAAGTATAGCCTTTATTTTTGCAGGATCAGCTTCAATTCCCTTAGATGTGACAATGTATCCAAGGAGTTTCCCAGAGGTTACCCCAAAGGCACATTTTTTTGGATTCAATCGGACTTTGTATTTTTCTAATCTTGTGAAAATTTTATCGATGATCTCTAGATGTCCAGCTCTCATGTAAGATTTTCCCAACAAATCATCTACATAGTCCTCTAGATATGTATGCATCATTTCATGAAAGATAGTGGTCATTGCACGTTGGTAGGTAGCTCTGGCGTTCTTCAACCCAAAGGGCATGACATTCCAATAGAAGGTTCCCCAAGGACAAGTAAATGCTATCTTAATTTGATCTTCAGGAGCTATTTTAATCTGATTATAGCCTGAGAAACCATCCATGAGGGATAACATTTCATGTCCTGCTGTCAAATCCACTATCATGTCAATGTTTGGAAGGGGGAAGTCATCCTTAGGACAAGCTTTGTTTAAATCTCTAAAATCCATGCAAATTCAGATGCCCCCATCAGGTTTTGAAACTGGTACTAAATTTGAAATCCAATCAGCATAGTCAATAGGTCTTATAAATCCCACATCTAGCAACTTTTGTAATTCAACTTTTACCAATAGAGCAATATGCGGGTGCATTTTTCTCAACTTTTGTTTAACAGGTTTTGCCCCCGGTGGCAAAGACAAGTGATGCATGACTAGATCTGGATCAAGTCCTGGCATATCTGCATAAGACCATGCAAAATTGACTTATCTTTCCTTGTAAAACTGTATATGCTCTATTCTCTCTTCAGGTGTTAATGATTCTACTAGGTGAATTATCTTTGATTTTTCTTCTGTGCCCAAGTTAGCTGGTATTGTCTTCTCCACTAGCATAGATGACTTTTCATGATATACTACTAAGGGAAGTGTGTCAAGCCTTCCATCCTCGGGCACCTCAGAGAGGTTTTCACCCTTGGATACGTCCTTTATTTTTACTTTTTTCATGTCTAATAGCGCCACATGGTGGTTTTCACTAGAAGACCTATTTATATTTTCAATAATTTTGCAACTGAAAGGCTTGGCACCCTCCCCAAAGTAAGCCGCACTGTTGAGTTCTATGGTGAAACCTATCTTATGATCCTCAAAAGGTGTATCTTCTCATGCTCCCAAAAAGTTTATGATTGCCTCATCATTTTGAAATACATCCAGTTGTGGTGGTCCCTTCTGGTCTAAATCAATGAGTTCGGGGTGAACCAAGGGTAAAGGGTCATGATTTGAATCAAGATTTTGAATGGATTCAAGGGTACAAATGTTATGATCAAGTTCAGGGGTAGGGATACTATCATAGTCATAAATGTCAATGAATTCATCGATGGTACTTTCCTCATTTGTCTGTGTAGCATTAGAGGACTCTACTTCTTTACTTGAAGTACATGTGGTACTCAAGGTCTTATCTTTCTGTGCATCATATCCTAAACCGGGGACTTTTTGTATATAAGTAGGTTGTATTGGCTCCAAGATAACCTGTTTTTGTAAGCCAAGAGGACTTTTACCATCATATCCCATTTGTTTCATAAGATCAAAACCTTTACCATATTGTCCAACAGGTATCTTTATCTTAGTTTGTTCTTTTTCTGTATCCTCATCTTTGTATAGCCATTTCAAAAGATCAGCTTCTTCTACTTCATTAGAGAGGACTCCCCATTTTTTGAGATTGGTTAATTTACAAGTCACTGTAGACTCTGCATCTGATGTGGTCTTAGTCATTTGTGGTTTGCCATAGGTATGGGGAGATAAAGGTAAATTTCCAATGCAAAGGGCATGATTCAAAGTATATTCTCCCACCCCTTGTTCTTTTACTTGTATTTTGGTTTCAACTTCCTTGGATTTTGAGGAGGATGCTTTTAAGGACTCAGGATCAACATATGCTTGGGAAGGAAATGACTCACGATTGCTTGGGATTGTGATTTCAGTTTTAGGACCTAGATTGTGGTAGTACATGAAAGGGTTGGGATCTCCTTGTATTGTGATTTCAACACCATTGTGTGGGAATTTAATGCATTGATGGTATGTAGAAGGTATTGCTTGCATTGCATGAATCCAAGGTCTTCCAAGGAGGATATTATAGGTTAGTGGGAGATCAAGGACCTGGCAAACCACATCCTTAACCACAAGGCCGACTCTGATTGGTAGAGTAACTGATCCTTTAGAAGAGCGTTCCTCTTCATCATATGCCTTTATGGTAATCTTGTTCCTTGGATCAACTACATTTTTAGAAAACCCTAATTTTGTGATCAATTCTTGGGTAAAAATATTAAGACTAGCTCCTCCGTCTATTAGAACTTGCTTGATCTTGGCATTATTGATAAGGATGTCAATGTGCAAAGCTGCATTATGCGGTTGTCGAGGGGATGAATCATCACTTTCAGTAAAAGTGATAGTGTAAGGCGAGGTGATATGTCCCACCATAGCTTGGAATTGGTCTACATGTAGGTTTGTAGGCACTGTAGTAGTAGCAAGCGCTTTATCTTGGATAGCTTTATGCTTAGGAGATAGGTGTAGCAACTCAAGTATGGAAATTTGCATGGGTGTTTTTCCTAAATGCTCTATGAGGTTATACTGTGAAGCTGGTGGAGTGGGTTTTGAATTAGGACCTCTAAGGGTGATTGTGCCTTTGCGGGTAGTAACCTTGCAATTAGCTGCTTTTCCTTTTATAATGAAAGTGTTCACATGATTATCAACCTCACTGATGTTATGTATGGTATAGTCATACTTAGTAGTAGTATAGTTTACACCATCACCAGATTCAAGGGCCTTTCCTTTATCTTTGTCATGCTAAGGGAAAGGGTTCTTAAACACCTCACGATCAGAGTTATCGGAAGGAGTGTGTCTGTCAACCAATATCTTACCATCATCAATAAGGTCCTATATTAGATGTCGAAGTTTATTGCAACTATTAGTCTTATGTCCTTTATGTCTATGATAGTCGCAAAAGTGATTCTCATTCCACCATGGGGGTTTAACTTGTGGATTATATTCCTTTATTTCAGGTAGCATTATAATATTGATTTCAAGAAGTTCTTTTAATGCGGATTCAAGTGATTGTCCCAATGGTGTAAAATTTTGTTTAGGGAAACTTCTCTGTTTTTCTTTTCCTTTATCGGAAGATGAACCTTTGAGGTTATAAACAGGCAATGATGTTTTAGTTGTTTTTGCATCAACAACTCTGTCATTGACTACATTCTTATTCTTTACCCAAAAGGGTGTCTTGTTGTTTGAATTTGATTTTTGATCTCTATCATTATTAAGTTTTATGGTCCCATCATCAATGAGAGTTTGTTCGATTCGAAATCCCATTTCTATGGCATCTTCAAAGGAATCCAAGCATTTGAGGTGAAGTTCCCTTCCAATTTCTTTATTCAAATTTTGACAAAAGAGGTCAACCAATTCTTGATCAGGAATGACATAAGGTAATCATTTTGTTAAATATCTCCATCTTTGCAAAAATGACACAAAAGATTCACCTGGTTTTTGTTTGGTGTTGAAAAGGTTTGTCATGGTCACTTTAAAGTCACAATTGAAACTATAATT
This sequence comes from Sequoiadendron giganteum, assembly GCA_007115665.2. Lineage (NCBI taxonomy): Eukaryota > Viridiplantae > Streptophyta > Pinopsida > Cupressales > Cupressaceae > Sequoiadendron > Sequoiadendron giganteum. The sequence goes on from CM021108.1 coordinate 116,713,122, forward strand.
GGAGACAAATTTATCAGCCAATTCCTGAAAGGATTTGATGGTTGGGGATAATTGTGAAAACCATTCCATAGCTTCTCCTCCTAGACTGCGGGGGAATAATCTCATAATGTATGTTTCATCAATTGCGAATTCCATGGTAGTTGCACAAAATTGTCTTAAGTGATGTTTAGGATCCCCTTTTCCATTATATTTGTCAAGTTATGGTATGTCCCAATGGTTAGGAAAAGGTGGCATTGGTATGCTTGGATCAAAGGGATAAGGACATATATCTTCAATGGAGAACTTAAGAGATGATAATTTATGGTTCTTAAGGGTGTCCAATTCTTGTCTCAATGTTCTAAGCTCATCCAAAATAGGATCATTTGTTGGTGTGGGTTTTGAGATCTTTGAAGATCGCTTGTAACCTGGTTGTAGATAAAAGGGTCTATGATCTTTGACTCTACCATCGTTGTTTGTTTTGGGATGTTTGGATCCAGTAGATTCAGGTTGGTCATTCATCATGAGCAGTGACATGTCAAAATCAAGAGGCATTTTGATTCCTTCATCAACAAGGGCTTTGAAGTATTGTTGTGGGTTACGTTTGACTACCTCCGTAAGAAGTTTAGTGAATCTATGATCCTTAAGTGATTCTTCTATATCGAATTTGGTTATTTCTTCATCGTCAGTTTCATTTGTTTCTCTAGTTGCAACACTAATGTTATCTTCCCCAAGGGTTCCCTTCTTCTTGAAACATTTTTGCTCTTGTTCTAGGGGTCATAGTTGATTGTTTTGATGTTCAATCCAAGGTAATGTATGAGACCTAAGACTAGGATGCAATGAAAAGGATATGATTCTAAGATGAGATATGGAAGTGGTAAGGTATGGTATGAAAAGCTAAGAATGCAAGAGCTCAAAGGCAACTCTAGGTCCAAAGTTGGTTATGATGTAAAGGCTTTACTTGTGTTATGATGGATAGACACAAGGACCAATGATCAAGAGAGGGTATGGAGGAGATGATGGACTCCAAAAGGATTGCCCTACTCAAGGATGATGAACCTCAAGTGATATGGGTGATAGATAGCCAATGGTTTGATTTTAAGACCTAGGAAGAGTAGCCTAAGTGCAAGCTAAGGGTTTTGTTTGATCGATGATGAATATGCAAAGGACTAGATTCCTAGAACATGCAAAGGGTAGGTGAGATGATCTTGATATGAAATGGGGTTGAACATGCAAGAACTAGGTGGAGTGGTATATATATGCAAGGACTATGTAATGTCACCTATGTATGCAAGAATAGTAATATGCAAGGACTAGGATGAAAGGGATATGAATATGTATGAATATGCAAGGGCTAGGTGGAATGCAAAGTCTAGATGGAATGTAAGGACTAGGTGGAATGCAAGGATTGAAAGATCAAAACTGAAGGATGATGACCCCAAGAAATCCAAGTGATAGGTTCACGTTGTATGTTTGTGTTGTTGGACCCTCTGAGGTTTGCAAAGTTTGAGATGTTTCAAGTTACTAGGTGTGATGTTTGTTTGAGGTCTATTTTGGAACACACACGCAAGACATAGCAAACAATGTGTTTGAGTTTAACAATACAAGCACAAATCCTAAGGTTGGAAAGGACAATATCTGCTAGATTCCACGTGGGTTTCCCCAACCACATATTCTTAGCGAGTGAATCTAGAAGCTTGGCTGTACAGGCTCCCCCTTACAGTGCACTCACTTCTCAGGCCAACCAAGCTTCCGACCCCCATGAAACTCCCATGGCAGATTGATCATATCTAGTAAAAACTGCGAAGATGTGGATGCCTTCACACCGACCGGTGTTGTGCTAGCAAATAGAAGGATTTTGGCAACTACACAAAAGTTTTAGTTCGGGACCCCCGTTCGAGTGGCCATACATGGGGCACAAGATTAAGCTCCGTTTAGGAGGCACTCCAGCCTGAAGAGGTTACACTCAACAGGGTTTTGGGGAGTACTACTTGGTCTGTATGACATATCTGCACTCGTAATCCTAGACTTTCCCTTAGGATTCACATTTATATACCGGTCGGGGGTAGCTTGGCCAAAAAGCTCCGTTGCCGGTCTGAGTCGCCTTGGGGTGAGTACTTTTTCCCACCAAGGCAGGCCCAAGTTCTAGAGTCAATAACCATTTCTCTTGCACCTAGGATTGCACAAGTGCACAAGGGGAGAGGATACTTCGATTATTGAATCGGGGTGACACATAAAATAGATGGGTCTGGCTTTTTGATCACCTAGTTTGCACAAGGTGAGAGCATAATCACCTACCACCTTTAAGCACAACAAACAATGTTCATTGAATCCCTAGTTAAACTGATGTGAGAAAAGACAATTGTTCATTTTTAAAGCACCAATTGAAGTGTTTTCTAATTTAAAAGACAATTGGTTTCAAAATCATGTCTTCGTCAATCGTTCTGCACCAAATTTTGTTAGTAGTTTTGATTTCAATCTTTGTCAAACGTATGTTTTGATTTTTAGTTATTTGACAAAACGTCCTGCACAAGCCACAAAATGATTAAATTAGTCCACACTAAGACAAATAAAAAACATAACAAAAATAAAAATTCTTAAATTAAAATCTAAAAATTTATACTAAAGTTCAAATTAAATCTAAAATTAATTTAATCTAAAGAAAAATAAAATAAAATTAAAAACTAAAATTAAAAACTAATCTAAATAAAAAATTAAATCTAATTAAAACCTAATCTAACTAAATCTAATTAAATCTAATTTAATCAAAATCCAAAACTAATGAAAGCCTAAATGATTTAATTAAAATCTAAATTCTAATCTAATCAAATTTAAATCTAATTTAAATCTACAAATAAATTTAAGTCTAAATTAATTCTAGAGACTAAAAAAAATAAAATAAAAATACATCTTAAAATCTAAAACTAACCTCTTAACTAAATGAAAAACAAACTAAATTTAATCTAGGCTGAAAAGTAACTAAAATAAAAAATTTAAAACTAAACTAAGTTCAAAATTTAAAAAGTAAATTAAACTACAATAAAAAGTAAAAACTAAAGTAAGATTAGCTATATGTTTGTGTGAATGCATCGCATGGTGTATGGTGACCGTTCTTCTCATAATAGCTACACCTCCCTTATAATAGCAAGAAAAATGTGATACCATTTGTAGATCACTGACAAAAGCAGTAAAAAATATTGTAAAGTAATGCATGTAACTACTGCATTAATATTTAGAGCCTATCACTTCTGCACATCTGCAAGATTCTCAATAATTTTCTCAAATGAAAGCTACAGTCTGCATGAATGAATGAAAATGCAGAAGCTTATACAATACTCAGGCATTCATGAATGCAAAACACAGAAGGTTTGACAAAGCATGTGGACTATTATGACAGAGGCGTAGCCAAAGTAGGTGAACTGTTTACTAAAAAGTTTAAAAGTGATTGCTGAATGTGCACAAGATGGATGTGTTGAAAAAGGCATTAGCAGCTTTCAAGCAAATGATGATAGCCTTCTCTTCACCTGTGCCAAGATGAAAGCTTTGGGATAGGTTATAACCATCTCAAAAAAAAATGCAACTGCTTGTGGTTCACACACAAACTGCATTTGTTGAAAAGGCTTAAGAAAATTTTAAGCAAATACAGGGGTAGGTAGGTGGCACAACTGCATGATACACAGAGAATAAATTGTCAGCTTAAGAAAATTTCAAAGAAAATGCAAAACAGTGATCTTTGGGTATGCAATGATGGTAGAATCAACCTACGATAAGTCACCAGTAAAAATAATCAACATCATCTTGCAAAAAGGCCAACAACAAAAATGATCTTATTGTGCATGAGGCCAGAATAGCGCATCCTTATAATCATAAAATGGTTGAGGAATATGCTTGGTAAATGAAATGTGTGCTATAATGCCTCACAGGAATGCAATGAAGAAATTTAATCCAAGAAGTCGTAAATGACCTTTCAGAGCATAACTGTATTAAAAACATTTATAGACATGAAACAGTGATGATTTAGATAATAAGCAATAAGCATGCAGAATTGCTTAACAATATTCACCATGCAAAACCGTCTTCATCCCCCTGTCAAATGGATTTATGCAGAAATGATATTCATCTTTATTGATCTTATAGGAAAAAGAGATGCTGATATATGAAATTGATTATTTGCATGATAAAAGAAACAGAAAGTTGCTTCACGTCAGGTTCACCATTTGTAAGCTCTCAAAAATGAATGGTTCTATGGAGAGAACCATCATTTTTGGACCTCAACAATGGAGCAGTTTCAGATTTAAAAGCAAAAACTAGAAATGAAACTATTCTAAACTACCAAAGATAATCAAAATGCTTCCAAACAAAAACCAATCTCCATTGGCATCCTATCACCAAAGTCTTGTTATGGACTGTTGCTCTCAGATTTTTGCAAGCATAGATGCATCAAGAGGCTATTAGTGAATGGATTAAGAAAAGTTGTGAAGATATGTGCATGTGCAAGATTCGTGTAGGGGTCAAAATGAGAAGAGAGTCCTGTTTAAATAGGAATCTCTGATGACAAAGAGGCTGAGAATGAAAAATGTGGGATAAACGGATATTGCAATAATGAATTTTTAAAATCCCACATGGTGTAGTGAAATGAAATGCATATGAGTGGAAATGATAAAGAAGATAGATTAAATGAATGGTGAAGGATTGAATAAAATAATTAAATGCATATATTTTTAATGTGGATGAAAATGATTTATTAATGTTTTATCATGAATTATTTTAATGTTTTTATGAGAATGATTTATGTAAGAATGATAATTTGTCGAAATGAAATTATTTAATTTATGAATGGTTATGAAATGTTTTATGAACAATTATTATTTATTATGCATTATGAATGATCATGTGGTGAAATGATTTAATGATTTATATAAATGCAATATGAAGTGAATGATTTATGCAAATGATTTGATTTAAATGATAATATAGTTTTATTATGAAATGCTAGTGAATGATTATGATAATAAATTTATTATGATAATGAATGATAGTGCAAAACGATAATGTGACATATGCAAATTATAATGCAATGATTTAATGATTTGATGAAATGCATGAATAGAAGAAAGTATTGAATGAATTGATCATTTTAATCAATAGACGAGTAATGTTATTTGAGGTTAAATTTGAGTGTCTACACAAGGTTGCGAATATGTGAAAACTATTGTGGTGGATTTTTTATTATCCTTCATTATCTATAGGCAATGAGCCTCCCTTTTGGATAGTGAGTTCTATCTATAGGCAGTGAACCTTGTATCTGGATAATGATTCCTATCTTATGTAGTGATCCCTTTGTAAATGAGTCTTTGTATCTAGTTTTGCATTAATATTATATTGTGAGTTAATCCTCATCGTGGTTTTCCCTCATTGGGTTTTCCATGTAAATCTAGTGTCTCTAGTATTTGCTTTCTATCATTTGCATTTCATTTTTATACTTAATAACAAATTAAAGTGAATGTGAAATTGAATAAGATCAAAAGTGAATATGAATAGATACAACTGATTCACCCCCCTCTCATTTGTCTTATACATTTCAATAGATGTTTAATGGAAGGATAGAGAATTAAGAGCACTCTCAGGTGTTGTTGTCACTCTATTGGTCCAAGAAACTATGTTATGGGACTAAATGAGTAGAGTTTCAAGATTCATAATGTAACCTTTCTAGCTCACTAGCGGAGGATGAAAGCATGGGAAAGGGATGAAAAAACATAGCACTTGTGTCTCACTTGTATGTTGGAATTTGTACGAACACCGAATAGAAATAAAAAAGCATAATACAACCTGAAGGAAATAAATGATAGAATAGAATAGAAGCAAGACAAGAGAAGTAAATGCTACAAAAGTGAAAAAGTAGATGAGTTAAGAATGAGCTCACCAGAGTTCCAGTTCTCTAGCAATCTCCACAAAAATGGTGTACCTACACATAACTAAGAGGGGAAAATTTTGGGGCTATTTAGGTATTTTCCTTAGTCAAAACACTGTTTCGATGTTTCCACCTCCATGGACAGCCCGTATAGCAAAAATAGAAATATGATAAGGAAGAAGAAATGAAGTACAACAATGGAAATATTACCAAACACTACCAAATTCAGTATGTTATTGAATTCCAACAACAAATAAGTAAAGAAAAATATCACCTTCGTACAAGGGCACTCAAGGCTAATGGAGGAAACTACAAGAGAACAGGTTTGGAAAGTTGACATGGCCATAGTGGTGATGAAGGATGGCCAGACTAAGCAACCAAGTAGTGAGCTTGAGTTGTGGATGAAAAAGATGTTGTGATGTTGGAGTTGCAACAAGGACCTTGAAGTTATGTGTGAAAATAAATGTTGTAGAGCTCAAGTTGATCAAGAAGTTGAAGAAGTCCAAGAATATCAAGAAGAGAGTGAAGTAGCTAAAGATAGAGGAATGAAGGTGAAAGATAACCATTTGAAGAGGATTTGGGGGGATAGAATCCATTCAAAGGTCAAGAGAATCTCACATAGGAATTATACTTCAGCCCCAGTAGCGAGTGTAGACACATAAAATTGACCTAGGCCTAAGAACTTTCTTTATTCCATGTTTCATCTTAACATAATTAAAATATTTAATTATGTCCTATAGTCAAAATTCAACTATTAACTAAATACTAAATAATTCTCAATTATTTAATTAACTCATATCTCTTATTCCTCCCGGCTATTCAAATAAATAAATTACATTTATTTTATTTAAATATATTGCTAATTCCTTATGTCCCTCTATAATTAAATAAATTCATAAATTTATTTAATTATTATTTGTCCACTATGTCTTCCTAATTATTTAAATAAATTAAACTTTATTTTTTTTTTTAAATACGTGAATAATTTCTTATGTCTTTTTAAACTTAAATAAATTCTTATAATTTATTTAATCATTATCCACCATGGCTTTTTCCAATTTTAAATAAAAATCATTTATTTAAAATTACACATTTTCCAAATTCCCACTAGGTAAATAATTTAAAATCATTATTTACTGTCACATGGCCCCACTAGTTTTGAATTAAATGGATTTTTAATTTAAAAGATCCACATATCAAATAATTTTAAATTTCTATTTTGATTCTCCACTTTCATCTCTTTTTGTGCCCATATCTTCTTGTGACATGCATTCTTGTCCATTGATTTGATTTTCTAAAATCAAACCTCAACCCTTCATTTCAAATTTACCCTAGTGTTTGCCTAACCCTAATTGCTAGCTATTACATTTAATTTCAACCTTTGATCTTAGGGAATTTCTCAACTTTCAATCTTAGTCATTCATCCAAAACTAAATTTTCAATAAAAAAGCAATTTCAACCTCATTTTATCACTTCATTACTCCATTGCTTCAAGCTTGGATCTATTGACTTTATATCTCTTGAGTTCATGCTTTAGACTTTAGGATTGCTTCATACTTGCATTTTTCTAGTGTTGAATAGTGAAATCCTTCAATATTTTCTTAGGGCTTTATCGTAGGTTAATGTTGTTTATCAAAATCTGAGGGAAAATTCATATTGCAAAAAATAGAGAAGGGCAATGGAGGTCAATCATGGAGAGCATGGAGGATTTTGGTGAAATCTTCCTTTATTTTATGCATATTTCATCCATTGTACTTTATTGTTTAGATAGGGTTTTGTTTATGCATTTTTGGTTTATGCTAGCCTAATTTTTTTGCCTTAGTTACATTGGTGAACCCGACATGAACATGCAACACACTTGATCCAATTCTTTTGGGGTTTTCTTGCTGGTTTTAGGTGCTTCGGTGACTTTGATTGTAGATCTGTACAGTTGGAAGAAAATATAACATTTAGAGTTTCTTTATTTGCATGTAGGGTTAGATAGGACATCATGCATACATAGTCTAATTAGGTGGTTGAATTTAAAATGAACAAAAAATCTTCATCTAATGCTAATTAGGGGGTTTTAAATTGACTACAATTTCACATAGCCTAATTAGGGGTTAAAATTGATGATTAAAATTGATGACAAATTTTTTATTTTTGGCTTAAAATGAATCATTCAATTCTCACATTGTCTTAGTTAGGATTTGGATCAAAGAACAACAACAAATTTCACATTTCATCCATGCAAAGTATTTAAAATGATCAATAAATTGCATTTAATCATGACTTAAATTGATCAAATCTTTTCAAATTAAGGTAGAATTAACCTCATTCTAAATTAATTCTTAATTTTAGATTAATTTTTAATTTAGATTAATTTGTAATTGTAGATTAGCTTTTAATTTTAAGAGTATTTTTTAATGTTTAGATTAATTTCTAGTTTATATTAGCTTTTAACTTTAGAATTAGATTCTAGCTTTTAACATTCAAATTAGATTTTTAATTTCTAAAAATTAGATTTTGGTTTTAACTTTTTAAATTAGATTTAGCTTTTTAATATTTAAACTAGATCTAGCTTCTTTTTTAGATTTGATTTGCACTTAATTTAGAATTAGATTTGAGTTTTAACTTTTTAAATTAGATTTAGCTTTTCTTTAATTTTATTTCGATTCAATTTAGAATTAGATTTAAATTCTAATTTAGATTTTTTTTTATTAGCTTTAAATTTTCAAATTTAGATTTTTATAAGATTAGATTTATTTTTTAATTAAAAAATTTACCTTTTTCAAATTAGCTTTTAATTTAAATTATTTTTTAATTTAATTAAATAAATTTTAATTTAGATTAATTTTAATTTTAGATTAGTTTCTAATTTTAGATTACTTTTAATTTAGATTATTTTTTAAATTTCAGATTAGTTTCTAATTTTATATTGGTTTTAATTTAGATTAATAATTTTTTTCTTCATATTTTAATTGTTGATTATGTGGCTAATCTTGTTCTGTTTTATAGGTTTGCACATGTCAGAGACTCGAAGGTTGAAAACATAAAATCTCGCTTGTCAAAGATCTAAATGTGAAATTACTAATGAATTTGATGTAGGACGTTCATCGAATGCTTAAATCTAAAATTGATTGTTTGTATTAGATTAGAAAACATTTCATTTTGGTGCCTAAAAGGAACAATCGCTTGTTGCATTTGGTGCTTTTTCAATTTTTTGTTTAGATTAGATCCTGATTTAATAACAAAAGTATCATCTCCCCTTACAAACTTGTGCGATCTTGGGTGTAAGATATTTTTTTATTAACTCTAGTTGGGCCTTCCTTGGTGGGAAAAAGTACTCACCCCAAGGCAACTCAAACTAATAATGAGCTAAATCCAAGCACTCTCGATCGATATACAAATTTTAATGTTGAGGAAATCTCATCATTATAGTATGTCTTGCAGACAAGCAAGTGATAGTGATTCCATTAGTACCCTAGTGGTGTGTTAAATCATGTAGAGCATAACCTACATAGGCTATGAAGCCTCCTTATTGGAGCTAATATTGCCTCTTGCATGGCCTCTTGAATGGGTGTGCTTACTATTTTTTTTTAATGTAATTTCTAAAATCATTTCTATTCGTTGGTGCAACAATGGTCATTGCCAAGCCAACCCATATTCTCAGGGTTCTTAGTAGAGATGAAGAGTTTTTCATGGGAGATTCATGAGAAATAAAATTTTGGTTGACCTTAGAAGTGTGTGCCATGTAAGGGGGAGCTAGTGTGACCAAGATTCTAAGTTATTCACTAAGAATAAGCATGGTTGGAGTAATTCAATTAGGATCCAGTGAATATAGTTCTTGGCATCCATAAGATTGTGCTTGTTTTCAATGTGCTTGTTTCAAACAAATCAAGACAAAATCATGTGTTTTCCAAGTGTTTGCTAAATACATAAACACCTAAGAAAACTTTTACAAATTTGGAAAAATACAGTCAAATTAAAACAACCTCAAAAATCTACCAAAATTGCAAGACAACTAGACTCTAGTCAAACTGAAACACAACAAAGCCTTTTTGAAATGCATTTGCTACAACGAACAACACATTTGACATAGTGAGCCATATTCACCATCTGGAACCATACATTTGCAATTATGCAATGTAATTTATGCCTTAAACAACACATTTGATTTATTGCAACACAATTGATTCCTTAAATAATACATTTTATTTATTGCAATGCATTTTCTTTATTGCAATACAATTTCTACCTAAAACAATGCATTTTCCTTATTGCAACGCAATTGACTTTCATAAACTAAAATTGCCTACCACCCAAAACAAATAACATAGTTTAGGTTGCATACCTTAGGCTTAATTCATACCTTTGCATTGGCATTCTCTATACTCCACTATCATTTTTTTAATTCACCTTGATATGCTGGCTAGTCAAGTTGAATACTAGTTACTCTATAAGGGTCAATAGCAACAAGTCGTAGAATTCAAAAGAAAATTCATCCAATCCAAATACCAATTCCCTTCCTACCAATAGTCCATAAGTCCCAGTCATTCAACCATCTACCCTCACTATCAAGAGTCACTTAACACAAGCCATAACATGTATACACAACAAACATCCATTTATCACCCTTATTCTAATGTTGAAAAGGGAAAACAACCATCCACTAACCCCTTCTAAGCCTCCATGTAATATCCTAGTCCTTCACCAACTAATACATTCCAAGTCACTCCATCCCAACATACATCTAGTCATACAAATTCTATCCTTCTCCAAACTCACATTTCATTGTCTAAATTTGAGGATATATGTCAAGATAAAAACCCAAGGCATGACATCAGAACTTCACCTTCATATCAAGATCAAAGTATTCCATCCCAATGACCCCATCCCTAAATCCATTCAAGAAGTCTTTCTAGACAATCACAGCATCCAAAATAAACCTATCCTTGATCAAGATCCCATTCACAACCATGCCATTCAAGACAAACCCATCCTTGATCAAGACACTACTATTGAGAAAGAAGTAAAAAATGATCCACTTTTTGAAATTAATTCCATTCATGATAAAACACTTGAAGATGACCCTATCCAAGCTCCAAATATTAACACTTCCAAAAATAAGACACTTGCATCCATGGGACACATAAATCATTTTCCTCTAGAACAAGAGTCTCTTATTTTGGACATATTCACAAATGACCAAACTATAGATAAATTCACTGGACTCTTTGAAACTAACCATGAAGATGGTTTCAAAATAGAGTTGGACAAACCAAAAAAATTATTTGAATCCAATATGTCACAAAGTAGACCAAAGATGTTATTAAAAAAATATATCCAACATGTCAATAAAGGTATGACATCTTATCAACTAGGATCATCTACCTTTGTCAGAGTAGAATTTCTTACAAATGAGAAATTTCAGAGTAAAGGTTTCCAACTAAATAATTATGGGTTAGCATCTTGCTTCAAACATTACAAGTACCCCATTCCAACCAGAATCTATCAGAACATGCATTATCAAGGAAAAGGACTAGGCCTACACAAGCAAGGAATTCTAGAACCCAACTTCAGGAAAATTATAGACATCAAGGTCTTGACTATTCCTCGGTCGGTAAATCTAATGATGCTAGTGACACCTCCTCAGTATTGGGGGAAACTTTATCTGATATAAAAATCAAAATGAGGGTCATGAGTAGTCCTTATCATAAGGTTGTTTCCAACACTTAGGTTCCATCCACACCATAAACCATCATTCCAACTTCAATAAAAATTCCATTTGGAACCAACAAAAAGAAAACTATTATAAATCCAAAGTCCAAAATCAAATGTTGAAGGCCGTAGAATCAATAAAAAATCCAAGTGGACAAATGAAGTTAAAATGGATCCCAAAGAAAAATGAATCAAGTAAAGAAAATATTCCAAATCTAAAATTCAATCAAAATGTGGAGCCATAAGAAGAAAGGACTACCATAAACAATAAATGTCCACCTCCTTCAAAATGGCCATCTAGCAAGACATATAAAAGTCATGGTTCCAAACATTATCCTAATCAGAATTCCAAACTCCTCCATCCAACACCTAAAGTTTGGAAAATAAAAATTTCTACATCAAAATATCCAAACAATCCTTCCATGTCTACCATCATCCGTCATAATCCTACATCATGCTTAATGTCCAAAATTACCATGTCACAGTTTCATCGCATCTTGGAAGAAACTCTTTATCATAAGAACTCTCATGGCACTCTATCGCGATGTGCATATTTTGATAAGGCCAAATCTAGTATCAACAGGGATCAAAATTACATCAATTAGTTGTATGCAAGCGCTATGATCCTAACAAGGAAACTACTTCATAAATGAAATTATTGGAATTTCATGGCACTAGTCTCTACATCAACACCATCAATAGATTCAACACAATCAACAACATCTAAAGCATCAAGGCCATCCAAAAAATATAAAAAATACAAAAAAACATGAAAAATACAAAAAAATTGTCACCTTGATGAAAACTTGGAAAATGGGCAATCATGGTTACATCAAAAAAATCAAAAAATTCAAAAAAATAGTAAAGAGAAAAATTTCATCCAATAGTGAAAACCATTCTTTTGGTGCTTTGGATAAGTACTATGATGAAAACCTCGTAGACATGTGTCATATGTAAAAATAAAGTATCTATGTGGACCTTTACACTTGGGCGTAGGTTGTCTCATCTCTTATACCCTTTGCATGTCATTTACATTTCCATCTATTTTCCCACCTACTTTTATCTTGATAAGGACTAACGTACAAACATAAATCATTCTTTAGGAATTTTTTTGACATGTCTATCCTTTGACCATCCCTTATTCATGAAATATCATGTCATTGCCTTCATAACATTATCCAAACCCATATCTTGGAGAAAAAAAATTATCCTTATACGACAATCCTTGGAGACCATATGATTTTTCTTCCAGCCAATTATCCTCATGTTTCCCAATCCATTATCCTTCCATGCCTATTGTTGGATTTGGTTTTCCCTTTTCATTGGTTTAAGGACTCTAATCTGTTTATCTAAGTCCCCTCCATAATCCTATCTATTCCTAAGGTTGGTATTTCCAAATGCAACAAGCCCAATACAAACACTCTTTCTATGCAATCTAGCACATCATCTGAAACATTCCTTGGATTCGTTTCTAGCCTTGTTGCAAATTGTAGTCCTTTTGTCACATAATCATCATCCTCACATTGTTTCGAGATGTGTCCTCCCCACGTTAAATAACATCATCATCATCATCAATTGGTATTCAGTTTGACTAGAGGCAAGATCATGGTTTTCCTTGGATTCTTGTGCACACATGCTCACTCACTTGTAGGCACCATTCACATGCATTTGTCATGATCCTCATAAAACATTAAAAAGTCATAAAAATCATAAAATGTTGTAAAAAATTCCAAGAAAACTATAAAACTTCAAAATCCAATTTTTTTTTTATAAAACTTCAAAATCCAAAAAAAATTAAAACATGCCAAAATATAAAAAACATCCAAATAACTCTCAAAAAATTACAAAAATAGAGTCAAAAGTTTGTTATGTCAATCTTAGTCACTGTTGAACTACGTTGCCTCTGCGACTCAATGTAGGCAAGGCCATTTGTCAATGTGCCCCTAAGGCATTAGGTCAATCCTTTAAGGGTTTTTCATGCCAGTCATAATAAATTGGAAATTGGCAACTTAGACACAAATAGTTGTCGAAACATCAGATAAGTCATGCATCAACAAGACAACAAACCAACAAAGTCACTCAGTCAAATCAAACAAATTTTCAAAATTATCAAAGCAGTCAAACCATAAAACTAGTCAAACATATGTCTTATACATGATGTGTCCTTGAAATTGGACATTATCATTTAGTCAATTGCATGACCCTCAAGCAAATCAAACCTTGGCAATCACCCTTACTAGCTATTGACATTGTGGCTTGTTTTTTCTTGTCTTTTCTTATGGAATTTGTATTTGAATCAGGTTACTAGCTTCCTCAAGGATGTCCCATAAATAATTTAGAGGAGCAAGGATGTCTCATGGATCTTTTCTTTGACTGCTATTTGTGGATTTTCTTGGCAAAACAACTAGGGCAACTTGGCCTTTAGTATCAGCTAGGACATTCCTTGTCTGCAACTATTTATTTTGCAAGTTTCAGACCTTTCAGACCTTGGTTTATGTCATACAATGATTTTTTTTGTCCATTTGTGTCATTTTATTGCCTAGTGATGATTAATGCAACACCTATTAGTACTTTGGAAAATATTAAAGGTTTCCTTCCCCATACTGACATCCATGTCTTATGTGCTAACATTTCTTCTATTCCTTCATCCTCTAGTGTTCTCATACATTTCGAGAGCACACATGTTTTCTTTGAACCTTCTTGTCCTCTCAAGGGGGCATACCACTACCTCCTCGTCATTCTTCCTCTCCTCACTTTCACACAAGGGCATATTTTTGACTTATTTTTTTTGTCACAATGTGATAAACTGCATTATGACAAAGAGGGGCAAAATGTAGACACATAAAATTGACCTAGTGTGAAATTTATTTATTCCATATTTCATCCTAACATAATTAAAATATTTAATTATGTTCTATACTCCAAATTCAACTATTAATTAAATAATTCTCAATTGTTTAATTAATTCATATCTTTTATTCCTCCCGGCTATTTAAATAAATAAATAAAATTTATATATTGATTTAAATACGTCACTAATTCCTTATGTCCCTCTATAATTTAATTAATTCCTAAATTTATTTAATTATTATTTGTCCACTATGTCTTCCTAATTATTTAAATAAATAAAATTTATTTATTTATTTAAATATGCCAGTAATTCCTTATATCTTCTTATAATTAAATAAATTCCTATAATTTATTAAATCATTATCCACCTTGGCTTTTCCCAATTTTAAATAAAATCATTTATTTAAAATTACCCACTTTCTAAATTCCCACCAAGTAAATAATTTAAAATTATTATTTACTATCACATGGCCCCACCACTTTTGAATTAAATTGATTGTTAATTTAAAAGGTCCACATCACCTCTTGAATTAAATAATTTTAAATTGCTATTTTTGATTCTCCACTTTCCTCTTTTTTTTGTGCCCATATCTTCTTGTCACATGCATTCTTGTCCATTGATTTAATTTTTTTTAAATCAAATCTCAGCCCTTCATTTCAAATTTACCTTAATGTTGCCCTAACCCTAATTGATGGTTGCCACATTTAATTTAAACCTTTGATCTTAGGGCATTTCTCAACTTTCAATCTTGGTCATTCATCCAAAATTGACTTTTCTATAAAAAGGAAATTTCAACCTCATTTTGTCACTTCATTACTTCAGGCTTGGATCTCTTGAATTCATGCTTTAGACTTTAGTCTTGTTTCATACCTGCATTTTTCTAGTGTTAAATAGTGAAATCCTCCAATATTTTCTTAGGACTCTGTCATAGGTTAATGTTGCTCATCAAAATATGAGGGAAAAATTCACATTGCAGCAAATGGAGAAGGGAAATGGAGATTAATCATGGTGGGCATGAAGGATTTTGGTGAAATCTTTCTTTGTTTTATGCATATTTCCTCCATTGTACTTCATTGTTTAGCTAGGGTTTTGTTTATGCATTTTTTGTTTATGTTAACCTAACTTTTTTCCTTAGTTACAATGAGTAACATTTCTGCAAGCTCTAGGAGTAGGAATCCTATAAAGACATAAGTGCATTGCAAAGATGCTTGTATGTCATGTGGGCATCCTTGAAAAAGATTCACCCACTGACACTAAGGACAAGCATCAAGTGGATGCAATGTGGAAGGGTGAAGTGAAAATATGTTGATGAGATTAATTCTTCTAAGGTAGGAGATGCAAAAGGTGAATTTGCAAGGGGGTGAAAATTCACTCCTATACAATAAGTGGAATTTCTTTATATTCTACAACCATATACTATTCTTCCTAATTGCATATGTAGATCCTAGCTTACTTGTATAGCTAAAAGGGCATAGTCTTTTGTGGTAATTTGATTATATTATTACTTGGTTTCAATTATTGCATATATGGTAAAATAAAAAGACTCCATGACCCAAATGGATATAGGCACACATTTTATAGTTTTTATTCGTTCCTACTATCTTAACCACCATCCAAACAAATTATTGTGAATTTTTTGCACACATGCCCCACTGTGGGTAGGGACCCCCTCTTTTCGCTCCCAATAGGCTACATTTCTCCCGTCTCATTTTGCATGCCCCTTTCCTGAGCCTAAAGTGGTCATGTAACATCAAACGATCAAATTCCCTTGACCAAATTAACCTACCTGAGTTTTGCTAAGTCTTTTTATTTCATGGAAGTGCCCCCATGAGTTTCCCTTTGCCCATTGCCCTGGCGTCCTCCAAGCCTCATCCTTGCTCACTTGACTCACTTTTTCCTTCATTATTGAATTTGGGGACAAGTTTCCCATGGATTTGGGATGTTTTTGTGGTGCCTAAGTGAATTTCCAAGGTTTCGTTAAGTTTTGTTGAAGGAGTTGATTTTTGTAAGACAGTTGAAAGCTTTGATGAAAGTTCAATCAGAAAGAGGTTATAAATTCTTTTCTCTATCAACAAAGATAGATCCTCTAATATAGAAGAGGATCCTATGGAAGTTGAGGATGAACCAATGGAGTTTGCAATAGTGTATGCTGGGGAAGCCAATGAAAATGTTGAAAATCAAAAAAAGGAAGAGTTTGAAAACCTCAGAACAACAAAAAATGATGATGAGAGTATAAGTGAAATAATATTAGAAGACCTCTCCTTCGTCAATGACAGCGATCGAGAATCTGAAAATGAAATTTTGGAGGAGTGGGAACAACCACTCACCATGGCTATCTACCATCAAGATTCTTTTTGAAGTAATGATGAGGACCCAGTAGTGGAAAGATATGACAAGATCATCTCTAGATTAGCAAAGGATTGGTCAGAGCTGAAATACCAAGTGGATTTAGAGGTGCTACTATTGCCGAATTGGTGTAGACTTCACGATTCATCACACTCAAAATTCACATGCAGAGTGTTCCAAGAAGCCATCAAGTAAGTCAAAGAACAAGCAAGGTAGCCAAGCACACCACTTCCTGCAGTTGCTTCAAGGATGGAACGTGAGGATTAAGAGACCGAGCCAAGTGAAAACCTAGCTAAAGGTAGTCCTCAAGAGGATGTTGGGACAACAATAGAATAAGGAAAGAAATACAATATCAACCTTCTGAGTGATGAATTAGATCAAATATGAATGTTGTCCACCATTCATCAAGAATTTATCCCTCTTCAAGAGAATTTGTGCACCATGGATGATAAGCTATATGAAAAATCCTTGGAGGGAGATTGCATAGTGGATTTTGCTACCCTTGATGAGGTTCCATCAATTGATGACTTATTTCCATTGGAATTTTTACTACGAGGGTATTCTCATGTTGAGGAAGAGCACATCCCAAAAAATGGTAGTGATGAAGACACACTCCTTGAGCCTCTGAACGGTGATGCACTAGAGTTTATGGATTGGGAGAGGGGTTCCTTCTCCATCTATAGTGATAGTGAACAAGGGGAAACAAGTGAACGTCATGATGAGATGCATGAATAAAAAAGAGAAGAAGACAAAGGCGGGGGTGCTAAGATAGCTACCAACAAAGATGAATTTGTTGGAAATTAGTGTTCACATAGGTAGAGTTTGTATGGGTATTTTAATTATGTAAGTATGAATAAGTGGAATAATATTAATTTGTTAATAAAAAACTTAATATTATCATATCTCGTAGTTGTTAATGAGTTATTAGAATAGTGGTTGGTATTGAGTTGTTAAAAACAACTCAATATTAATAGGAATATGGTTTGGGTGGTTTCCTATAAAATGGGATCTTGAAAATCCTATAAACATGTATAGTACAAAGTAAGATGTGAATTGAAGAAATATAATTATTATTATTCTATCTCTCCCCGTAGTTTCCAATTTGGTATCAGAGCAGCGTATGATTCTCTAGTGAATGCTACGAATCTTCTTTTGTGAATGGAAAGGTTGTCACTGGAATCACCTCAAGCTATCATATTTAAGAATGAGAATGAGATTTGAAATCTCTGCAATTATCACCATTATGTTGTGGGTCGCTCTTGCCTCTGTTTGATATTTAATCTTCATTTTACTTTCAAATTCTATCTCACTTTGGTTATGTTTTTCTTGATGTGTAGCTAACCATCGATTATAGTGTGCACATTGTAAATAACCAGTGCAACACTCTAAAATTCCTATAGAAGTATCTTCATGAGAAAAGTGGATATTCAAACAGATCATGGGAATGCTATGAAATGTTTTTTTTGGAGGTCATGAGTGTCGAATCATGATTTTTTTGGTGTCCATAGTAATGTAAAATTTACAAATAATTTCTGGTCATATTTGGACATGATTCTCATATGCCACTATGGAAGCCCCAGACATCAACGAATATCATTATTTTTAATGCGGGTTACCAAGGAGGAGTAGCTATGAGTTCCTAGATTATCTTTGCATGTGGATGTCTCTCTCCATGTTTGTAGACCTTGGCATATGATCGTGATCAGGTTTCATTCTATAGATCAACCATAGTGCTTTGTTAGTGACAAGGTTAATCTTCTCATCATGGTGGTTGCAGTTTAAAGAGTGGTTGTTTGTCTCATCTTGGCAGACCCATGGCTTAGAAGATCTATATTTGTTTGCATTGTTTGGTAGGGTAATAGCTTCTTATCAGACACTGTATTCTATTATTGGCTGCTAGGTATTTAGGATCGATGTTCATGCATTCATTGTATGCCAGGTGTATATCATCAAGCTAGATGATTTAATGTTATAATATTTATTATTAATTGACAACGATCTTTTTCAAGCCATTAATGGTATTTATTTTTGTTTTTGTAGTATTTGTTTATAGATTGGAAGTTATATTATCTCAAAATAGGGTTCTTTTCATGAGTCATTAGTGTCTATGGTCTTAAAAGTATCAAGGTGCATTATCCATGGAATCCAACACCTTTGATATTGTTTGGTTTAGGGGGGACCAAGTATTGTTAGTATGGAGAAAAATAGTTTTTTGATAGAAAATTTGCAAGGTTCAGAGTTTCATACCTGGTAGATCAAGTTCCAGTTGATCCTTATTGAAAAGGATTTGTGGGATATAGTTATTGGAACAACAACAAAGCCAACTGATGTCGATAAACTTGCAAAGTGGACTGCTAAGGATCGAAGGACAGTAGCTATGATTGGTCTTGGACTGTCAGACGCATACCTCCACCATATTGATTTGTCATAGACCTCAAAGCAAGTATGGGATCATATGAATTCTTTATTTGGATCACAAGCTTCAAGTGCAAAGATGGGATTAAAGCATAAATTATTCAGGTTGAAGATGATGGAAGGTGATAATATTGTGCAACATATAAGTAAGTTTCATTCCTTATTAAATCAACTTGCTGGGATAAATGCTAATGTAGATGATGAATATGCAAAGGTATTTTATTAAACAACATGTCTTCTAGCTATGGCAACATTTTTTTCACATTAAACAAAGTAAATTCCAACTTAGAAGATTCAATATCCACTTTAATTGATGAAGAATCTAAGAAACACAACAATGTATGGCAAAAACATGCCTAACCATTCCTCCAAATCTAGTTCTTCTACACCAAAGGGAAGTCGTTTCTTCAAGAATAGAATTTTATGCTACTATTGCAAAAAGAAGGGACACATTGTTATGAATTGCACTCAGCGTGCTAGGGATCTCCTTGATGGAAAGTTAAATATAAATAAGGCCTTAGTTGTAGTTAATGATGATGATGAAGAGTGCCTTCATGGGGTAGCTATTGAAGACCCTCCACATGACGATAGTGAGGAGGAATATTTTCTCTAAATGAAATTCACTGGAGGATGGAGGCACCGGAGGCTGGAGGATATTCAACAACCTCTCGTGAGTCACTAACGACGGGGTTGCAAAATTGCATTAGTGACAAAAATATTTGTGCCAAAATGACTAAAGCCAAGATCGATTTCTAGGTGGTAGCGGAAACCGTCTCATATCATTTGTGATTAGAGTGGAAATGATCTATAGTGGTGGCTACATACGTGACAATGAGGGCTTGGTGTTCAAGCTTTTATTTTGTGGTCGGATGTGTATGTCCCCAATCATATTTATTGGTTGTATGTGAAAGGATGTGTTTGTCCCCATTCACAAGATGGTATAAGTGATTGTAAGTGTTTGTCCCCAGTCACAAGAGTTGGTGTTTATGATTAGATGTGTGTGTCCCCAATCATAATTATTGTGAGAAGATGTGTTTGTCCCTATTCATAAACTTGATGTAAGACCTTGGATAGATGTGTTAGTCCCTATCCTCAGTTCCATGGGTAGAAGTGTTTGTCCCTATCCTTGGATTGAAGTACTAAGCGTAGTGAGGCTAGTTCCACTATTGCTTGTCATGAGTAGATGTGTCTGTCCCTACTCTTATTGTATAGTGTTTGATGAGCTACTATGTGTGGTCATCAAGTATTGTGGTGTGCTTTCACCCCATATTCACACTAAGGGGGGTGTTGGAAATTAGTGTTCACATAGGTAGAGTTTTTGTGGGTATTTTAATTATGGAAGTATGAATAACTGGAATAATATTAATTTGGTAATAAAAAACTTAATATTATCATATCTCATAGTTTTTAATGGGTTATTAGAATAGTGGTTGGTATTGAGTTGTTAAAAGAAACTCAATATTAATAGGAATATGGTTTGGGTAGTTTCCTATAAATAGGATCTTGAAAATCCTATAAACATGTATGGTATGAAGTAAGATTTGAATTGAAGAAATATAATAATTATTATTCTGTCTCTCCCCATAGTTTCCAATTGAATCACCCAGTCAACTACAAGATGCAAATTGGAGTCCTTCCACCATGATCATTGTTGATCCTCCTTCATATTCAAATGGTTGCAATAGGAAAAATTCACGCATGTCATTGTCTTATGAAATTGAATACCACATAAATAAGGACAAAAATTGGGAAAGGAAGTGGGACAATGTTCTACCTTTTAAGGATAGCAATCAAGTGGACACTTGGTTTGTAGAAGATTAGCTAGATGAAGTCTATCTTCTCAAAGAATAGATGATAGGGATTTTTGATCCCATGCAAGATATGGAAGAAGTGTTTTTTTCCCCATTCTCCCTACCTTATGTAGGCTTGATGCTTGAAATGTTGACCCTCCACCATGCCCGCTCAAGGTTGCTAATGTGAAGATTGACAATGCAGTGCTCGCTCTCAACTGTCAAACACTGCCACAATTGTACAACGAAATCCAGGTTCTATCTTTCCTTATTCCTATTAATTTTCATAGTTGCACTTATCATTTTAATTATGGGAATGATGGGAAACAAACATGTTTATGGATTAACCATGGGTTTAGCAATCCTCCTCAATTGCTTATTTTCCCTCACCGGGTGACTGAACTTGAGTGCTGCAATGTCGAACTACTTTTTTCTGAGTATAAAGATAAATTTGCATGGCTTAGAACCATAATGATTTCCCTATTACTTGTGCATGCATTACGAAGTCCAACTGGCATTGATGTCATTTTTCCTTGCCTGAACATAGTGCTTTGTAAATATCTCTTTGTACATAGCTCATTTTTTAGTAGTGTAGGTTTCCTATAAATACTCTGATTTTCTGCTTTCCTTAGGTTAGTTGGTTTGTTGTAGGTTTACTTCTGTAGAGTAGTTTCTTCATTGTTTTCTTTCATTGTCTCACTTTGGTTAGTTTTGGTGTTTGCTTTCCATTTGCTTTGCTTATGTTTTGTTGCTGCTTTACCACTTCTTTTCTCAGGATCCCTCTACCTTTGGCTGGGTAAGTATGTGTGCACAACAACCATACTTATCACCTGGGGTTGTTTTATGTATTTATTCATCAAACTCTAATCAAGTTTTCAGAGTGAATGGTGAGGATCTTCTCTTAGTGTCAAGTGATATGGGTGTTTGATTTAAAGAGGATAAGTTGTTGGCTGGTGTGATTTTGATGTATTCTAGAATCTTATATCTCTCACATATTTTAAGAATCTAGAGGTTTTTTTAGGTCCTTTGTGAAGTCTAGTTAAGTGAAAAATCTAAAAATCTGCTTCAACACCACTATGATTCTCAACCGTGATCATGAGCTTCAATGCTTGTGGGTTGAAATAAAAATAATTGAAAATTGAAAATCAAAAGAGAAGAAACAAAAG
The DNA here is from genome assembly GCA_007115665.2 of Sequoiadendron giganteum. NCBI lineage: Eukaryota > Viridiplantae > Streptophyta > Pinopsida > Cupressales > Cupressaceae > Sequoiadendron > Sequoiadendron giganteum. The sequence goes on from CM021108.1 coordinate 116,735,277, forward strand.
AAAGAAAGCATAATATTGAAAATCAAAAGAAAATAAATTCATCTTTTCAGGGGTATCCAAGCAACTCTACTAGGGCTATGGATGCTCGACCAACAATAGAGAAATTTTTGGGAGAATCATACCGACAACCTCATTGGGGCTATGGATGCCTGACTGGAAATAAGGAAATGTGCAAGATGATTTTGTAGTTAGAATAAAATATGCAACTTAACTTGATAGAGCTTGGGTTCCTATAGCAACTGAAGGATGGGAATTGACACAACTACACACACTTGGATTTTCAACATACTGAAGGTTGGATTAACTAGTGGCTTTGATCCTTTGATTGAGCGTCTAGCTTTTCTTCCCTAGCGTGAAGATCGAAACCATAGATTTTGGGTTTGTGATTCCAGTTTTTCATCAAAATTCTCTAGAGCATTTCCCTAGCAAGTCACCTTTTGTTGTGCATATTTTTCACACACACCCTACCATGGGCAGGGACTCCCTCTTTTCACTCCCGACGGGCTGTTTTGATCCCATCTCATTTTTCATGCACCTTTCCTAGATCCTAAATTGGTCATGTACCATCAAACAATAAAATTCCCAAGACCAAATTTACCTACCTGAGTTTCGCTAAGTCTTTTGCTTTTGCGGAAGTGCCCCTGCAGGTTTCCCTTCGCCCATTGCCTTGATGTCCTCCAGGCCTCATCCCTGCTCACTTGACTCATTTTTTCCTTCATTTTTGACTTTGGGGACAAGTTTCTCATGGATTTGGGATGTTTTTGTGGCACCTAAGTGAATTACCAAGGTTTTGTTAAGTTTCAGGAAGTTGCATAAATTTCATTCTGGAACTTCATCCCTTCATGGCTATTTCGGGAACTCTGTCCCCTTTGTCGTCATTTTCGAAACTCCGTCCCTCCGTGGCCATTTCGAGAACTCCACGTCACCACAATTGTTCCAAATGGAAAACTCTAGTTAGATTTCCATCCTCATAACTTTGGGTTGCCCTGCCTTGTTCGCCCTTTCAAAACCACATTTTGGCTAGGGAAATCCTACCTCTGGGGTTCGGATCATCCAAAATCCCTCCTAATATGAAAATGATCTTTGACCCACATGCTCAAATTGGATGCTCTTCCCATGAAATTTTCAAATTTCTTGAATTTGAAGCTGGGACAAATCATCTAGGTTGCCCTTCCTTGTTCACCCTTTCAAAACAACATTCTAGCCAGGGAAATTTGGCCTCTAGGGCCCTAACCATCCAAACTCCCTCCAAGTAAACTACTAATGGAAATTTAGACTAAATATTATGATATTTTGATGATCATGGGTGAATCTAAAAAGGATTTTTCAGGATTTGATTAATTTTTTCCTTGATTTGTGTATGAAAACACTTACGACACTTCATGCATGCAAGATTCAAGAAACCTACCATGGGTCTATCGAGGAGACCCATTGAGAAAGATGAACAAAGAAAAGCACATAGCTCAGGTCACCATTCATTTTATATCCACCTTTCTTCATAACACCCATCAAAAGAGCTAGAACTAGAGGAAGGCCTATGTCCTTGAAGGTGGTGGGGGGGGGGGGAGCAGTTATTTCTTCCCTCCAAACAAACAATAGCAATCCATCGGGGGTTGTTTCGTTGGATGAGGGACCACTAACCCATTCTACACTGATACAAATCTACAAACAAGATGCACTCGGTTGGATGAGATATGTTTTCCTATCCATCAAGTGGAAGAAGGCAACTCTCATGTAGTTTCAAAAATAGTAAAAGGGAAATCAGCTAGAACACAAAACTGCTACAACACTTGGACACTAAAAGACAAAATAGGGAAAAACAAAAGATGTATTTTAAATTTCTAAATATTGTGGGGTAGGTGAAGCCCTAGTACAATCAAATCTGGGACACATAATGTAAATAAATCCTATCCATTCATTCGGGCTTTGGAAAACTATAAATAGGGGTCTCCCCCTCATTTGTAAATGGTTGGAGAGCTAGTGCAAAATAATTTTGCAGAAATAGAAAGAAACATTGCATGATTTATGTGTTTTTCCTTTTGAGTTTTATCATTATGTTTGCATGGATCTGCTTCCCTATTAGTTTAGTATTTAGTTTCTTGAAAGAAACTGATGATGGTACTTGTTGTTACAGTATTTGATGAATTTCCAGCTCATTTTTTTTGCGATTTGTTGATGATGAATCACTTTGTAAAGATATTATGAGCTTCTTTACTCTCTTGTTGCAACTTAGTTCAATTTAATATGCATGATGTGTGTGTGTAATCTCAAAATATGCAGTCCTTAGAAGATTGCACTGGTTTTTTGTAACTATAGGTTCCTCTTGGCCAAGCAAAACTCAGTTTAGGTAGTTTGTCTACTGTAGCAGCCTCCATGATCACTATTCATTCATAGTTTCAGGTCTAGGAAATTACTCTCTTCCCCGTTATTTTTTCTTGTTTGAATAGGTAACCTTAGGCAAGGTTCATTGCACATTATAAAGCTAAATATGATGTTGAAAGGGAGTTCTAGAATGTTGTTTGAACTTGTAACAAATGCACAATAACTCTCATATCCTAAGAACTCCATTTATAGACCCAACTTCCCACACTTTGTAACTCATCGATAAGAATGCCTTGTGATTCCAACAAATCACATTAATCAACTGAGATATTACAAGAATTGTCAAGACCTAACATTAGAGACCTTGAGATAGTGTTTTGCAATTTGATTGTGGAATATTGTCTTTCAAGAGAGGCGACACACCTATGCATTAATTTTTTTGAGAAGTGCATAAAAAACACATCAACACAAATCAAATTAAAGAACTTTTGAAAATTTTACTTTAAGTTGTGTTGTAACTGTTAATAAGATTACCAAACTTACCTAGCCAAACTAGCACATAAGTATATTGTAACACTAATATTGGGATACACTGTGTATTGGGTATAGTTTTCAACAAGGTATTGTGTAGTATTTTAAATCGTCAAGTCAACATCTTAGGAAAACCGCCCTTGATCTTGCAAAGCCAAAATGGAAGGAGGTCTGATCCCTCTCAACCATTGGTCCTTAATTGCCCAACTTGAATATAGGTTTGTTATATTTCTTCAAGTTTTACACCACTAATACTTGGAATGTTATCAAACTTTAGGGAATTAGGCCTAATAGTTTAGATCACCAAAATTTTGATGTCATTTCTAGGGACTGATATAGGATTGTTAAAGAATAATTTTAGAGGAATTGGTGATAGTCCAAGAGGTGTTTGATTTTGGTTTGAAGTTAGGAGTCTATTAGCCTCAAATACTTTCTCCTTCAAGTAGTGGAAACTTCATTGAAAAAAAGTTAAAAAAATATAATAATAGATAAATAGTGGATAAAGATCACCATTCCAAAAGTAAAGAAGTTATTGAAGGTAGTTCCAATGGTGATGAAAGGTGACAAAAAATTAGAAAGCTAAAATTCCAAGTTAGTCTCCTTTACATAATTCAAGAATATTGAAAAGAGTAACTTACTCCAAGTAGAAGAAAATATTATAGGTATTTTGAGTAGTATACATTAGATGATTTAGGTGATAATAGGTTAGAATGACTAGAATAAATTACAAACATGATTATTTTAGATATGAAAATTAAATAAACCCTAGAGAAAAGAATGTAAATTTGGGTACGCTTGAAGTCACCCCTAAAACTAACACTAGGCTTCAACCTATGAAGAATTAGATAGAGGTTAGACATGATACTCCTCAATTATCTCAATAGGAGGTTGAAACCCCATTACAAGATTTTGACCTAGACAATCAGTTTGATGCTAACCATAGAGAATTGGAATTAGATCAACACATTGAACATATTTATTATCTTAGAGAGAGGTAGCATGAAATAGAGGTAGAAATTTTAGAGAGAAAAATATAGTTTTCTTACATTAATGAAAAGAGAAATAATGTTTGACTTGAAAATGTTACACCAGTTGTTCCAATTTAGTAGGTACCTATTATTCAAAAAAATGTAGGGAAGAATGATAGAGTTAACCCTAGAATGAAAGCTCAAATGCTTTCCCTTGTTAGGCCACCAATGGGATTATAAAGGTATAAAAATTTGGATTCACGTGCTATCTACAATTACCCTAATCCAATTCCATATGAGATCAGAGGCAATGTACCAAAATTTCAAGGTAATAATGTTATCACTAGTGAGGATCACTTAAGGCATTTCAATGATGTCATTGATGAATATGAAATTGAAAATGAGGATGTCATGATGAATCTTTTTGAGCAATAATTGGAGGAAAGCATAAAATAATGGTACAAGAGCCTCTCAAACAATAGAATACTCATTGGATGATATTATGAGGGTTTTTTATTGCAATATTGATGAAGGGCACTCCCCTTAAAATTTTAAAATCATAACAAAAACAAATAATTGCACAAAAATTGTAAGAAGGAAGCCAAGATTTTATATTATCACTAAAATTAAAATGAAATTACAACATTACAGCTAACATCACATGGGCTTTCTGATTACATAAATCTACAAATCAGAAAATCAAAGCCACAATCTATTCTACTTCCTCTATAACCCCATTCATATCATTTATCTAGAATTTGTAACCACCTTGGAATCTTCTATAAATTCTAATCCCCACAAGAAGATATTTTTAAATTATATTAAATTTGGTAGTGCAAATTCTTGGGGTCATAAATTTTGATCTGATTGTTGGATTTTCAATTATAATACATTTTTTGGAATGCTCTCGAGGAGATGCTTGTCCTCAAAATGGTACTATAGGATACATTTTGGTTTTTGAGTAATATTTGGGCCCATCTAGAGCCTCTAAGTGCTTCAAAATTGACTCAAACATTTTTTAACAAGATTTTCAGAAATTGAAATTTTAATATCTCTCAAATGGCAAGTGATATTGAAGTGATTTCTTCATCATTGGCTTCAATTTAACATTCTAGAGGTTTGTGTAATTTTCTTTTCCCATACATGCATAAATAAATACTTACTAAAAATAGTAACTTGTCAAATTTGGCCCTTATTGAAAAGAAACAACATTTTTTTGGTTGATGCAATATTCCTCTTCCACATTGAATGCTCCTATATCAAATATGGTGAAAGAGTAGATCCCAAGTTTTCTATCCATGAGTTAAACACCATCAAAAAAGGATTTAATGAACTTGTTTCTAATTTCAATAATAAAATCAGTATGACAATGAGGAAAGTGCCTCCTCGGGAAAGACCTGTTGAGCCTATGTTCCTAGTTCTATATTGGGAATATTTTGATTCAAAATTAGGCTGTATTTTAAGATATAATAACCATCAAACCTTAATGGAAGGATATGTAATGGTTGTGAATATAGAGAGTAATCTGAAGGTATCTGAGAAACACAAGAAGAGAGCTGACATAAAAAAATTGAAACCAAGTGTAACAACTTATAACAAGCCTCTCACTATTGAAGAATAGACAAGCTGATGGGAGCCATGAAATATATTACATACAAGGTGGAAAATAATGAGAAATTTATTTCCTCTAATGTTTATCCTACATATTTTGATTAGGGTCAAAGATTACACAATACTACCTATAATCATGATTGGTCCAAAAGACCTAAAGGTAATAACAAGTAGTCATCACCATTAAGCTCAAACAAAATATACAATGAGAGACACCCTTGATCCATTGAGGAAGGATGATGTGAATCTTCAACAAGATTCATTTTGGAATAACGTGCATATTATTTTCATCATGATCAATCCAAGTTTGATGTTGTAGTTGCACCTGATGAAGAAAGAGAATTTTGAGAGCGTAAGGATACATCCAAATGTTATGATAATGCCAATATAGATCAATTGGATGATTATAAGGGTGAGTAATTTTGTCAAATTTATCATGATAGTAGTCATATTCCTTTTGAAATTCCAAGAAGAGACTTTGAATAACTTAATGAACAGATGAGACACAAATATAACAAAGAAAATTCCTCTAAAGAGGATATCAAGGATCTCACTAAGGTTTTTTTAATTCAGGTATAGAGTGATTACTAGCTCAAGAATAGATGGTTGGGTGCCAAGGATAAACCAAATGATGTAGCCAGTCCAAATAAATCATATACACATTTGAACAAAAAAAAGTAAAAGGAAATTGATGTAGAAAAAGAAAAAAATAGATCTACAAGAAAGTCCTAACAGAAAAAGAAGATGCATCAACCAAGAATTCTAAGAGTCCAAGGATACACCCAAATTTTATGATAATTCCAATATAGATCAATTGGATGCTTATAAGGGTGAGGAATTTTTTCAAAATTATCATGATAGTAGTCATGTTCCTTTTGAAATTCCAAGAAGAGACTTTGAATAACTTAATGAATAGATGAGACACAGATATAAAAAAGAAAATTATTCTAAAGAGGATATCAAGGCTCTGACTAAGGTTGTTTTAATTTAGGTATAGAGTGATTACTAGCTCATGAATAGATTTTTGGGTGTCAAGGATAAACCAAATGGTGTAGCTAGTCCAAATAATTATCAAAATTATCATGATAGTAGTCATATTCCTTTTGAAATTAAAAGAAGAGACTTTGAATAACTTAATGAACATATGAGACACAGATATAACAAAGAAAATCCCTCTAAAGAGGATATCAAGGCTCTCAATAAGGTTGTTTTACTCTAGGTATAGAGTGATTACTAGCTCAAGAATAGATGGTTGGGTGCCAAGGATAAACTAGATGATGTAGCTAGTCCAAATAATTGTCAAAATTATCATGATAGTAGTCATATTCCTTTTGAAATTCCAAGAAGAGACTTTGAATAACTTAATGAACAGATGAGACATAGACATAACAAATAAAATCCCTCTAAAGATGTTATCAAGGCTCTCACTAAGGTTGTTTTAATTTAGGAATAGAGTGATTATTAGATCAAGAATATATGGTTGGGTGCCAAAGATAAACCAAATTATGTAGCTAGTTTAAATAAATCATATACACATTTGAACAAAAAAAATTAAAAGGAAATGATGTAGAAAAAGAAAATAATAGATCTACAAGAAAGTCCTAATAGAGAAAGAAGATGCATCAAACAATAATTTTGAGAGCCTAAGGATACACCCAAATTTTATGATAATGGCAATATAGATCAATTGGATTCTTATAAGGGTGAGGAATTTTGTCAAAATTATCATGATGGTAGCCATATTCCTTTTGAAATTCCAAGAAGAGACTTTGAATAACTTAATGAACAGATGAGACACATATATAAAAAAGAAAATTCCTCTAAAGAGGATATCAAGGCTCTCACTAAGGTTGTTTGAATTCAGGTATGGAGTGATTACTAGCTCAAGAATATATGGTTGGGTGCCAAGGATAAATCAAATGATGTAGCTAGTCCAATTAATTGTCAAAATTATCATGATAGTAGTCATATTCCTTTTGAAATTCCAAGAAGAGACTTTGAATAACTTAATGAACATATGAGACACATATATAACAAATACAATTCCTCTAAAGAGGATATCAATGCTCTCACTAAGGTTGGTTGGGTGCCAAGGATAAACCAAATGATGTATCTAGTCCAAATAATTGTCATAATTATCATGATAGTAGTCATATTCCTTTTGAAATTCCAAGAAGAGACACAAATATAACAAAGAAAATCCTTCTAAAGAGGATATCAAGGCTCTCACTAAGTTTGTTTTAATTCAGGTATAGAGTGATTACTATCTCAAGAATAGATGGTTATGTGCCAAGGATAAACCAAAAGATGTAGCTAGTCCAAATAATTGTCAAAATTATCATGATAGTAGTCATATTCCTTTTGAAATTCCAAGAAGAGACTTTGAGTAACTTAATGAACATATGAGACACAAATATAACAAAAAAGATCCCTCTAAAGAGGATATCAAGGCTCTCACTATGGTTTTTTTAATTCAGGTATAAAGTGATTACTAGCTCAAGAATAGATGGTTGGGTGCCAAGGATAAATGAAATTATGTAGCTAGTCCAAATAAATAATATACACATTTGAACAAAAAAAATTAAAAGGAAATTGATGTAGAAAAATAACAAAATAGATCTGCAATAATGTCCTAACAAAGAAAGAAGATGCATCAACCAAGAGGTGCACCCATACAAAAGGTGTATGTCCCAAAGATAAAAGAGGTTGAATATCAACTATAAGTGTGGGAAATCAATAAGTTGTTGCAAATGGTGTATAAATAAAGGTGGTAGAAGAGATTGGAAAAGAGTTAAATACTCTTCAAAAGAAACTTGATGTTGGTGACTAGGTAATTCCTTTCACATGCAAAACTAATATTGTGACAGTGTCATTTTATTATCATTTTCCTACATATCAACCAATTGGCATTGATCTGGATTTTATTCAAATAAAATTTCAAGTGTCACTCAAATAATTGATGAGGATATATGAACAAAAAGAGAGGACACTATCATATTTCAGTGCCCCTACTATTGTTCAGTAGAAAGACAAAGCTAGGGTTGTTCCCAATGAAGAAGTAGATATATTCAACATTTATGAGACTCTTGAAATTTATCAAGGTGTTGTCTCTATAGGTAACACTCAAAGTATTGATCCATTTTACACTTCTTTGTTAATAAATAGTTGGCTAGTTCATAAATTTATTTTATATTCTGGAGCTTCTAGTCATGTGATGCAATTAGAGGTCATGAATCATTTAGGCCTGAAAGTCTCTAATTCCCATGGAAAATTTTATGCCATGGATTCTCAAGAGGTAAATGTGATTGGAATAGTAAATATTGTCCTTGTGAAATTTTTTGCATACCCTAGGAAATAATTCTTAATGGATATTATCATAGTGGATTGTATAGCTAAGTTGGGTATGTTATTATCAAGGAAATGGGAAGCTTCAAAGGGGGGTATTCTCCATATGGATTTATCCTATGCTACCATCCCTATGTGTGGAAACAATGTCCAATTGCATAGAGAGAAGAAAATGATGATAATTTTCAATAATCCTAATGAAATCATGAGTGATATTTTTTTATCTTATTATAGAACTTGATAATTTAACAGGTTACTGTGATGGTGGATCTATTCAACAAATTTATCCTAGTTTTGTACCCTCACATCTTCATCCAAATGGTGGAATTTGGAATATTAATTTTTATGGTTCATATTCAAGGGAATGTAATGGTGTGGTAGTAGTATTGATGTCCCTTGAGAGAAAATATTACAAGTTCATTTTCATATTGAGCTTTGAATGCACCAATAATGTAGCAGAGTATGAGGCTTTACTACTTGGTCTAAACATAGCTTCTACATATGGAACCAAGCATATTGATTCAACACTTGCGATATCTTAGCTCAGAGGAACCTATGTTACATTTAAAAGAAGAGGCTAAGAATGTATAGGAATTTTATTTGGGATACTATTTTTTCCTTTGATGATTTTGACATCACCTCGGTGGAAAGAGAAAATAATGTGGTTGTTGATGCTCTAGCTGCAAAAACTTCTAGATTTGATTTTTATTCTATTCTCTATCATTTTAAATATGAGGTTTAGATTCTCACTAGGCCTATTATTCAAGATAGTTTAAATAACTATTAGGTTTTCAGTGATGATCAAAACAATTATGAGTTTTTGAGCTATATTGATCATTTTGAAAACCAAAAAATTGATTGTAAATCCATGGTGGAGAAAGATGAAGAAGGAAAGGAGAACCTTTTTGGGAATGAAATCATCCAACTCAAAATCAATAACTTTCCTAAAGGTCTTGTTGCATTGACAATGTTTATTGTTAGAAGATCAGAAGTAGCTCAAGGAAAATTATACATTTCCTAGCATGGAACATTTGTTGTAATAAGTGACAGTCTCAGAGCTAATGTATATTATGGATGGCTTCTCAAGTTACAATCAGTTCATGGTAAATAAGTCTGGTTAGTATAAGATAACTTCCACTACAATGTGGGAACCTTTGTATATAAAATTGAATTTAGACTTAGAAATGTAGGGGCCATGTTTCAAGGAGCTAGAAATGTAGCCTTTGTAGGCCTACTAAATGAGTTGATGGTTCTTTACCAAAATGAATTGACTATTTAGTCCAAGGATGAAAAATGATCATTGCAAACATTTGGAGTTGGTTTTCTAAAGATGCCTATAGTATGGGATATATTTGAATCCTAAGAAGTGTATTTTTAGTGTGGAAGAGGGTAAAATTGCATATAAAGAAGGGGTAAGAATTGATCTAGAGAGAGTCAAATCTATTGACCTTATAGCTTAGCCTAAAAAAATCAAAGAAGTTCAATCTTTCTTTTTCGAGATAAACCTTTTTTTTGAGATTTCTTCCCAACTTTGCCGAGAAAAAAAAGTCCATCTCTAAGGTGTTGAAGAAGGGTCAATCTTCTAGTTGGGATAAGGAATCAAGTGATTCATTTTTGGATATAAAAGATTCAATCAAGAAGGCTCTAGTTTTGACAATTCCAAATTAGTATAATCCCTTTCAATTGTTTTCCTTTGTATCTTTTTATAATATTTATAAAATTTTGTTGTAGAAAAGTAAATATTATTATGAGAAGCCCATTTATGTCTTTATAAAATCCTTAAGAGATGCATAATTGAACTATTATGTGATGGAGAAGCATGCATATTCCCTTGACAAAGAAATGAAAAACCTCATACCCTAAATAATATGGGCTAAAATTATTGCTTTTGTACCACATAATGTTGTAAGAGATATCTTTTTCTAGTAGGAAGCATCAAGAAAAAGGTGTATATGGATCAAAAAGATCTAGGAATATGACATGGAGATACAAACAACTAAATTGGTTAAGGATCAAGTCCTAGTAAAATTAATGGCTTGAGAAAATTTTGACATTATTGAAGTCCACCAGGTTAGTTTTGATGGGCCCTCTTTACTCAATGTCCACTAAAGGATTACCCTTGGTATAAGGACATTGTTTTTTATTTGGAAAACATGAATTCAATGATAATAAAAAGTGAACTTTGAAGCTTGAGGCCCAAGGTATGTATTGCTCCAAGGATAGTTAATGAGAAGAAACCTTGATGGTGTGCTTTTAAGATTTGTAAATAAGGATAAGTCAACAAAGGTTATGGAGGAATGTCACCATGGATTGTGTGGTGGACATTACATGCCAAAGAGGATGGGTTATTGGTGGACAACATTATTCAATTATTTGATTCTTACAATTTTATTGTTGGAAAGATGAAGTTTTCAATTGCACTTCCCCTCACAACCATTTCAGTGGAGGCTCCATTCTAGTAGTGGGGTATTGAATTCATAGGGGAAATTGGAGAAAAATATAGTAGTGGATACAAGTGGATATCAGTTTCCACTTATTAATTTAAAAACTAGTTGGAAGCAATTCTCACAAGAAATTCTACCTCAAATATAGTGATTGATTTTCTACTAAAAAATGCAATCACCAAGTTTGGGGTGCCATAAAATTTGTTTTCGATATTGGAATATGTTTCAGATCTAGGGATTTTATTGACATGTGCTCACAATCTGAGATCTCTTTAACACATTCATCACCTTATCATCCATAGGGAAATGGGAAAGTTGAATCAAGAAACAATTCCATCATGAATATTATTAGAAAAAATTTAGATATAAATAAGAAAATATGGAATGGAAGTTGAAATTTGTTGTATGCGAAGATGGGGTAACATACAAGGAGGCTATTGGAATGAGTCCATTTGAGTTATTATATGGTGCTAATGCCAAGTTTCTAATTAGCCTTGAGTTACCTGTATGTTAGTTGTTGGAAAATATTGAGGAAGAAGAAGGGAGTTCTATCTTCAAAAGAATTCACGAGTTGACCAAATAAGAAGAAACCAAGAGGTGTACACATAAAAAAAAAATCAAACAACAAAAGCTGAAGTACCTCTTTGATAAGAGGGTTTTCAAAAGAGAGTTTCAAGTGGGGGATCTTATCCTCATGTGGAATTCCAAGCTAGAATACAAAGGAAAGAAAGGAAAATTTGATGCTTTGTGCGTTGGACCCTATTAAATTGTTGAAGAATGTGGTCAAGGAACATTCTACCTCAAAGTCTTGGATAGAACTTTCATAAAGTTGTTAGCTCATGGTCAACATCTCAAACACTACTTCCCCTAAGTTTTAGTTTCTCTAATTCTTTGTATCAAATGTTCTTTTTTGTTGTTCCTCTTTTTGGTATGCTGCCCAAAGATTTGAATTCTCATTTTTTCCTACAAGAGGCGAATGTCCCTAGCTAGATCCATTGTTACCAATTCTAGAATTTTGCACTCGTGGAATTTTTGACCTTTCGAATTTTTTAAAAACTTAAATTTTGTAGGGGGAGGTATGGAAATAATGTATTAGGGATCCATAAACCCTATCCTCTATTCAAAACCCTAATTTATGAATGAACCCTCACAAATTTCTTATTTCCATTGTTGATTAGTTGTGAAAGTCACCTATTACTTAATTTACAACTTTAGGGTGTCATTTCCATGTGTTAACCAACCCTCTGCATTAGGTACCCAAATGATCTCTTTTCCCTATATATTTCTCTACAGTTTTGAGTCCCCCATAGGACATGCATCAAAATATCATGTACCTTCTTTAGTTTGGGGAGGCTCTTGTTTTGTCTTTTTCTCCTTTCATGATTCCCCAGATTTATGACACACATTCCACTCAATAAATATGTGAGGAGCTAATGTTTGTTTCTAATGTCTTGTTAATCCCATTTCTATCATTCATGACTAGTCCCTTCATTCCCTAGTTTCCTTAAGTTGTATTTAAGGCATGTGCATGAAAGGTCATTATTTATCTCAAAATATCTTTTCTTTGTAAAACCTTTTCCTCAAGACACATTCACCCCCATGAGTTAGCAAAATCAAGACACAAATTAAATAACATGTTAATTCTCATAGCTCAAGCTAAAGCATTCACGAGAAAAGAGTGGGACATCTTGTTTCTTTCCACAAAACCCTTAAATGCTACAAAGTGCCATCACCATATTGTTTAATCAAGATTTCTACCGTCAGTGGGGCTTTAATTTTGTAATATCTTGCTCCTATGAGTCTCCAAAATGACAACACATGTATGCATAATGACAAAAGGGGATGTAATTTCAAAAAGGAAATTTCAAATATTTGCAACAATCATCGATCGCAAAATCGATGACCCATATTCAAACTCAGTGAATGGCTACCCACTAGTTGTGTGTTTAAGCCAAAGAAATTTATTGGTGGTTGAGGTGATATGAATTTACCAAATTGTCAAGGGTACAGGCTTAATTTCCTCTGTCTTTGTTTAAAAATTACACAAACAAAGTATCATAACTAATTGTTGAATATTTTGGAATGTGCTGTGGTTTTTAGTGCCATTTTTAGGGTTTATGATAATCTTTACACCAATCATGTTTTACAAGAATGGTTGTGATGAGAATTTGACATAGAATATTGGAACATATCAATTGAGGATATCTTCAATAAATAGGGACTGTTGACTCCCTACCACAAGTTATCTTGATGATTTTGGAGAGTGTTTGAGAACTGGGTTGAGTGGTAAGCAACTATCCTTAGACATTGATGGAAAATGGGGGAGATTTTTTTCATTTGGTATCATAAGGGTGGTAGATATTGGTAAATTAAATCATTGATGCAAGGACATCAAGAAGATTAGAGAATACATAACACTATCATTCCATACCAAATAATTTTGAGTTGAAAATAAATTTGTGACTAGATGTGATGATGAAATTGGTTGAGGGATGTCCGTGGTACTATCAAGATCCATCCAATTTTGTCAATTCAAGAGATCTGTAGGTATGATCTGAAATGTTTAAGGTATGTTACCCAAACAAGGAGATTGTTTGGTAACATATTTTTCTCCATATTTATTCTTGTATAGTATTTATGTCTTGTGGCTTGGGAGGGGATTATATCTTTGTGTGGTATATCTTATTCCATAATTTCCATAATTGGTGTTCATCTAGTGGAATGTTTGAAGTGAGTAAGGGGTCATTGTACAAGTTAATTGACTAGGTTGATCCATCCTAATAAATTATGGTTGACAAAATTATATGTTATTAGGGCTTAAATGAAAATAATAGAGTGATATAATATGTATATTATTATAATCAGTGTGTGCCATTATCAAAACACTATATATTGTATGGGAGAGTGTTTGAGTTGACTAGATCGACCATGATTGATAAATTTTTGTCTTTGATATAATGGTGTCTAGCACATAATATTATTCATATCGTGTCTTCTAATGTTGGTTCAAGAATTGACCATCCACCATATTTAGATCAATAGTTGTGTTTTAAAGTTTTAAGGGTGGTATGTGATTTTTGATCTTGGCCTTCAAAGGTTGAACTATGGCCTAAATTTAAACCGAGTAACAACTACCAGTGTCATGTTCATAGGAAAGTAAAAAGTAATAGCATAGCATATTCATAGCAACTAAATCAAATGCAATCAATTACGAATTGATTTGCTTTTATCCTTGATGTATTAATGGTCAAGGTGGTGCCCTTACTTCCTTGTGTGCTAGAGGTTTCAATTCTTCGTTGGGGCCATGATGGCCTAGAATTTTCTACGGATGTTTCCAAATTTTCTACTCTACATTCATTGAGTCATAAATGAATAGGTATGTTCATGGAGTTAGAGTCATTATGGCAAGGTTATTTGTTCAAGATTTAGAGGTATAAGTCAGATATTTATTAAATATGATCAAAATTATTCCCTATTGTAAGCACTAATTGGATTGGGGTTAGGATTGAAATCATCTAAGTTATTATTAAACTATAAAGGATTTTTTTACTTTTTTTCTAAGGGGCGGATATTTTGTTCAGAAATTGTTCTAGAGAGAAAAAAATGCCGAACTAGTAGAGAAAGGTATACATAGGAAACTTTATGTTTCAAATATTTAGTTTTGGGTATAGATATTTTGTATTATAATTATCTTTATTGGATCATATGATTGTAATATCATTTGTAAACTTGAAGAGTGAATGATTATAGGAAGAATCAACCTTAGAAAATTATCTCCTCATGTGTATTATGCATTCTCTGATGCATCATTGATTATTTTTCAATGAAAAGTTTGTAAAATTTGTGTAAATATTTTGCATAGTATCTTTCCAATAAAATAAAGAAAATGTATGGGTATGTTTGAGGATTGATAAGTAGAATTTATTTATATTTTTCAACCATATATTGTTCTCCCTAATTGCATGTGTAGATCCTAGATTACTTGTGTAGTTAAAAGGACATAGTATTTTATGGTAACTTGATAAAGTTATTTCCTTGTTTCAGTTATTGTATATATGGTAAAAGCTAGAGACTCCATGGCCCAAATTGATATACGCATCACTCTATAGTTTTTATTCTTTCCTACCATATCTAACACCCTCCAAAGAAAAAAATTAAAGAACCTTTTAAATTTTTACTTTAAGTTGTGTGGTATATATTAGTAAGATTCCCAACCTTACCTATCCAAACTAGCACATAAGTATATTGTGACACAAATATTGGGATACACTATGTATTATGTATATTTTGTATTAAAGTATTATGTAGTGGTTTAAATCATCAATTTAGCATCTTAGGGAACCCTCCTTGATCTTGTAGAGCCAAAAGTGAAGGATGTCTTACCCTCCTCAACCATTGGTCCTTAACTACCCAACCTGAATATAGGTTTTTGATATTTCTCTAGTTTTGACACCCAAGCACTTGGAATGTTATCAAACCTTAGAGATTTACAACAATTAGTTTAGATCGTGAAAAAATATCTTTTTCCAAATAATATAGCAAGATAACATGTGATGAATAAAATAACTTGTGTTCATCCTACAACTTTTCTTCTCTTCTAGGTTGACAAGTATCATTCATAGAAATCTACTCCATAACTTGCACCAAGATATTGCATTTAGCTTTTTTATTAACATTTTCCATACCCCATAAATGTAAATTTTTACACAAATTTGATGGTTGGTGAGTAGGAAGATCTAAATTTCCAACATGATTAAGTTCACTTTGTGACTTGGAATCAATAAATCTTTTAATAATTCCAAGCAACCATTTCCATCTTGAATACAATTGTATGAGATAGCACATAACTATTTACACACTAAGCAACATCCAATGCATACTAATTGGATATAATAATGAGCTAACTCTTTAAGATATCGCCTTCTTAAATTTTTTATGGTATTCACAAAAGATATGTTCCACCCGAGTAACAATAACAACCCATTTTTATTAACTAATCTTATTCCATACTGTATGGTCATATTGCAAAAATAGAACACAATTTTTTCATCATTTCAATAATATTGTTATCATTCATAATGAGCCTATGATTATCCTACATTCATCAGGACTACCTAATGAATTTATGGCAGTCCCATTGAAGCTATCACTATTCTAAGATAGTTATGAAAGTCTTAATGAAGTTAAAACCTATCTTAAAAAGGTTATGCAAATCATAATGAAACTATAATAGTCCTAACAAGCATATGATTTTCCTAAATAGCATATGACTACTGTAATGAAGTTATAACTATCCTAATAAAACTATAACTATCATAAGAATGTAACATACAATCCTAATAAATCTGACTCTCCTAAGTAAGTTATGGTAATCGTAGAATTTAATAAACTAATATTTATGTCTTATTTGTGCATACATGTAGAAGTAATCGTCATTTTAAGGAAATGACCAAAGAATATAACATCGAATGAGCATGAAAATAAGTATGTGAGAACATATATAACATAGATGTAAGGACATAGGTCACTATAGTGGTTTATTCTATTAAAATGACATCTACAAACTCAAAATTATGTTAGTAAGGTGACATAGATCCATAGTGGATAACAAAGTGGAATGTATGGGGGAAAGGCAAGATGCCCCAATGTACAAGGAAGGTAAGGTAATTTAAGAGTGTACTATTAAGGAGGTGAAAGAATGTTGTTCCCAATATAAAGGTATAAACGTGATAGAAAAATATGTAAGGGGGAGGCATTATACATTTCATGTAGGTATATAAATTTAGAAGATATTAATCTATCACATAAATATAAATATTGTAATTAGAATTATTAATAATTTTATAATAAAATAATATATATTAATATCAAGAAAAAATAATACAATAATAAAATACCAACCATAAATTAGAACATCCCTCAAGACATTTAATTAAATAGTGAAATTGACAACACTTCTCAACAAAAATTGATATAACTAGTATTGGTTTATTTTTAAATGCTTAGGAAATTTAAAACTATTTTATTTACTAAATAATTTATTTTATAGTTTTTAAAATTTAAGAATTTAAAACAATTTTTAATAGATAATATAAAATAATTAGTATAGATATTATAATTATATTTATTGACTATTAAAATTATCATTTTTTACTTCAAAATTATTTTATTTTATTTTAAAATTATTTGAACTATAAATATTTTTATTTTAAAATGTTATATCTAAAGTAAATATTAATATTTTAAATGGAACTGTTAAATTTAAAATAAAAAGTAAAAGAGTTTTTGTTAACACATTCACACTATTACACTCCATGCTTTCTAAGTCATCTTAAGCACATTTATTTCAAAGAAGCCAAAAGATATCTTGAAGTGCCTATACTACATATCTCACATTTTTTATTAATATATATATATATATATAATGTAAATAACTATTAGATAAATAAAACATATCTTAGATAATTGAAAATATCTTAAATATATCTATGTCAAAAATATCCATAACTATTAATTTGAAACTATTTTATTTACATTAAATTTTTTTTATTAAGAGTTGTTCTTATAGTTTTTTATTGTTAAGAATACAAATAAAAAATAAGTATAAAATATAAATAAAATAAAATAATTCTTGATGGTGATAGGCATGGTTTTTTTTTTGCATGGGCATGTCATCCTACAACTTTTGAGGTCATGATTGCATGATTTATCCCTTCATTGCATGTTCTCGAGCCTTCTCAGATCAGTTGCAATAGTTTTGGTTTATTTGGGTGGGGGTTTTGGTTTGTATAGGGGGGAAGTCTACTTTGTTTTGGTTTCCATTTTCTTTTTCCATCTATTTTGTTCTTTCTCGATGGAATCTCTATATTATTGTGCTTTCTTGGAGGTTGGTTTTGGCCCTCTTGGGCTTGGTTCCATCTATTATTTTTGCAAGTTGATATCAAGCTCAGTTAGCCTAGAGGTAAACAATATTCTATGAGTATGGCTAACCCTAGCAAGGGTTTGTCGAAGAATGGGGGTTTTCATTTGAATAAGGTGAATGGGTGCTTGGAAAGATAACATGAATGTTCAATGTTAGTTATTCAACCCAAGTTTATGGTTAAGGATGTTGATTACTACACCAATCATGTGTTGATATGAAATTTTATGGAGATGTAGGTGTCTCCCCTTTCTTGACTCTTAGTCTCAAAAATCTTGGAACCTTGAAGGTGATTTTGATATATTACTGGCAGCCAATAGTTTCTTTATGGTGGATTTTTCATGTATTGCTAACAAAAATAAAGCATTTGAAGGAGGGTCATACTTCTACAATTAGGTGGGCCTCTTTATTAAACCATGGCATGTGGGATTCAAAATTTCTAAGGAACTCCCTTCTAGGGTTCTAGTTTCCATCTGTCTCCCTCGTCTACCTTTGGAACTATAGACACATAAAATTGACCTAGGCCTACAAGCTTTATTTTACCACTTTCATCCTAGCCTAATTATGACATTTAATTATGTCCTTGGTCCACATTTGACTATTAATTAAGTAATTCATTATTATTTAATTAATTCATGTCTACTATATTCTTCATGATTATTAAATAAATAAATTATATTTATTTATTCAATACGTCATTAATTGTCTATTGTCTTCTTACAATTAAATTAATTTATTAATTTATTTAATTATCGGTCATAATCCTCTAAATTAAATAATTATGTTTTTTTATTTAATTTCCTAATTTAACATTTCTCTCATTTTAAATAAATGAAATTATTTAAAATGATTTTGTTTTATTAACTATCTCTTCATTTTAGTAAATAATCTGAGAAAGGTTATTTATTGTCACATAAAATCCTTATTTTGAATTAATTTAATTCAAAATGGTAATCTTCTTCCAAAAATCAAGTAATTGAGAAAATTCTTGACTTTCCAAATCTGCTTTTCAGTTCAACTCTTATCTTATTGATTTTTCAAATCTTACAAATGAAACAGTCTTATCTTCTTGATTTTCAAAAAATCTTTATCTTTTTTAAAACTAATTATCACATTTATTCTCGACCGCTGATTTGATTTTATCAAATGACATCTCAACCACTCATTTAACAATATTTCCCTAACCCTAATTAGGGATTGTCACATGGAATTTTGGCCACTGATTTTAGCCTTTGTCAGCTTTTAATCTCATCTGTCCATCCAAAATTGCATTTTCTATAAGATGTCAATGTTGCTCACAATTTTGAGACGACTTCATTATTATAGACATTTTATGCTTAGGTTTCACTTTGCATTTGGCTTATTTGATTTGATTACTTTTCATAGGCATAGTCTTTTTTCATTCAAGTCCTTCAAAACTTGCATAGGACATTGTCATAGTCAAATTTCTCACACACTCGATCTGAGGGAAACAATCATACATTGCTAGCTAGAAGGTGCTATGGAGGTGAATCAGGAAAGCTTCAACACATATCTGGTATAATCGTTCTTGCTATTTTCCTTTTTTGTGCTTCATAACTTCTTTGGGTTTTTTATTTAATCTAATAAGCTAGCCTTTACTTGAAAAATAACCCATTGATACATTGGTGAACCTGACGTCTTTTGCTCTGATCATTAGTTTTTGCAAGTTTTTGTCACAAAAAATTGCATTATCTAATCAATTTGTGAGTTTTTTGTGAAATTACAAATTTTTGGTGAAGTAGCTGCAAGTTATTAAAACCATCTCAATCATCTACTCACAAAAAATTCCACATATAAGATTAAGAAAAATAATTTTTGGGTTCTTTAGATCTTGGGCTCACCTTTCCACAACTATCTTATGATTGGAGTTTTGATAAAAAATAAATAAATAAAAAGGAAGAAAAATTTATGCTGTTTTCAATTCTGCTATTGTAAAAAGAGAAAATCTGTCAAAAAGATCAATCAATGCAATCTCACATAGCTTAAATAGGGGGTCAATTCACTAGAAATTTAAATTTCAGATTTGCAAAGGTTTCTAATTTGCATTTTTCGACATTAGATAGATTCTAATTTAGTTTAGAGTTTAACTTAGAAACAATAATTTATATTTTAAAGTAGATTCTTATTTAGATTTAGAATTTGAATTAATCCTTTTAAATTAGATTTTAACTTTGCGTTAGCTTTTTAGATTAGATTTTATATTTTAGATGATTTTTTTAATTAGATTTTTAAATTAGCTTTTTTTTAGATTTTAGATTTTTAAATTAGAATTTATTAGATTTTAGAATTTAGATATAGATTTTAATTTAGTTTAGATTTCTAATTTGTAATTTAGTTTAGGATTTTAATAGATTGCATGTTTTAGATTAGAGATTTATGGGTTACTAATCTTTGTTTGTAGCGTGTGATACCAAGACTTCATGGGTAGAAGACAATTTGCTAGAACTACTAATTTGTGGTTTTGCAGATTCTTTTGTCCAAGAAGTTCCCATTTTAAAATATTGTACTTGTTTTTTTCATTAGAATAGAAAATATTTCATTTGGTGCACTTAAAATTAACATGTCTTCTATATTGTCTGATTGTGTTTGAAAGTGGTAGGTGAATATGCTCTCACACTATGCAAACTAGGTGATCAAAAAGCCAGACCCACTTTGTTTCTGTGTAACCTTGATGCAATAACCGAAGTATCATCTCCCCTTGCGCAGTCATGTGATCTTGGGTGTAATAGAAATGATTATTGCCTCTATAAATTGGACCTTCTTGGGGATTTCATCACCCCAACGTGACTCAAACCGGAAATGGAGCTAAAGCCAAGCCACCTCCGACCACTATATAAATGTGAATCTTAAGGGAAAACCTAAGATTATGAGTGCAGATGTGTCATACAGACCAAGTAGTACTCCCCAAAACCCTGTTGAGCTTAACTTCTTTAGGCTAGAGTGTCTCCTAAATGAAGATTAATCTTGTGCCCCATGTATAGCCCCTCAAATGGGGGTCCCGAATTAAAAAGTCTTGTGTAGTTAGCCCAAAACCTTCTATTTTCTAGTAAAACACTGATTGGTGTGAAGCCTTCCACGTCTTTAGTAGAGGTGATCAATTTTCCATGGGAGTTTCATGGGGGTTAGAAGCTTGGTTGGCCTAAGAAGAGAGTGCATTGTAAGGGGGAGCCCGTGTAGCCAATCTTTTGGATTCACACACTACTGATATGTGGAGTCTCCTAGCTTAACCATAGGATTGTATTTGTTCTCTTATGTGCTTGCCAGTTTTTTTCTGGATATTGAAACGAAACAAGCAATAGTCAAACTTTAAAAAATTCGGGCTTTTGACCAAAAATATCAGAAATTTGACTTTTTACATCCTGCAACGCATTTGTTGCTTATAACGACACAATCACCTGACAGGAAACCAAACACTGTTTCAGACCAGAATTCAAGTCTAGACATCTTAAAGTACTATCAAACATATTTTTCAGAAATTATCTGTCAGAAACTAGAATTGAAATTGCTCGAAACATCCATCATTTACATTCATTAGCTTGCATTTTAACCATAGGTTTAAAATTTCCAAATTTTAGTTGCATTCCCTAAGCATCATAATCATCATTTTTCACATAAATTTATCCTTAGGTTTCATCTTGGAAAACTTTGGATTAGGCCAAATCTCCACACTTTGCCAAAACCATTGTTTTCAAAACTAGGTTATCTTGGGACTTGGTCATTATTCCTCTTTTCAGTCATTGTCTTTGTTTTTAGAACCTCCAACTTGTTATGCCTTGCATAACCACCCCATCTTTTTCTTTGGTCAAAATGGGTCCCCCTTGTTGTTCTTTATCCTTTGTTGTTTTTCTAACAAAGTTTGGAGTTATTTTGCTTCTAACACTTTGTTTGTTTTTGGTTTAGCCTGTCAGAACCAGAACCGGAACTGAATCAGGTTTTGAAAGTTCTTTTGAAACTTGTTTTGGTTCTCATACCAATAGTCTTCTCTTTTTGCTTTTGTTTTGTATTTAGCGAAACTGGAGCCGAAATGGGTGTTAAGTTGGTCTTTATTGAAAATTGCAAAATCATAATTGATTCTGCCCCTACCTCCGCTGTTTGTATTTTGTTTTTAGTCTAAGTCCTTATGTTTAGTTTTATTATGTCGGTCTTTTGCTTTACCTTTTGTTTTTGGTTTTTTTTTTGTTTAGTTGGCGGAACCGGAGCCGGAATGGGAATGAAGTTTGGAAATTTCTTAAACTTTCGAATCAGTTTCCGTTTTTTGTTCCACCCCCGCCACTTTTGGATCATTGACTTTTTGAATGGAGTTACACTACAAAGAAGGGTTTGTTCAATTTCAATTCTAACTCTACCTTAACTGTGTGTTAATGCATTAATGATAGTTGCTCGTGTAGGTAGAAATATTCATTTTTACCTTCATTTAAGGATTAAACGAGTCATTATTATCATTGTGATAGATTAAGGAGCACGAAAGAGCAACTGCAGAGTTCATTTGAGCGAAAAAGATCAGAGAAGAGGAAGATTATTGTGTGAGAATCAGTTTAGAAGGTTAGCTCAGGTTCTTTTGCGTTTGAGGTAGGGTTTCTTATTGTTATTGTTCTTTGTTTATTTACCATCGTGTTTGTTGCATTTTGCTTTATATCTACTCATGCTTTGAATCATTTTGTTCTAAATGGATTTGTATTTCTTGGTATGATTGTACAAGTAGGTTCTTGTTTTAGTTCATTTGTTTTCTTATTTAGGGTTTCTTGTATGTCATTTCGATTCTTTTTATTAGAGTGTGGTCACTTTCACATTTTAGTTGTGATCACGTCGTGGTGTTTTGATTTGTAGTAGATTAGATTAAATTAGGGTTTTGAATGGTGTTGGTTAAAGTTAAGGATCTATAGTGAGGTAGATTAGATTTCTCATTTTTACTTAGGGTTTTGTCGTGTATTTTGTTCTGGTAAATGGTAAGGTTTAAAAGCCATGCCCTAGTTTTTATCGGGTTTGTTAGATTAGGGTTTTGTGTATTTTAGTGATCACAGTTACAGGTTAAAATATGATGCTCTTAAATGCAGTCGTTCCCCCATGGTCATATGAATGTAGTGTTTTTAAAGCCCCTTTTCATTTTAAGCAACCTCGGTTTTAATCACAAAGTTATGTATTAAATCAACAAAATCTTTGATGATGTCATGGTCAATCTAAATGGGAGGTGGGATCAGAATCGATTGTGAACTTGAGAATTCTATTTTACAAAAGTTATCAATTCCATTTCCATCTTGTCTCCGGCTCTGCAGATAGCGAGAAGTCTTCTTTGGAAATAATAATAACCTGGCAGAAGTGGAGGCGGAATGGAAATAGAAAATGAAAAAAGGAAAATCTAAAGAAAACCAAATCCCTTTTTTATTCTGATTCTGGTTCCGATCACCTTCCCAATTCTGACTCCAGGCCCATTTATTGTTAGTGAAGTATCTATATTGATTTTGGCTTTGAGTCTGGTAGTGTTTAAAAAGAGACTGTTTAGTTTATGTTTCTGCCTGGTTTCACCTCCGGTGCATGTATGAAAGGTATGGTTTGTTTAAGCATGTTTTATGATGATATCTAAAGATCTAATTAGAGGTTTTCTTGCAGGAAAGTTGAAAGATGTCAGGGAAACATCAAGGGAAGCTGCTCAAAGGAACCAGCCTACCGAAACATCAAAGGTTGCACCAAAACCAAAGAAGTTAAAGCCAGAACAACTTTCTTATACCTTGAGGTATAATCATAGGAGTCCAGTTGTGAAGGTGAGCAAGGTGGAATCCGATTGGGCAGACATCACTGATACCAACTTGGGCCAGTACAACTTTGAGGAGGCATATGCTAAAACATTCAATGAGGATGCAATGCCAGGAATGAAGAGGATTATTGAGTCTAGTTTGGCTCACATTACTTTGTTTCCTTTGTCAATCTAATGCCCTAAGTTGATCCTAACAACAGCTAGTGCCTACAATCCTACTACAAGACTATGCATGGATTCACAGAACAATGTGATCATCAATCTTACTCCTCAAATGTTTCAAAATATATTTAGTGTTCTGGATCCCAAGAACTTGGTGACCCTAATTGAGACAGAGGCTTTGGAGAAGTATAGCAAGCATAAGGACTCCAATAAATCTCATCTAAACAAGAAGTGGTTAAAGACAGAAAAGAAGTCTTTACGTAAACTTGCAGATCAGCCCAAGAGGGCAGATTTTTATAAGGAGGTGTTTGATTTAATCATGATGCTATCAAGAGTTTTTGGGAAGAGGGATACATTGCAGTTCAAGGAATGGATGTTTCCTTTCATCCAGACAGTCTTAAATGGAGCCCGACAGTTTGATTGGCCATTGATTGTCTCTGATGCCATATATGAACAATTGACTAATGTTAGGTAGACCAAGTGTTTCTTTATGACCTCTTACATTGTTTATGCAGTAGCAAGATTGGGGATTTTCCCAGGTTTGAACAAGGTGGGCATAATGGGAGCTTTGGATGGACAGAAGAGGGTATGGGAACACTATGATCAGTTGTCTCTTCAACTTGCTGAGACTCATTTCAGAAGAGTCAATGATGCATTTTTATATGTGGTCATCAACCAATTGAGTGGAGATGTCGGATACCAGTTGACTCAGGAAGCCATGGCATTCATTGCTAAATGGGGATGTTGGTACATTCAATACCCCAAATTTACATACTTCAGGTTATTTGGTTTTGAAGGCCACCCACACTTGATTCCAAGGTGTTGTAGTAATAGGATAGTGCTAATGGAGTTTGTGTATCAAGCTCTTGGAGTGAATGCTAGGTTTGGAATCAAACATAAAACCGGATGTCATAAGTTTCCCATGAAGTTGGGTGAATATAACTATCAACACTTGGTAGGAGCAAAGGTGGTTTGTAATGAGCTGATACAATTGAAGTTAGGATTATACATGACTCGTAAGTATTTTGATCCAAAGAAGAAGATGTATGCTTTATTGCCTTCAGTGTTCACTAGACATTTCAATTTGTTAGAAGACTTTTCCAATGATCGGTAGGATGAGTATGATTTGAGAAAGAAGAACTATGAAAGATTTTCTATCACACTCATGGCAGAACTAGGTGTTAAAGAAAATATTCCTAACACATTGGTGGATGATGGAGTTGTATTGGATCCATCCTATGAAGCTTTGAATATTGGCACCAAGAGCCTGGATCCAATTGACTGGGATGCTGAAGAAACCATTGATATCAAGAAGATAGGAAGGACAGTATTGGATAGGAGCGTGCAATGGTTAATGTTGAGAACTCAAGCTCCTCAAGGACCAATCCTTAAAAAGGGTAAAGGATTAAAGATAATCAAGAGAAAGACGCCTCCCAAAGAGCCATTAGAATTCCTTTCTTCATATATTGAAGAGATAGAACTTGAGGTGGTAGATGATGAAGAGGAAGCACAAGAAGGAGATGTTCTAGTAGGATCTATTGTTTCAACACCTACATTAGGTGAATCATCTGCACAAGTCCCAATTACAAGGAAGAAAAGTAAAGAAATAAAAGAAGGATATCTTCATAGCATGGCTGAAGCTGACAAGGGAAAATAAATGGAGGAGGAAATTTTGGAGGTTGGGACAGATTCAAATGAGACTCTGTCAGAAAAGGATATGCAAGAGAACATGCCTCTAGAAGAGGACATGGAGTAGATTTTGACACAAGAAGATTAGTGGAAGTTGTTTGAGGATGCCAAAAGAGATTTTGATGCAAGGGCTGTAGCGGAGAAACAAAAGGAAATTGATGCTAAGGTAAAAGTTGATGTTGTATTGCATCAACAACAATTGAAAGAAAAACAAGTTAAGGAAAAGGAAGTAGTTGATGAAGTAGAGAGAAAAAGAAGGGAGAAAGAACATGAGCTCAAGTTCAAAGAAGAGAATGACAAGTTGGAGTTAATACAAAAAATTCATGACCTTGAGGAGGAGAAGGCAAGGAACCGAAGGGAAAAGGAAATATTGGTTGCTAGGTTAAAACTTGCAGAGGAAACTCGCCAAAAAGAGGAAGGAGCAGAAAAGATAAGGAAGGAAAAGGAGGCTGAAGAGTTGGTGAAGAAGCAAGAAGAGGAAGAGGCAAAAGCAGAAAAACTTAAGGCCTTAGAGGCAGAGAGATTAGAAAAAGAAAGACTAGAGGCTTTGGAAAAAGAGAAACTTGAAAAAGAAGCTCTAGAGAAGGAAAAGTTGGAAAAAGAAAAGGTAGAGAGAGATCGGTTGGAAGAAGATAGTAAGAGGAAAGAAGAGGAAGAATGGAAAGAACAAAGAGATAGAGAAGAGGCTAAGAAGTTAGTGCAGATGCATATACTACAAGAACGACAAGACAAATCAAGGGTTGACTCTCAACCTTAGGTAAATGTTTAGCCACCTTCTATAGTTATTGCTTCCTCTTCTATGATGACTACCGCTCCAAGTGCTCCTACTTGGCTAAAATTGGACCTGCAGAAGAGGGGAGTAACACCTCCACAACCTATCAATTGGGAGGATATGATGAAGGGGATTGAGAAGGAAAGGCCTAAAAAGAAGGCTAAGATTCTACATTCTACCTGACTCACCGACAAAGGAGAAATTGTTGTTGAATGTGCCATGCCAATGACAGAAAAGGAGGTAGGGGACATGCAGTTAACAGATTATCAGTTAAGTACTGTCAACTTGGGAAGGCCCACTAGGAATCAGTAGATGAACTTGATTGTTGTGGTGGCTTCAACAACCAAGTCAAGAATGATCAAGGATAAACAAAAGAAGGATGAGATTAAGGCTTAATTGGATCAACTACATTAATTCTTGAAGAGTGTCTCCTCTCCAAGATCACAACAGGTAGCAGCCATTGAGACTCCTATTTTTTAAGCAAAAAGGAGGTAGATGATTTGGTGTAGGTAAGAGGCAAAGTGGAGATGGTAGACCAATGGGTGGACAAGTTAAACCGAGAGGTGGTTGAAGTTTTGGTTAAAGGTTTTGAAGCTTACAAGGACACAGAAGGGTTAATAAAAGAGATGCATCAATATATTGAGGCATTGGAAAAACCAGAAGAAGAGTACAAAGAGTACAGTTAGAAACTGGAAAGAATGAGTGCATTGCCTTCAACTACTCTTTTGGAGCAATCAATACTTGAGGAGGAAAACAAGGATTTTGTGGAGAAAACCTCTCATATACTCAAGTTTAGAACTGACTTTTTGTGTAAGCATAAGAATGACATTCAAGAGACTGTTAATAATTGGACTGAGCAATTGGAAGAGCTAGAAGCAGTCATTGCCATTATTGTAGATGTAAATGTGTTGACAAAAGAAGGCATGCCTTTGAGTCAAATTAAAGAGAAGTGGGATGAAAGGTTCAAAGGACTCATGCAAAAAGAGAATGATGGAGAAGAGTTGGTAATAGATCGACTAGTGGATGTAAAGGAAGAAATAAAAGTTGCTAGGAGAGAGTTGATAAAAATAAGATGTATGAGAGAGTTTGTTGCAACAAAATTGGATCGGATCAAATTTGAAGATAGCTAGATTGATGGGCCAGAAATAGATACCTTACAACAAGTCTTCACTAGCTACGATGAGTTCATGGCAGATCCGACTTCACATCCATGAATCCTTGCATGCATAATTTTCCTCTTCTTTGCATGTTGCATGCACACATCACTGACAGTTCTTGGGGGCACATGACTTCTTTTTCTCTCCTATCTTCTATTTTTAGTTAAACTGAATGTCTAAATGTAAAGACTCAAGATCAAATTGATCTGAGTTTCCAAGAGAATTTTGGTTCCTAAAAGGGTGGATAGCCTAAAATAGAAGTGGATTTTGAGGTTTTGTATATCTATAAATACCCAATTGGTATCATATTGTAAAGGTCGGCTAATTGAGAATAGGATTGGCTTACCTAAGATTAGGAGATAGAATTTTGTAGAGTTTTACAAAGATACTTTGTACTTGATCTTTTTATAGTTAATAGAGTTATAGGTTTACACAATATGGAGTTAGCATTGAGTTGTTTTATTTGATAAGGCCGATAAGTTATAATCTATCTGAATGCCAGTGATTGTGTTGAAGCACGATAGTTCTTATATGATGAAAGTCATTAGAAGAAACCAGATTTAAAGATTATCTTGTTATATTATCATTGAATTAAAGTTATTAAAGTCTGTTGATCTATAATATTGATGATGAATGAATGTGTGCTGTTTTGAAATCCTTGAACTATTTGTGATGTGTGATTGTGAAGTTAATTAAGCACCTAAAATGTATGCAATGGCATAAATTATGCTATAGATTGTGTCATCTTATGGTTTTATTGATCTAATTGGAAGAACATTCATTATTTGAAGATATATGTCTGGATGACAGATATATTTGATTCATACTTACTGGTTTACCCCTTTAATCTATCTTTTTCTTTTCTTTGAAACCCCATTGATTTACCAAAATAGTTTGATAGAATGATTCATCACTTGAATCTTTTACCAGCATAGGCCCCTTGAACATTATAGTTGCATGAACTGATTGAGTGATAGTAGACAGTTGAGAACCAACTACCAGGACCTTGGGAGTTAGGCCACTACATGTTGTCTTTCTTTTTCAGGAGAAATAGAGCAGAAATATTCTTTTTTAACGTTGTTTGTGTCATTTTCACCATCAACACAACTCAACAGTCTAGTTAGGTAGGCTCACTCATCATTTTGACCTTGTCATTTAGTCCCTTTAGCAAGTCCCTTTTGATAACCAAAATTGAGACATAATTCAAGCTTAGAGTGGTTAGGCAAACCTTTCTCCAAATATTGTCCAAACTTAGTCCTCATTTTAAACTTAGACTTTGCATTGTCCACCTCTAGTCCTCATTTCAAACCTAGAATTTGCATTAATCATCTTAGTCCTTCGTCAACATTGTCATCTTAGTCCTCATTTGACACTTTGGCTTTGACAACCTTGTCATCTTGCATCAATTAGTTCCTTAGATCTTGGATTAGCATCCTTTATCGAAAATATAAAAACATAGTCTGGCATTGTCATCCTTTATCCAAAAATCAAATAATATAGGATAGCATCATCCTTGCATTTAGTCGTCATTTTCATCACTCTCGTTTGAGAAATTCCATTTTATGGTGGAAACTAGACTCCAAAGAAAGAAAAGACAAATGGAAAACTTTGGACAAGATTCTAATTCCAATGTCACCAATCATACTTATGACCCAACCCATTTAGCAAAAAAACTACTCAACCTCTTATGACCATACCATCCTAATCAAACAACCCTTTTGAACCATTCTTACGTAAGGATGAATATGGACAAATAATTGAGGAAAACCTAGAGATAGCCGCACAAGATCTTGAGGCTGCCTACTTAGTAGAACAAATGGTCTTATATGACAGAGATAGATATTTAGCCATACTTTTAAGTCAAGGAGCTAAATTACCTCATGGGTTTGACATTAATACTTTGAGACTGTCATCTCCCAACCATAATGTCAACAATATGAATAACATGTCCAATAGTGGTCAACCTTCAAACAACACAAACTATCACAACGACCATGAGTTCTACCTCGAACATTCCAAACAATTCATTGAATTCAATCAATGCTACATCCATTGGAGGAATACAATCCATCATATTTCCTACACTACCCACAACATCATCACAATCAGCTGGAGTCACCTTTGGGTCATTTGTAAGGTGGGAAAGTTATTCCAATCCTCTATTTACCACATCGGTAAATGCTATGGGGCAACATCAAGCCATACAAATCCCCCATTCATGACTACATCTAGTACCATGAGTGCATCCTCATCATATCTTCTCATTGGTACCTCACTAAATACTTTGGGTGGAGGTAAATGACGTCTCTTTATTCAAGGACCACAACCAAATGTTAACACATCAACACAATTTAACACCAATACCTCCCAAGGAAAAAACACGAATATCCCTCTGGGACCATTCCAACAACCCCGACAAGGAAATAAAAACACCCAACCTATGGCATTTATTGGACACCAAAATATTCCTGGTCACCATATTCCCCAAATATCGACCCAAATGGTTGGGGGACACATTTCTGACATATTCGTCCCATATTCATACCCATCAACACATCCCCAATCCAAACATTCAGTACCAACACACAAACCAAAACACATCATACATGTCACAACAACATATCCCTCAACAACACACCAACATCCACTCATAACAAATAGGGACTTAGGGTGTACTAATCAATCGTATGTATGGGGCCAAAAATGACCCTATAATTGATGCCTTGCAAGCTAAGCTAATGGGTCTAGAGAAGACCATAGAAAACATACAAATATCTGACAAGAAATCAGAAGTGTCATATGATTTATCCATATATACCTTTGACATGAACTTATACATGCCACCATTTCCTTCGGGATATGTGTCACCTAATTTTACCAAATACAGAAGAAAGACAAATCCTATCAAACATGTCTGAGAATTCATGACCAACTTTATGGACATCGCCTATGAACAAACATACTTGATGATACTCTTTTCTAAAAGTCTTGCAGGTCCCGCCCTTGAATGGTTCTCCACTCAAAAGGATATCCAAACATGGGATGAAGTTAAATGAAAATTCGTAAATAATTACGCATACAATGTTGACATGGACACCTCTATTATATCTTATAAAATCTCACGCTAGAGGAAATTAGTGAAATGTTGATCCCATTCTTCCAAAAATGGACAAGTCAAGCTAGTCGTTGTCACATTGACATACCTGAAAAGGAAAAGGTTGAAATGTTCATACAAACACTTCTAGGTCCCCTAAAATATGAAGTGCAGGTGCATTGTTGCACAACTTTCACAGACCTAGTCGAAAAAGGTGTCGAGATTGAGAAATCCCTTATTGCAAAGGGAGAGCTAAAATAAGGTCATAAAAAAACAAACGCAAATCCTCCCATTGACAAAAATAAATACTCGGTCAAAATAAACACATCACTAATGACGGTGTGGTTGATACAAAAACCATTAATGCAATAGGTCATGTACTCACCATCAAAGTATTTCAAAATCAAAATGCACCTGTGACCACACCCACACCAACTGCCAATGCTATCTAAAATAATCTTGGTGAATTTAACCAAAGGTAGTCGCGTCAACCATGACAATTTAAAAAATGCACGTACACTCCCTTAGGTGAGCCTATCACAATTGTCTTAAAGAAACTTATCCAAAATGGTGTCATAACTTTGGAAGAACCTAAACCGTATGACTCTGGTCAGTTCAAGCCATCATGGTGGGATGATAATGCATTTTGTGATTACCACCGTGTCAAAGGGAACAAAACTTCCTCTTGCCACCAGTTGTGAAATATTGTACAAGACTTTATTGAAAACCATATCATTGAGTTAGGAGGTCAACCATTTGCATCTAATGCAAACCATACAGTCCACAAGAACCCACTGCAAGATCATGGTTCTAGTAACCCCTCCTTGTGTGGCACAAATCATAACAATAATCAAGCCAATCACATTCATCCTGCCTTCAATTATTCTGATGGTACCATCATTAACAATCTCTGCACTACTGATGAAGATAAGTGTGACAATACTATTATCATTAAAAAGGCCCAAGATGCAATGTCACAAAATGTAAAGGCAAGGTCACCATTTGAGGTCCCTCTACACATCAGCCTAAAGTTACCATACCTAGTCTGTCTTCTAGGCAATCACAATCTAAATCAAAGTTCAACCTTATTGAGCAATTGAACAAAACACCAACCCAAATCTCCATCCTTGAATTGCTCCTCATTTCACCTGAACATAAGGCCATCTTGGATAAGGTTCTACAAGATTCTTCCATCCCAAACAACATTGATGTCAATCATTTTGAAACCATGGTCGGATATGTGACTTCGCCTCACCACATTACCTTTTTCAGACAGTGACTATTCCTCACCCAAACCATCTCATAATGATGCCCTTCATATCAAGGTTTTTGTCCACAAACATAAGGTTAGACAAGTCTTAGTAGATGGTGAAGTAGGATTGAACATCTACTCTTTACAATTGGTTAAAGCTCTTAGATTCTCTGATGCATGTGTAGATGCTACCAAGAGTATTGTCATCAAGGTATATGATGGTGAAGAACTTTATTCTAAAGGTGTCATCATAATTCCAATTTGTGTGGGACCAATTATTATAGATACAACATGTCAAGTCTTGGATCATGACATACATTACAATATCTTACTTGGTCACCCCTGGATTCATGCCCTAAAGGCCGTTCCTTCCACATACTACCAATGCCTAAAGTTCTCTTTTGATGGTACTGAAATTACTATCCCAAGAGATCCTGATCCATTTCAATATTGTACTAATTTGTGAGCCACTATTGAGCACCAGGTACTCATCAATCGAGAAGCCTCAACTTCCACCTCTTCCAACTATATTGACCCATCTGCACTCACCAAATCATCCATTCCATCAACTTCCACTGCACCATCCTCCTTGACCTCCATACCAAGTAAGGACCTTCAGATCTAGGACCTTGGTTGTGGGGAATTCAAACTGAATACGATTTACTGTATCACCACAATACCTAAGCCACCTAAAGTCTATGGTAGACCATGTTTGACAGTCGAATCCAAAACAAATTTGAAGGTTCCAGCAAAAAGTGTTTTCACACTATGGAGAAATATGGGTAATGAATTCATTATCGACATAGCTAACTAGATCTATAAAGACCCAAAAGAATAACCTCCACTACCAGTGCATCTCTATGGAAAATTCTATGACATATGCAAGGTGTTGGGTCTTGATGACACAAGTGGTCTTGGAAAGGCCAATAATGGAAGAAGAGAACTTGTCATTATCTTTACAAGACCAAGGTACATTGGGCTAGGGTTTGACCAACTCATAACTAACGATCAATGTACCTATGAACTTTCAAGTGAGGACATAATAGCTTCAGAAAGTGTCGAGACACGTGAAGAATCCCTTACTGAAATTGACTCTAATGAATTGGAATGGGGATCTGAGAAAACCCTTACCAACTATGATATTGAAGAACTCTTCCTAGAACCTGGCCAACCCCCCTTTGAAGAACGATTTTGACAAGAATACAAAATTGATCTTCTTGACCATCATTCTAAAAATAAGGAATGGGCAAGCATTCCTTGGGATCTAGAAGAACATTAGTTGTCATCAGCAGCATCTGAATTATCCTACCCCATTCCCGAGCCCACCCATGAGCCTAACATGCCTGAACCTACTGTCCATGCCTCTAAAATTCCATCCAATAGTCATGATGCTAATACTTTTGTGCCCTATTATGAAAATCAATTCAACTCATTTGAATCTGAATATGGTCCATCCATTGCATCTGACATAGAAGTTGAAATTGACAAATTTTCCTTCACACTTGAGGCTTCAATTTGCACACTTTTTGCATCTTCCCCATCTTTTACCAGCATTGACAATGGTATTTCCCTTTTTTACCCACAACTGATTGACTAGGACCAACAAGAAGCACCTATTATGGATATCTTTCAAAATGATGAGGCAATAGAATAATTCATGGGACTCCATGAAGGCATACCATGGGGTGATCATAAAATAGGATTTTCCATTGACCTAGATTGTGTAGCTTACTTTAGGGAGACTATGCAATCGTCCAGTCAAAAAAATACAAAGAATAAGATTAAAAAAGAAATATCTTTAGGTGAAAACTACAAGGTGCCTTCTGACAATAAAATAGTAAAAATAAAGGATGTATCCGAAGGTGAAAACCTCTTTGAGGCACCTAAGGATGAAGGATTGGAATTTCTTCCCATAAAATAGGAAAATTTGGAAAAGCTCATTGAAGACACCATCGAAGTTAACATAGCTACACCAGAAAACCCAAAAATGGTTCTCTTGGCCACATCATTGTCAAAAGAAGAGAAACCTAAATTTCAAATACTCTTCACATACAGGAAAGTTAACTTTGCATGGTCATATGATGACATGCCAGGCCTTCATCTAGAATTGGTATTGCATCATCTTCCTCTAATCCTTGGTATAAAACCAGTCAAACAAAAATTATGGAAAATGCACCCACATATTGCACTACTTGTAAAGGCTAAACTAAAGAAGTTATTGGATGTTGGATTCATAAAATCAATAGACTATGCTGATTGGATATCCAACACTGTTCTTGTCACAAAGTCAAATGAAAAAATCCGCACCTTTACGGATTTCAAAGATTTAAATAAGGCTTGTCCAAAAGATGATTTCCCATTGCTGAATATAGACATGATTGTTGATCTCACAGCAGGGTACAAGATTTTGTCTCTAATGGATGGTTTCTTAGGCTATAACCAAATCTGCATTGCAACTGAGGATTAGAAAAAAATGACATTTACATGCCCATGGGGAAAATATTATTGGAATGTCATGCCTTTTGGCTTTGATAATGAAAGTGCCACATACCAAAGATCTATGACAACAATATTTCATGACATGATGCATATTCTAATGGAAGATTATGTGGATGAACTTTTGGCCAAATCTTTGACACAAAAGGATCATCTTGGGGTCTTGGAAATTTTATTTTAGATGACTAGAGGATTACAAGGTTCGTTTGAACCCAAATGTCTTTGGGATTACTTCAGGAAAACTATTGGGCTACATAGTTTCATGATGAGGAATAGAAGTTGATCCTGCGAAAGTTGAATAAATTATAGACATGCCTCCACCAAAAGGAATCAGCGAGTTAAGAACACTTCAGGACAAACTGCAGTCCATCTGACACTTCATCGTACAATTGGTAGATAAATGCCAACCATTTTAGTAACTGTTACGCAAAAGTATCCCCTTTGTATGGACAGACAAATGCCACACAAACTGTAAAAAAATCAAAGAATATCTATTAACACCACCTGTCTTAATTCTACCCATTGAAGGTAAGTCGTTGATCTTGTATGTCTTGGCAACTACAAATGCACTAGGGGCATTATTGGCACAAAACAACCATGAGGAGAAAGAAAGAGCCATATACTATATCAATCACACTGATAGGCTATGAGTTGAACTATACAACCATTGAATGTGCATGCCTTGCGGTTGTCTTTGCAACACAAAAACTAAGACATTACATGTTGAGTCACTAAACACACCTAGTAGCTAAAATTGATAGACCGTTTAGCAAAGTGGGTCATTATTTTAAGTGAATATGACATACAATATGTTGAGCACAAGGAAATAAAAGGGTAAGTAATAGAAGATTAGCTTGTAGATGCACCCATCCAAGGCACTCATCCACTGATAACTGATTTTCCCGATGAGTCTATCTTTCATGCAGAGCCTACATCACCATGGAAACTATATTTTGATGGGTCTCATACTGGTCACGGCTCAGGGGTTGGTATCTTGTTCATCACATGACAAGGGGATTCTATTCCTAAGGTATTCTAGATCACCTTCCCTTGTACTAAAAACATTGTAGAATACAAAGCATTGGTCACAGAACTCAAGATCGTAATTAAATGGAAAATTCATAAACTGCTAGTATTTAGGGATTCTCAATTAGTAATCAATCAAGTGAATGATGATTATGAAACAAAAGATGAAAAGTTTCTCCCCTATAAGAGAATGATGGATAGCTTCCTAACATATTTCAAATTGATTTCCTTTGAACAAATCCCCAAGACACAGAATAAGGCATCTGATGCAATAGCTATTATTGGATCTCTCTTAGACATCTGCAAAAATGTGTCACAATTTGAGTTCTTAGTTGAACAATTATTGATGTTAGCATATGACACACCAGAGTTAGAAATGGTTTTCGAGATTGTTGGTCCCAGTTCACCTTGGTACCAAGATGTCTATGATTATCTAAAGTCCCAAACTTTACCACCCAACCTTTCCAATAAGCAAAGAATGTCCTTTATACAAAAATTCACTTGATACACCATCGTCAGTGACACCCTATACTGTCATGGCTTTGATAACACCATTTTTTCGCTATCTCGACATCAATGAAGCCCAAAAAAATTAATGAGAAGTACATGAGTGTATATGCGTATCTCATTCGAGTGGTTCGACTTTAGCTAGGAAAGTCACCCGACTTGGATACTACTGGCCAACACTAGAAAAAGATGCTCTTTAGTTTGTCAAAAAATGTCAAAAATTACAGGTTGACATCAACCTAATCAATGCACCTGCATAGGAGCTGAGATCAATCACTTCTTCGTGGCCTTTCACACAATGAGGACTCAACCTCATGGGCAAGATCCATCCATCCTCCTCTAACGACCAGAAATTCATCATCACCACCACCAAGTACTTTACTAAGTGGATTGAAGTTGTCCCTCTCACTTACATCACTAGTAAGCAAATATCCAAGTTTATCCTAAATTATATCATATGTCGGTATGGTGTTCCACAATCCATCGTCACAGATAACGAGAATCCACTCAAAAATCAGGACGTTCATGAACTCTGTGAGCGATTCCACATCCAACATCATTTCTCCACCCCATATTATCCACAAGGTAATGGTCAAGCTGACGTTTCAAATCAAAAAAATCTTCAAATTCTTAAGAATACCATCAATGACGTTGGCCAAGATTAGAACCTACAACTTAATCCTACCTTGTGGGCCTACCATACCAGCATTCGTACACCCACTAGAGCCACTCAAATTTCACTTGTCTACGGATCTAAGGCCATATTTCTCATCGAGGTCAAAATTATTTCTCTTTGAGTCTCCTTAAAGGGAATGATCGATGATGAAGAGTACAAATAGTCCTACCTAGATGAGTTAGAAATGTTACAAGAAAGATGACAAAATACCCTAAATCACTTGCAGGCATATCAAAATAGTCTCTGTCGGAGCTATAAAAAAAGAGGGATGGTGAGAAAATTTTGAATCAATGACTTGGTCCTCATGTAGAATCCAAGAAATCAGGTTGACCGTGAAAAGATCAGAAATTTTAAGCCTAATTGGCTTGGTCCTTATATTATTATTGCAACATTCAGTTCTGGAGCTTATTAGTTGGCCACAGATGATGGAGAACAATTGAAATAACCCATCAACAACCTACATCTGCAAAATTTCTACACATAGCATCAGAGAGCTTGGCTAAAACCTAAAAATAAAAAAAATAAAGAAAAAATCATCCCTTGATGTAAACTTGGCAAACAGGCATCTTGGTGACACCAAAAAAATAAAAAAATGACAAAAATAGTAAAAAATAAATAAATTATTCCAATAGTGAAAACCTGGCAAATAGGCACTTTGGATAAGTACCATGGTGAAAACCTAGCAAATAGGTGACATGTGTAGTTGATCATTCTTTTTCCATCTACTGTTACTCTAATCAATCCTTATCCGCTTTCCATAGTCACAATGGTCTGACACATTCACAACAAGCATCCTAAAATCCTATCGATTTCGGCCATGGTTAGGATTTGGTTGACATCACCCCTTGCATATCCTCGCCTTTTGCCCCGTGTCTATCTATTTCCATATTATTTGACCTGGGTAATCCCTGATCTGTTTGGGGGTAAGACCTTTATCATGTAACTGTAGTGGGTGTCACACATGATCCTGCATTTGGAAAAAATCTTGAAAAAATAATAAAAATCTAAAAAAATCTTGAAAAAAGTCATAAAATCTGAAAAAGTCCTGAAAAAAGACCTAAAAATTGAAAATATCCTGAGAAAATACAAAAACATCCAAATCAATGTGAAAATCCCAAAAATGGAGTCAAAATCTATGCTTGTCCCATCAATCCTGTCAATCACGTCAGTCAATATTTTATCCTGGACGAACTACATTGTCTCTGTGCATTTTCTACATAGGGAAGATTCATCTTTGAATCCTAAAGACATTAGGTCAATCTTTCTAGGTTTGTCAAAATAAAATCATGATTCAAAATTCTATCATTTGGAAAAGTTCATTGGTTGTGTCAAACAACGAGGTCTCTAAGTGCACAACATAGGAAAGGCCATCAATCGATGAGCCCCTGAGGCCGCACTAGGTCAGTCCATTAGGGTTTATGTCACCACATTTTCACACACATCCAACTATCTTCAAATCAAGTAAATATTCTATCAATCCCGAGTATGCAATCTCTCAACAAGCTATTTCATGAACACTTTCGGTCAAATCAGCATGCTAGCAATGACATGTAATCAAACTCTATCAAGACAGATTAACCTAGCAAAATTTTGGGTTCTTCTTTAGATGTGTCCTAAAAATAAACTCTCATCATTTCTTTATGCTTTTGGATGTGTCCTTCCTAAGCATCATCACCATCATCTTCTAGAATTTTGATGGATTATTCTAACTTCAAGAATCGATCTCCTAGATATCAACATCATTCAAGATGTGTCCTTCCTGAATCTGATCACTCGACATTTGGCAACCTTGACCCCGTCAAACTTTCCATTTTAAAATAGTTGACATTAAAAAAATTGGAAAACTTTATCTGTCTTTTTGATGGTTATCATGATATTAGTTCTTTACATCATAGGAGCCATGACATATCATGATGATCATCCTTGTCTTTTTTATGATCACCCTACTACTAGTTTATCAAGGATGTCCTCACTTCAAGATTTAGAGAAGGAATGATGTAGTACGATGATTTTCTTGTCTTTTCTTTTACTATCATGCGGCTAGTTTCTCAAGGATGTCCTAACATCAGGATTTAGAGAAGCAATGACATCTCATGATCAGTCTATTTGTTTTCTGGCGGTTGGTCATGAAAAAGTGACTAGGGGAAATTATGTTTCTTATATGAGTCATGATCATCCTTGTCTATGATTGTGGATCTACGTGATGGTTTGACCTTGCACAATATTGATCTACGTCATATCATACTGTTTGTGGGCCATCATGACATTTTCACCCAATGATGATTAAGAGAAACAACTAGGATAGCACTATGGAAATTTTTTGAAGGATTTGTTGTGTCTGCACTAACATGCATATCTTTCTTCATACTGACATCACTATCTTTTGCATTAACGTTTCTTCTATTCATTCATCTTTTATCCTTTCATCCATTTCAAGAACACACTCATATTCTCATAAATTGATCGTCCTCTCGAGGGGGCATACCGCTACCTCCTCGTCATTCTTCCTCATCCTATTTTGCACTGGGGTATATTTTTGGCTTATTTTATTTGTCATAACACAATAAATTGCATTATGACAAAGAGGGGCAAATGTAGACACATAAAAATGACCTAGGCCTCCAATCTCTATTTTACCAATTTCATCCTAGCATAATTATGACATTTAATTATGTCCTTGGTCCACATTTGACTATTAATTAAGAAATTCATTATTATTTAATTAATTCATATCTACTGTATTCTTCATGATTATTAAATAAATAAATAATATTTATTTATTCAATACATTATTAATTGTCTATTGTCTTCTTACAATTAAATAAATGAATTTTATTTATTTATTTAATATGTCACTAATTCTCATAATTAAATGAATTTATTAATTTATTTAATTATCCATCATAATCCTCTAAATTAAATAATTATGTTTAATTATTTATTTACCTAATTTAACATTTCTCTCATTTTAAATAAATGAAATTATTTAAAATTATTTTGTTTTATTAAGTGTCACTTCATTTTAGTAAACAATCTGAGAAAGATTATTTATTGTCACATAAAATCCTTGTTTTGAATTAATTTTATTCAAAATGGTAATCTTCTTCCCAAAATCAAGTAATTGAGAAAATTCTTGATTTTCCAAATTTTATTTTCAGTTCAACTCTTATCTTATTGATTTTTTGAATCTTACAAGTCAAGCAATCTTATCTTCTTGATTTTTGAAAATATTTATCTTTGTAACTTATTATCACATTTATTCTCGACTGCCGATTTGATTTTATCAAATGACATCTCAACCACTCATTTAACAATGTTTCCCTAACCCTAATTAGGGATTGTCACATGGAATCTCGTCCATTGATTTTATCCTTTGTCATCTTTTAATCTTGTCCATCCATCCAAAATTACATTTTCTATAAAATGTCAATTTTGTGCACAATTTGGGGACGACTTCATTATTATAAATATTTTATGCTTAGATTTCACTTTGCATTTGGCTTATTTGATTTGATTAATTTTCATAGGCATAGTCTTTTGTCATTCAAATCCTTCAAAACTTGCATTGGACATTGTCATAGTCAAATTGTTCACACACTCAATTTGAGGGAAATGATCATACACTGCTAGCTACAAGGTGATATGGAGGTGAATCATAGAAGCTTCAACAGATATATAGTATAATCTTTCTTGTGATTTTCTTCCTTTGTGCTTCATAACTTCTTTATGTTTTTTATTTAATCTAATCTGGTAACCTTTACCTGAAAAAATAACCCATTGATATAGGAACTTGCTGGTAAAATGATATATTGCAAATGATTTCTCTTTTGCTTGGAAATCATATTGGAACCTCTCAACAAACACTAAATAAAAGGGTTCTATCCTCTATTCAAGTGTGTGTGGAGATCAAATTGAATAATTGATTTCTATATTTGGTTGACATGAGCATTGGGTCAATTTATTGGAACTAGTAGTTGGATTATGAGGAATTACCTTTTGAATATTTTTTTGTGTCATGAATATGGTCACCTTCAGTGGAAATGTTCTAAATTTATTGTTGATGCTAGTATAACTAGTGTACCCTCTTAGTTTTCTCCAAAGTTGGATAAAATTAAGGATCCTATTTAGGGGGTGGTGGTGGACATGAAGGGTTTTGTACTTGTTAAGTCTCACAATAGAGTTAGAGGTCAAAACAAGACTCTAAAAAACATGAAAGAAGAAGAAACCTTTAACAAAATTGATGCTTTATAAGATTTTGTATAGGCAAGTAGGTGATGGATTTATGACTAAGGAACATCCTAGGACTCAACTTAATGCTATTTTAGTTTAGGTTTTACAGAAGGGTCAATTGGCTTGGATGGACATGGATCTCACTCCCTCAGCTCCTTTGTTTTGGGGTGTTGCTTTGGTTCCAGATATTACTATGGATTCTGCTACCCTTGGTACTAATATCCCAATAGAGAAATTTGTTGTGGAAGTGGGTAAATGGAATTATTCTTTTCTTGATTTGGGCCTATTGCAAAAAAATCCTAAAAAGAGGGCCCTTGAGAAGACTCTTAAAGAAAGAAGGAAGAAGAACCAAGAAAAGGTGAAGTTAACTATTGAGATGTTGGTGGAGTATGGTTCAATGAGAACTATTGATTCTCACTTCTCTCTACCCTAAAGATGATTGTACTATCTTGGAATGTGATGGGTATGAATAAAATCCCTAGACAAAAGTTTATTCATGAGTTGATCTATGTTCATTCATCTAATGTATTTTTCCTCTAGGAAACCAAGTTGCTGATGGAAATTATGTTGAATTTGGATTCTAATATCTTGTGTAGAGGCTTGATTCAATGTGTGGGGGAATAGGGCAACTCTAGAGGACTTTCTTGTTTATGGGATCTATATAGAGTTATTCTTTTGTGGTGGTTCTCTTAGAGGTTCTCTATCTCTCTTGTGGCTTCTAGTTTGGAGATGGATGAGATAATTCTTTTCTCCAACATATATGCCCCTATTGATTTCATTTGGAAGACACATTTGTGGTCTCATGTTTGGTACTTACGTTTGTTGGAGCCTTTTTTTCCTTGGATTTTGGCAGGTGATTTCAATGTTATCTCCTCCCTAGAGGAGAAAAGGGATGGCTCTTCCCGTTTGGACCCATCCTCAGATCACCTCAAGGAAAATTTGGATCTTTTGAATTTAGTGGACATCAAACCCTCAAATGGGATGTTTACCTGGAACAATAGGAGGATTGGTGATGCAACTATCATTCAAAGGCTGGATATATTTTTTGTGTCAATCTTTTGGGTTGGTCACATATGAATGACTAGCATTGATATTTGAGATTGGTGGGGCTCTATCATTGTCCAATAAAATTCTTTGATTGTATGTCCAAATATTCTAAAAAGTAGTCTTTTTGATTTCATCTTGTGTGGCTTCAGGATGCTTCACTTCATGATATGGTTCTTGGTTGGTGGAACATTAGAAAGCCAACTTTTGGTGTTGATATGTATTCCTTTGCTAAAAGGTTTTAGTATGTCAAGTATAGGCTAAAATGTTGGATTAGACACTAGTTTTGTAATGTCTTTAAGGAAAAAAGGGCTACTCAAGAGAACTTGGATTTTATCACTTGGTAGATCTAGGCATAGGGTCTTCCTTAATATTCAAGTAGATTAGAAGCAGTTTCAATTAATATTGTGGAGGAATGGGAGCTTAGGGAGGAAATATTTTGGAAGAAAAAGTCTTGCATTGACTAGCTCCAGCAAGATGAGAGGAATACTACTTTTTTGAACAACTCAGTAATGGATACAAGGAAGGGAAATCTTATTTATTTCTTCTCTCAAATTCCCTAAGGGTGGTCAATTGTGCTCCACTGTTGAGATTTCTTAATAATTTGTTCATTTTTTTATACTTATTTCTTCGATGATTCCCCTCTGGCCAATGTGGAATAAGCTTCTACTTTAGCCTACATCACCCCTTTGGTGACTAATGAAATGAATGGCTCACTTCTCAAACTTATTTCCTTGGATGATGTGGAGGCTATTGTGTTTCATATGAATAAAGGTAAAGCCCCTGGACTTGATGGAATTTTGATTGAGTTCTTCCATGAGTATTGCGGGGTTTTCAAGTTTGATCTTCTTGAGGTTTTCTAGGAATTTCTAAGAAATATAAAAATGTTAAGAGCCTTGAATGCCAATTTTTTTTATCTTATCCCTAAGAGAGAAGGTGCTAATTATTTGGATCTCTTCAATCGAATCACCCTACACAATGTGGTGCACAAAATAATTACTAATTTGATTATTGAATGCTTGAAGCCATTGCTAAATAGCTTGATTTCTGAGGAGTAGGGTGAGTTTATGGCTGGCAGACAGATTCTTGGTGGTGTTTTCATTACAGTAGAGACTGTGCATTACATGGCTTCTTCCAGTAAAAAGGATATGTTTATTAAGTTAGACATGGTCAAATCCTATGACCATGTCAAATGAGATTTTCTATCAAATATTTTGAGGGATTTTTGATTTGACAATACCTAGATTGAGTGAGTTATGAGTTGTGTCACTTCCTCCTCATTCTTTGTGGTTATCAATGGGGAGAATTACAAGATTTTTGGGGCATCCTAGGGCCTTTGAGAATTGGATCCTTTATCCTCATACCTATTAATTTTTATGAGTAAGGGACTTGGGATATTAATTTGATCTTGTGTGGAGCTTGGTATTTATTTAAGGATGGTGTTGGGATAATAATGTACTTGAATCCCATCTCCAATTTGTGGATGGAATGGATTTGATGGGATTGTATAGAGTGGATTAAGTAATTACTTTGAGGAAGACATTGGATTGTTATCTGGCTACATTGGGGAAAAGTATCAATGAGGACAAATCCTCCATTTCTTTTTTTTAACACCCTTAAGCTTATTCAATAAAGAATTGCTAGGATTCTTAGATTTAAAATTGGATCACTTCCCTTTGTTTATCCTGGAATCCCTCTTGCTATGTTCTCACTTCCAAGGTTGTTCTAGCAATATTTTATTGAGAAGTTTCATAAAAGAGTTATTCATTAGACTTACAGGTGGATTTCTACTACAAGTAGAGTAATTCTTTTAAAGTTGGTGGTTTAATCTCTCCCATTGTATAGATTGTGTTATTTTCTCCTGCCATCTTTTTCAAAGACTTCAAGAGTCTTTTTATCAGTTTATCTAGTCTACTAATCTCATCTCAAGGAAGTGGAGTCTTGTTAAGTGGGAGGATGTGTATTGGCTAAAGAAAGGTGGTCTTAGTCTACATTGGGCTGATTTGAATGGAGAAGATTTGGTAGCTAATATTTATTAGCAATTGTGCTCTCAAAAACAACAGACTTGGGCTAAGATCCTTACATTAAAATATCTTGGGGATGTTGAGTGTGTGGATGTGCCTAGATATAGTCTTTTGGGTAAAGGGTCTATGGTGTGG
Source organism: Sequoiadendron giganteum (assembly GCA_007115665.2). Lineage (NCBI taxonomy): Eukaryota > Viridiplantae > Streptophyta > Pinopsida > Cupressales > Cupressaceae > Sequoiadendron > Sequoiadendron giganteum. Next base: position 116,779,454 of record CM021108.1, read on the forward strand.
ACTACCCTCAAAAGGGGCACCAAGCTAATTAAAGATGGGATATTTTGGATTTGCAACCATGGTTTAGATGCTCTCTTTTGGTATGATTCTTTAGATGGATATCCTCCTATTGTGTTAAGACACTCTCACTTATAGGATTTATTTAGGATCTTTTTGGTGGTTGGTTAGATTCAGATGTATGATTTCAAAACCCCTCATTTTTTGGATCCGACTACTTTGTACAAGTGGACATAATAAAAAGAGTGGTCTCTTGGGGGATCAATTGAGGATTGTTAGGAGTTTGATCACATTTTTTCTATGGGGTTTGCAATTATCTTCTTGAGAGATATCTTGTAGCTTGGGGTCATGACTTGAAAGGTAAATTCCACGTTACCTATGGTTATCATGTGCTTGATAAATAATTTTTTGGATGTACAAAGGTCTGCTAGTGGAATCATATTTGGAATAAATTTTATTATCCCAAGTAGATGTGTGCAAAGATATGGGAGCCAAAAAGTGGCTAACCTTTTTTAACAAATTAAAAAACCCATAATACAAGTGTGTTATAGCTTCAACATATCAAGCCTAAGGCTTGGTCACATTGAGCCTATAACTCACTCACATTATAACATGAGTGTGTTATAACTGTTTATAACAAAAAGAGAAATATTTATCATTTACCATTTCTTCATTTTTCTCCAAGCTCATGGCCTTCAAACCCACAAAATCATAGTCATGTTCTTGGAGACCAAATTCTTCATGAAATCATTATTGAGTCTTCACCAAAATGCTACCATGACGTCAGGGAAGTGTTAGGAGTAAGTTTTTTTTTTTTTTTTGTGATTCTATTTCTAAATGGGTAGATTTAATAGTTTTTCGATATAAATATATTTAATTTACAAGAAGTTTTAATAAACCTCCCAATCTTAAAAATCCTCCTTCACCTCAACCTGAAATACTTGGTGAAGAAAAACCCCAAATCCAACAACAAAATTCTCCAACAATTCCTCAAGATCCCATTGGAACTCAACAAAATTTAATGGGGTAAATTGAAAATAATTAAAAAAAAATTGAGTTGATGGTGAGGTTGAAATATCTTGCAAGTTCAACCTTACAAAAACCACACTTGCAGAATCACTTGAAGCTATGTTAAAACATGTAGATTCAATTATCAAGAAATTAAGTGGTTGGGTGGAGAAGAGATGGGAATATAGATAATATTATGCAGATAAACTATCCTTTAAACACAAGTTAAAAATGAAATAATTATAAAATTTTACTTGTGTTCACTTTTCACTAATCCGTAAGAAAATCAACCTCTACACCCTACAAGAAAGAGGTTTCCAATCCATTTTTGCAACAACCAAGGAATAAAGGACCATTTTTAGTAGATGTGGAGGATGGTTTTTTACCATCCTCCATGCAACAATAATGAGATCCCACAATAATTCTTGAGGAAACTCTACTATGATCAAGAGAATATTGAGCCACTTCCCATGTCTTATGACAATGTCCAAAAACCCTTTGAAAGAAATCCATCCTTTGAAATCGACCCATGTCAAGAACTTGACCCAAAACATGTCGAAAGTAATTCCAAAATTAGTCAAAATCAAGGATTCGTATCTCCAAGCTGCTACAATGATATAATGGGCACTCTCCTATCCATACAAGATGGCCATGTCCATATAGCACATACTCATCCATCTACCCATGAGATGCTTTCTTTGGATGGACACATAGATGATCTTCATTCAAAACAAGAGTCTCATACTCTTACTAAGGAACAAGAGTCCCCTACTCTTAACATCTGTACACATGATCAAGAAATAGAGAAATCCAAATACATGTCAGAAATGGGTCATGAAAAATTCTACAAAAATTTTGAATCAGAAGCATCATGTGAAAGCATATCAAGAATGAATCACGAGGAATGCTTTTACAAGGACAGTGAAGCATCAACACCTCTTGAAGGAGAATTACAATCTGATATTTCACAAGATCAAGCTAAGGATATGAATCAACATTTATCCCACAAATAAAGGATCCTATCACTTATAAAGTTGGATCACTCACCTTTGTAAGGGAAAATCATCTTATCAATAAAGGAGCTATCACCTTTGAAGATCCACCACAGAGCAGAGAAGGAGCAACACCTTGTTTCCAAGGGAAATAGTATCCTTTTTCAAATAAAATGTTTCAACAGATGAATTATCAAGGCAAAGGATTAGGCCTACATGAACAAGGTATCTTGGAACCAATACAAATTATTGAAAATCCTAAGAATCAAGGCCTTGGTTACTTGATAATCAAGGGATATGAACATATCAGTAATACTTCCACAAAACTGGGGGCAACTTCGTCTCAAGAAAACATTAACATAGGGAGCATGAAGAATCTTTATGATGAAATCGATGTCAATACTACAACCCACCACATCATGAATCTTCATCCACCCATCACCCCATCCATGAATTGGGACCAACGTCGAAAGAAATACTTGAATCAAAGCATGAAGAATGTTATTAAGGAAAAAGAAGCTAAAGAGCATATAGGACAAATCAAATACATATGGATACCAAAGAATACAAAGAAAATTTATCCCTATCAAACTCCATTAGTCAAAGAAACTATGGGGAAAAATCAAAAAGGGAAAAGTAGCCATCAAAGCTATCCACAAAGGAAAAAGTAGGCTTCTCAAGCAACGTACAAAGTGTATCAAGCAGTTGGTCCAAATTCCATGCACACTTCCATATCCACCCATTATTTCTCATCTTCCCAAGTTTGGAGAATCAAAGGTTCCAAACTATCGACCAATCCATCTTTTACTCCTAAACACACTCCATCCACACCTCCATGCATGCTATCCAATTCTCATATTGACCATGTATTGGCAGTGACCCTTCATCATAAGGATTCAGAAGGCACTCTATCGCGATGTGCGCACAAAGATGAGGTTAACTCCGGTATCAATAAAGTAGATTAGAGATCTCAAAAGTTGCATTCAAGTGCACGTATCTTGGAAAAGTAGCTTCTTCAAGTAGGATACTGATGGCACATTATGACAAAAGCATCAACATCAACACCACCAGTGGTTCAGCATTAGCTTAAAATCTCTCAGAAAATTTAAAAAAAAAAATTAGAAAAATTTCCTGCAAAAAATGGTTACCTTGATGAAAACCTGGCAAACAGGCGTCTTGGTGATAGCAAAAAAAATCAAAAATACAAAAAAATCCAAAAAATAATCAAAAAAAGGATTGAAAAATAGTAAAGAAAAAAATCTTCTTCTAGTGAAAACCACTACGGTGGCACGTTGGACAAGTACCATGATGAAAACCTAGCAAATAGGTGTCATGTGTAGAATCGAGCATCTACGTGTGCCAATTCAGGAGAAAGCATCTTATCACATCCATAAGAAAAGCAACATTCATCCATATCATCCATTCATCCATGAACCGTTTATCCAACCCATTAGCATCTATTTACATTATCTTGATCTCAACAAAGTTTGGTAAACACTTTACACTTGTTTATGGTAAACATCTTGACATGGGTCATTTTTCATTGATCCTATCCAATCCAAACATTATCTGAGTCTTGAAGCACTATCCAAGTGAGCATCCTTTGTTCAAACACCTTATCTTATCACAAGATAATCATTGGCATCCTTTGCATGCTTACAGTATCTATCCATACACCTATTCAAGAATCCACCCATGGCCATTCCATACATTGCTAGACACTAGGGGCAAATGTTTACATCTTGTTTTGGGAATGAATCTTGATATACATCCTCCAACTTATGTGGTGATCTGAACATTGGAAGATGTAAAATCGAATTGGTCAAGCATTTGCAAGCCAAAAGATCCAAATCCCTAGCCCATGGCATATTTTGATAGGAAGACGCTCCTTATCAAGTTTTATCTTTTGTCGAACATCAATTTGAACAATTCATATCAGTCACATCTAACTTTCAGTGTCACATCAAATCATCAAAATAATTTTGTTCCAAATCAAGCTTCATCAATCTTGATCAATTGAATCCAATCAATTATCACCTTGTTTGACTTAACACACTTAGTCAAACTACCATCTTGTGAACAAGTTTACTCTAGGATAACACAACTTCCTTGGGTTTACAAGTTCGTTATCATCTTCATTTGACTTAACACATTTAGTCAAACTATCAATCCATCAATCCGATCAATCAACCTTAGCTTGGTTTTCAACAAAATCTTAAAACAAAGCACTGATATTGGTCATGCATGTCCATATCCAAATCATCAAAATCCTAAAAAATTAGAAAACATCAAAATTCAAAAAAATCAAAATATTCCTAAAATCCAAAGAAAAATCAATAAATCATATGCTTTCATCAATAAAATGGTCATGTCTCACCCTAGACTAGGGGCAAAATCCTGAACTCGTTGCGGGAAATGAACTCTTTTAAGCAAACAAGCAACATGTGTCAATTATCAAGTATCAAATCAACAATCGAATATCCAATCAAGCATGGTCAAAACAACTTTGAGACATGTCATACCTTGAAATAGAAACAAAGTGGATGATCTTAATCTGAATAAAATGAATGGAAATCTTAACGCATAAGTTGCAAAATGTTGTTTTGATATTTGATGACATCATATATTTGGAGTGGTTCAATGATGTACTGAACTAGAATCACAAGGAAGAAGTATGATTTTGCTTTGCTTGTTGTCTGTAAGATAATCATTAGTATGATGCAAATTGGTCATGGGACATGCTCTACAATGGATCATTGATGACATTTCGGAATTTGCATAAAAAAACGGTTAACTTTTGTCTGTTTATGCAAGCAACACTCAGGTCATCTTGGTTCATTTATACCTCGATGCTTGTATTAACTTGCTACATCAAACATTATGAAAGCAATATTCAAGTCATCATTGGTGCTAACATACCCTCTGATGCTTGTACTAACTTTCAACATATCAAAAGGCTCAATGATGACAACTAAACACAACAGGAAATGGCAACAAGGAGAATGATTCATTATTTCATTTAGGATTGCATAATTCATTATTAGGACTGCATAATGCATTTGCATTTCGAGGTTCTTTTTAAATTGATTTTTGAGGGTTGGCCACATTCTTGAATATCTTTTTCAGATAATGGTTGAGTATGACTGGACATTTGTCACATCTCATCTACATCATCTCAATCATTTCTTCCAATCTCATCTTATCAATCAATTCAATCTAGCATAAATCATTTAATCATACCTTTGGTCTTGTTCCTAGCCTTACTGCAAGCCTCAATAATCATCATCATCATCAGGATGTATCCTTCCCTATCCTTGTGTTGTTCTGGGATGTATCCTTCCCTAATCAACAACACTATCAATATCATCAAGCAATCATGAAAATCAATCAGCAATGGATATCATCAATCAATCAATACATCAAGCAAGTTCAAATCAATTTCTATTTGTTTTTCATATCGCATGGAAGCAAATTTAATAGTCATCATGACTCAATTTTCCTTTCAATCAAGAAAGCATATCTATGTTTCTATTTGTTTTTCATATCGCATGGAAACACATTTAGCAGTCATCGCGACTCAATCTATCAAGCCTTTCAATCAGGAAAGCAAATCTATCAAGCCTTTCAATCAAGAAAGCAAATCTATCAAGCCTTTCAATCAAGAAAGCAAATCAATCTCATCTACTATTTGTTTTTCATATCGCATGGAAGCAAATTTATCAATAAAAAAGCATCATCAATCAAGGAAAAATCAAAGTTCTTCATCTTCATATCAATCTTTCAATAGGGGGTTTCATCAAATCATCTTTATCGGTTGATGAATCAGATAGCAAATCAGTAAAAAAAATTCCAAAAATCATCTTTATCTAATTCATCACCTGAGGGGGCATATAGCATCATCAGCAATTTTTTTCAAAGTCAAGGGAAAATTCTTTGAAGCAATGCGTAAAACACATCACTTCAAAGAGGGGCAAAATGTACACATCTAAAAATGGTCACAGTCGATCGAACCTGTTAATTAATTAAATATGAATTATTTAATTAACGTTTCTTAAGTCCTCTACATATAAATAAATTTAATTATTTATTTATATTGTTCATTTTCTAATTCTTCTAAATTAATTAAATAAATTTATTTATTTAATTAATGCTATCTTCCTCTTAATTAATTAAATAGATTTTACAATCTATTTACATTAATTATCAAAGTTTAAATTCTAAATTTAAATGATTATTCTTCCCTCCACATTTAATTAAATATTTTCAATATTTAATTAAAAGGCTTTTTCCTTTTCTCATAATTAAATATTTACAATATTTAATTAAAGCCTTTTTACATTTCTCTCACACATAATTAAATATTTATTTATTTAATTATGAGAGACACCTTTCAAATTGTCTCTTCATTTTCTGTCTCTCAGAATTCCATCTTCTTTTCGAATTCTTGATCTCTCACCATTCATTTCAACAGGTTTGAACTCGACCGTCGATCTTGGCCAATCGAATTCCTACCTTCAAAAATCTATAAATACAACTCTTTCATGAGCTAAAAAGGACCTCGAATCTCATACTTTCATGTGTAGTTATTATAGTTGCATATTAAGCATTTCATAGCATTTCAATTCAATAAGCTCAATCTTGTAGATGCATATGCATTTTAATAATCTCATTCTCTCAAGTGCCATTCTATAAGCTATGTTTGCACAATTGAGAGCAAACATATTGAAGCAAATCCTTGGAGATAGAGGACAATGGAATGAATTTGAAGAAGCTACTATTTAGAGTTTGCATTTACTTTATTAATTTAGTTTTCTTCAATCTAATGTTGCATTGGTGTATTAGATTAGATTCAATTTAATTGACACATTTTCTCATACACAAATTTCATTTTTAAATGCAAAATTAACTAATTTAGATTAATGATTATAATAAAATTTTAGGGTCATAGTGTTCATTCTATTTTGAGTGATCCTCCACCTCTGTATTACACCACGACATGTACTACCAAGGTATGTAACTAGTAAACAATTATAAATATTACATGTGAATAGAATATTTATATGAATGGTATTCTAATATTTGATTTTGGATGTTGAATAGGTTAATCTTGGAGATTTCATAGTAATCCCTCCCAATGGCGGTGGAGTTCAAAGATTCACTAAGGTAATAGAATAAAGAGTTTAAATAATTAATTTCACTTAATAGATTTGTGTATTATATATTCATATCATTGACCGCATTGCATTGCACATCTTTCAAACTCAAAGTGTTCACATTGCATAACTAATAACTAGATGTTGATAGATGACAAGATTTCAATTACAATATAGTTTTTTAGAAAGTCAACATAAGAAGTGATGCAATTACTTCCCATAGCATAAGTAATAACTAGGATCAACTACCAATTGCATTTTCTTATTATGGAATTCCATGAGACCATGTTTTATTGAGGAATTTTTTAAAACAACTCATTACCTTGTCTATACTATGGATGCTTGAAAAAATCTATGAAAGCATAATAGTAAGAAATAACATAGAGAAGGAAATGAGAATGTTTGACTACATGCATCAAAGAAATGTGGTCTCATGCTGATTTCCATCACCATGAGACCATATTTCTTTGAGGCATTTTTTAAATATCTCATCGCTAGATAAAAGCACAAAGTGCATCAGAATTTTTAAAGAAAATGACCAACACTGATCCAACTTTCAAACTTGAATCACTAAAAAGTGACATATATGTTTTGAATTTTGAAATGATGTAAACTAATGAAATATTTATTTTTTAGTAATTTTATACTTGTATTTTTTAAAAAAATTAAAAAATTATTTGAATATATTTTTTTATAAATTGACACTATAATTTAGTTGCTGAAAAAATGTTGAAAAATGAAGTCACATGAGACATCAACATTTATATAGTGATTTTTATTTTTTCTCTTTCAATTCTTTTTGTGTGTATTTATAACTTGAAACTTTAGTATATGGATATTATTTTTTTCCAATTTTGATAAATATATATTTTTAAATAAATATTAAATGTGCATGTATTAAAACATAGTTGTTTCCATTTGAAAAATATATATGAAGGAAAATTCCCCTTTACCTCCTTATTCTTTAGAAAACCTAATGCAAATGTTTAATTCCACTTAAGCCCATTTCTCACATCACACTCGGCATCTTGTTTGTGTGTCGATGGAGGCGTTTATGTTGGGGATTCCTACATGAAACGTAGATGTTTGTGCAATGAACTTATGTCTTTGGCAATTCCTATGGTTGGAGACTTCAGAGACATTACACTTCCCATTGGAATTTGAAGTGTAATGCTCCTCTTCGGCTGGCCGACTCGAATATGGCCATTTTCATCTTCTTGCTTCATATTCTTCATTCCTTGATCCATTTGGGGATCTTTGGAAAAAGTTTTGCAAGATCGATTTGAGCATGCTCTCCATTCCATTCACTCATCCACAAGATTTGTATCAACACTTCCCACTCCATAGTATCAATCTACTACTCCATCACTCTGATAGTGTGAGCACATGACAAACACCATTGTAGTAGAGGCTTGAGCTCCTCTCATTTTCTCCTCCACAAGCTTTGAGTGCTTTGGATGGAGGTGGTAAGATCCTCTTATCTTCTCTATCATTTTGGCTTAGTAAGCACATACTATTTTGTAGTGCATTTTGGTTATGTCGCTTGTATTCCCTTATTTATCATTATTTATATCATTGCAAACTTTGTTGTTCATGGAGGTGGAAACACCAAAATGGGGGTCTGACTGAGGAAGACACCTAAACAACCCCCCAAAATTTTCCCACTTTTATGTGTGCAGGTGGAGAGATCTTAGAGAAAGCTGATGAGAAGTTTGTTGTGAAAAATCATCTTCGTCACCCTTGCGGTAATCTATTTCCTTAATCACATTTGTCTTTATGTTCCACTCTTTTTAAACTTATTATGTCATTCTAGAATATTCTAAACTAGGCTGATAGTCATTTTTTAGGGCTTAAACCTTGTCTCTCGGGTTTTCTAGGCCATAAGGATGCTAGCGCACCTGTGAGATGCCAGTGCACCATGCTGTCATCCCAGAACCACACTTATGTCCTCTGAAAAACAACTACCTGATACACAGAGTTGATTGTGAAAACTGACTCGCCTAGTCTCCTTTCAACTCTGAGGTTTGTAGAGTGATTGAAGGACCCCATAATCCTCCTCATTATAATCATGTTCATCCTAACATTTCTTTAAGTTGAGGTAAGTTAGGGAAGCCATAGTGCTCTTAGACTTTCGTAACTTGGGGCCTTGAAATGGTTGGTTCCCCTCTCTTATATTTTCGGTGAACCTGATGTGAATTATTTTGGTTCCATTTTTTAATACTAAAAGCCCCTTTCCTCATGTTCTAGGAGTGTTGTAGGTGTGATAGTTGTGAGGCTCCTACCTTACAACCCAACCTGTGACCCCTAGTAGGTGTATTTTAAAGATGTTGATGATGTTGTATAATGAAACCTTGACTGGGTCACTATCCTATCCTCTAAACCTTAGGAGTCTCTATAGAAGTAATATTTGGTGTGTACGATGGCCTCTTTCTTAAATCAAACTATTCCATCTATGAAGATTGTGAGTAGTGATACTAGCATAACCTTCACCTCATAGGATGTGCCGATGGGATTTAATAGGGAACCATCTCCTCTTTATATTCCGGTAAGGATAAACGAGAATACTATAGCAGGTGTTCTTATTGATCCAACATCTCAAGTGAATATCATAACTAAGGAGATCATGCTGATTAAATTCCTACATAAGGATGGGTATGATGCACCTGAAAGTACCGTCCGCACACACGATAAAATTTGCATACCTCCTATAGGGATTATTGTCCTATCGGTCCTCGTAGGACCTAAATTTGTGATGCTCAAGTTTGACATCATCCTGGGGTTCGAAATCTTTAGAGTGAAGCTAGGCATCCACTGACTAGTAGCTTTGAATGTAGTTCCCTCGGTTGTGCACAAGTGTCTAAATTTTGTTCATGGAGGTTTGATACACATTGTCCATGACACCGGTTATAGACCACCAGTTGCACGTGGAAGGTATACCTTGGATGACTTTTGGCCTACATCCCTTGGTCCTCTCCCATCTAGGCAAGACCTCCTATATTACACTTATCAAAACTATAATAAGGGGTGCACTAGGCCAAAAGTAAGATAACCTCCTTTGCCTTATGTTGTTTCGCATAGAGCTTTCTTGAAGGCTGACAGTTATGCCACTAAGGTGCGTAGGAGAGAAGAAGAGAAGTGGTCCCAAGATCCTCCTTCCTCTTCTGCTATTCATCCTGATGCTTCCTCTCATCCTGTCATGGTGTCATCTACTTTTGTCTCATGTTTGCAAGAGAATCCCATGGTGCCCACTTGGTGAAAGGCCAAGCATCCTACATTTGAGCTTCATGTATTGCCCATGAAACTTAGGCCAATTTGGTATGGAAAACAAAAATCTGCCCATGGAGAGTCCTCTTTGTCTCAACCTCTGTGGCCTCCTACTATTCATATTCCCAAAATAGTGAATGGGAAGAGGCCTCCTACCAAGGTGCTAAGGTCAATTCCTCCTACCATTTACGAACCCAATCCTTCTACTCCCATTCAAGAGTCTACCCTTCCACTAGAAAGAGTCATGGAGGAAAATCCCATGGTTGAGTAGGAAACTTTTGTGTCTTCACAAGCTTCACCTTCTAGTTCAAAGAGCCATAGAAACTACCTTGCATGCGAGTGTAAGTGTTGGAAAAAGGCTCTTCTAGCTAAGCAAGCCTCCTTAAAATATAAGGAGTAGGAGATGACCGCATCTCCTGTGGTGTCTTCCTCTCTCACCCCTTCCATTCAAATAAATTATAAATCACTTCCGACTTCCATTGCAAATGCACATGCACCTATAAAGTTTCAGGTGTTTATCACCCCTTCTTTGTAGCCACCCTTGTTTACTTTTGTCCTATATATCTCACCCTTTCCAAATCCCATGGATATGGTTAATACTTCTATTGTATCCACTGTGGTTCTATCCTCCTCTATCCACCTTGCTTCATTTGTGGGGAGTTCACCTCCAATAATGAATAAGGTAGAGCATGGTCCCTGGAGCAATGGAGGACATAATAATAGCCCACCTTCTCCAAAAAGTTTCCCCATGCCAACTTGTTTTTTCGTAGTCATGGATCCAGTCTTAGCCTCCCCTGATTTTATCACCGTTGTTGAGTCTCTCAATGAGCCTAACAGTGAACCTCAAGTGAAAAATCCTCCATCCACTAAGGTAGAACATGGCACCCCCATAAAGTGTATGTTAATTCGATAGATGAAGTTCTGACCTTGTCAGCGATCTTTGCAAAGTCATTGACCTTAGACCCACAAGAGTTGAGTGATGGAGACCTCACAGGTCCTTCTTCCTTGGCCCTTTTCATGGGAGGATCAAAAGCTCCCCCATTAACATTATACGGTTACAGGCTCGTCATCCTTGCCCCTAAAATGATCTGGAGTGGGAAGCTGATGACCTATTGGTTGACCAATGTGAGGGGAAGACCCTCTTCTTGATCTTTATAATAGACATGTGTTTGTTTTGTGATGTATTCCCATGTGATCATACTATGTGTTCCTAGATGACCCTCATCACCCTTGTTGGCTCCTTAATAGATGCATGGTGTTTGTGTTGTAAACCTTCCTCTATATGTGTCATCATTCTTCTATGTTTGTGATTGGATTTCAGTAAATTGGGGACAATGCAAAGCATTGGGAGAATTTGGGCTTCCTTCCATGTTGACCCATTTTTTAATTTTTACTTTATCTTCCATCCATTCTTCCTTATCTGGTTAGGGATTGATGATCTTTCACCTCATATCGTGGTTACCAACTATTTATAAATAAAGGTAGATCTAACCCCACGAAAATAGATCCCTCTGTGCCCTTTGTGTGTGTTCCCTTTTCCTTTGCTTTCTCTTTATCTTTCTCTCTTCTTTGCTTGAGTTTTCCCTCTTATGTGTTACAATGCCCTTTCTACACAACTTAGTCTTTGGAAAATTTATTCATTGTCAAAATAAATATTCTTTCAACACCTCTTGCACACTTCTTTATTATAATTATGCTCTAGACTTGAAATCCTAATGGAACATGTTTCCTTCATCATGGGTTCATAAAGAAAGGACTTAGGAGCCTCCCTCCAAAGTTGGAATAGTCTTTATCTTCGCCTCGCATGGGGGCTTGTCTTTCCTTTTGAATTCTTTGATGAAGTGAACATATTTTGAAAGGATTCTTTCATGATGAATCAATTCGAGATAGAATTCATTAACTTTTGAACAGTGTGTCCCTTGAGTGCTCCCCTCTTTTTCATGTTGGATTCCCAAGGGACCCCTTCAAAAAATTTCAATAGCTTCTATGGCGTCCAGCCTAGGGGCTGCCTGAGTAAACTAGTTTTACATCTTGGTTTCTAGCTCGAGGGCAGCCCAACTAGACTAGTTTCATGTCTTCACATCTAGTCCACGGGTAGCCCGACTAGACCTATTTCACATTCTAACATCTATCTTGGGGGCAGCCTAACTAGGCTTTACTTTTTAAATAGCACGCTCCTTGAGTGGACCCTCCTTCCTTTTGAAGGGTTCCCGAGGGAGCGCTTTGAAACTCTTCCAACTTAGCGATGGTCTATGTGACTATCTTTTCATAGACCTACACGACCGCCTCCTCACATGTTCTATTTGTGAGTAAACATGTCACCCTCTCTGGCTCTATGGAGTCCCCTTTGCTAGGTATCCTTCATGTGATAGTTCTTGAAGGATACCTCCCTTGTAGGACCATGAGCCTGTGAGGCACTTTCATTCTTCAACTTTATAATTCCATGGAACTATGAAGTCCTTTTCTACACTTTTGAGTTTGCCAGACCATGCTCTACTTCCTCATCATTTCAGGCATACATCTCTTACCTTGTTACTCCTTACTACTCTAATTTATCAAATCACTCATCAATAATCGTGCTCACTAAAGTGGGGGAAAAATTTATAGGTGTGAATTTTCACCCAAATGAAAATTCCCTTTTACCCCCTTACACTTTAGAAAACCTAAGGCAGAGGTTTAATTCCACTTAATCCTACCTCTCACATCACACTTCACATCCTATTTGTGTGTCAGTTGAAGCGTTTCTATCAGGGATGTTTGCACAATGCACATACATCTACGTGGTGTGCTTACATCTATGGAAGATTCCTATGGCTAAATATTGCAGAGATGTTACACTTCCCATTGGAAGTCAAAGTGTAATGCCCCTCTTCAGCTGGCCGAACTGAATATGGCCATTTTCATCTTCATCCTTCATATTCTTAATTCCTTGATCCATTTGGGGATCTTTGGAAGAAGTTTTGCAAGATTGATTTGAGCATGCTCTCCATTCCATTCACTCATCCACAAGATTTGTATCATCACTTCCCACTCCATCACTCTAATAGTGCGAGCATAGGACAAACACCATTGCAACAGAGGCTTGAGTTCCTCTCATTTTCTCCTTCACAAGAATTGAACACTTTGGACGGAGGTGGCAAGCTCCTCTTATGTTATCTATCATTTTGGTTTGAGTAAACACATACTGTTTTGTAGTTTCTTTTGTTTACTTAGCTTGTATTCCATTCTTTATCATTATTTCTATCATTGCAAAATTGATTTTCTATGGAGGTGAAAACACCAAAACAAGGGTCTGACTAAAGTAGACCCCTAAACAAGCCCCCAAAATTTTCTTTCTTTTCTGTGTGCATGTGGAGAGATCTTGGAGAAAGTTGGTGAGAAGGTTGTTGTGTGAAATCATCTTCATCACCCTTGCGGTAATCTATTTCCTTTATTGCATTTATCTTTGTGTTCCACTCTTCTTAATCTTATTTTTTCATTCTAGAAAATTCTACACTAGGTTGATAGTCCTTTTTTAGGGATTAAACCCCATCTCTATAGTTTTCTAGCCATACGGATGCCAGTGCACCTATGAGACACTAGCACCTTGCGTTGTCATCCAAAAACCACACTTCTATCCTTTGATAGAGAGCTACCTAAGATGTAGAGTTGACCCTGAAAACTAACTCGCCTAGTCTCCTTTCAACTCTCAGGTTTGTAGAGTGATTTAAGGACCCCATAATCCTCATCATTCTCATCCCATTCATCCTAACATTCCTTTAAACTAAGGTAAGTTATGGCAGCCATACAGCTCTTGGCCTTTCATGACCTGATTATTGCAATGGTTGGTCCCCCTCTCTTACACCACTTTTTAGCATTCTAGGTGATACAAAATGACATGATAATACCAATATAAGGGTCACATACTTGTATTTATTGGGTATAACTCTATAAAAGATTTAGGTTTGAGATCAGCTTCGCTTAGAGCTAGGGAAATGATAATCAAAGTTACCTCTATTATAAATTTTTGCCATAGTTTGATTTCCATGGTGCACATGTTGATGCTTGTTGCTGCAATTTGTAGCTTGCCAAATACCAAAGATGACTCTCCTCACTGTTAAATTCTATCCACTATGGGAAAGATCAAAGACTAATGGAAAGTAGTTATTTGTATAAAATTCAAGCCTAGTATACATGTATGAGAAATGTGGAAGCATGGACAAAGAATGTGAATTGTTTGAAAAAATGCATCAAAGAGATATGTCAAGGATTGGAATGATTGTAGGATATGAAAAAAATGGAAAATTTATGGAAAATGTGGTAGCATAGACAAGGCAATGAGTTGTTTGGAAAAATGCTTCAAAGAAATGGGGTCTCCTAGGGATGCACATCACTAGGAGACCCCATTTATTTGAGACATTTTTTCAAACAACTCACTACCTTGTCAATGTTTCTCTCTCAAGTACCTCCCTCTCACCACCTATACCTCTCCTGGGCCTCTCCCTCTCACACACTCTCTCTCAATATCTATCCCATTCCCTCTCTCTCCCTACCTCTCAAATCTCTCCCTCTCATACCCTCTCTCTCTCAAGTCTCTCACTCAGGCATGCTACCTAGATCTCTCTCTCTCCCTCTCCCTATCCCTCTCTCTTAGGTATCTCTCTACCAACTTCTCTCTCTCTCAAGTCTCTCAATTTATCTCTCTCAGGTCCCTCTCTACCACCCCTCTCTCTCTCACTCTCTCTCTCTCAATCTCTCTCTTAAGTACAAGAATCTTTGAATTTATTTGTCCAAATCCACCTATAGCATCATATCTCACTTTATTTTCTTGCACAAATTCTTACCAAATACATAACCTTTTGAGGTTTTCCAGCTTCCCATTCCACATACTGTATAGACACCTTCCTTGAAACTTCTCAAGAAGAAGAAGAATATCTTCATTAAAAAAATTATCTATCTCATTCACTTTGGTCTGCTTCTTCTCAAGTGTTTTTAGAGAAGATTCCTTTTTAATTTTATACATTCTAGTACTTTCTACCTCCAATTTCGCATTGTCATTTTCCCATTGCACTTAATACATATGCACCTTCCTCAACTTCTCAAGAGTAGATTACTTTTTTCATTTCATGCATTCTACTACTTGTTGATGGTGAAAATGACACAAACAACATTAAAAAAAAATATTTCTACTCTATTTCTCCTGAAAAAGAAAGACAACATATAGTAGCCTAACTCCCAAGGTCCTGGTAGTTGGTTCTCAACTATCTGGTGTGACTCAATCGTTCCATGCAACTGTAATGTTCAAGGGGCTTGTGCTGGTAACAAAGAATACAAGCAATGAATTCTTCATTGAGCTATTTTAATAAAGAAAGGAGGTTTTAAATAATTGAAAAAAGATAAATCAGAGGGTAAATCAGCAAACATGAATCAAACTCATCTAGTATTCAGACATATATCTTCAATAATGAATGTTTTCCAACAGATCAAGAAAACCAAAGCATGTCACAATTTACAAAATAATCCATACTATTGCATGCATCTAAGGTACTTATTTTAACATCACAATTCACATATCACAACTATTTCAAAGATTCAAAAGAACACACATTCATTCATTGCCAAGATCATAGATCAACAGACTTCAATAAATTCAATTCAATGATAATCTAACAAGATAATCCTTAAATCCGGCTTCTTCTAATGACTTTCATCACATAAGAAACAATCATGCTTCAACACAATCACTGGCATATAGATAGATTATAACTCATCAACCTTATCAAATAAAAAAACTTAATTCTAACACCATATTGCGTAAACCTGTAATTTTATTTAACTATAAAAATCAAGTAACAATGTACCTCTATAACAACTATGAAAAAAATTATATCTCCTAATATCAGGTGGCCAATTATATTCTCTATCCACCAACCCTTACAATACAATACCCCAAGGGTATTTATAGATGTACAAAATTTGGAAGTCCCCTTCTATTTTAAGGTGAATCAACCTTTTTAGGAATTACAATTATATTTGGAAACTCAATTAAATTGGAAGAAAAGAGAATAGAAGAGAAGAAAAGCCATGCGCTCCAAAACTATTAGTGTTGCATGCAACATGCAAAGAAGAAATCCATGCATGCATGAGACTTATGCATGCAAAGTTTTCTCAATCGTGTATTCGTCATAGCTAGAGAAGACTTGTTGTAATGTGTCTAATTTAGGCCCATCCACCCAGCTGTCTTAAAACTTAATTCTTTCCAACTCCGCTGTAGAAAACCATCTCATATCCTTTAGCTTCGTCAACTCTCTCTTGGCTACTCTTATTTCTTCTTTGATGTTCATCAACTGATCTATTAATAGATCTTAACCAACATCTCCTCTCTGCATAACGTCTTTAAATCTTTCAGTCCATTTCTGCTTTATTTGGCTTAAAGGTAAGCCTTCTTTTACAAGTACATCAACATTTACAATAATAGTAATTATGGCCTCCAATTATTCAAATTGTTCAATTAGCTCCTTAACAAAATCTTGAACCTCATTTCTATTTTTGTATAGAAAATCTATTCTAAATCGGAGTATGCAAGAGGTCTTTTCTAGAAAATCTTAATTATTTTCTTCCAATATCGACTATTCTAGGAGGGTAGTCTTAGGAAATTTATTGACCTCTTTCAGTTTCTGGCTATATCTCTTGTACTCCTCCTCTTATGCTTCCAATTTTTTAACATATTGTTTCATTTCCTGAATTAGATCTTCTGTCATTTTCTAGACCTCAAAACTGTCTTCTAGAACTTCATTTATTTCTTGATTCAACTTACTAACCCATCGATCCAACATTTTTTCCTTGCCACTCACATGTTCCAAATCATCTACTTCCTTCTTGCTCAGAAAAACTGGGGTCTCAATCACAACAACCTGTTGTGATCTTGGAGCAAAAATATTCCTAAGGAAAACATGCAATTGATCTAGTTGAGCCTTAAGCTCATCCTTCCTTTGTTTATCCTTCAACATCCTTGACTTGGTTGAGGATACTACCACATCAATTCGATTCATTTGCTGATCTCTGGTAGGTCTCCCCAAATTCATAGTGCCTAGCTGATAATCTATTAATTGCATATCCCCTGCCTCCTTGTCTATCATAGGTATAGCACACTCAGCCACAATTTCTCCCTTATTAGTTAACCTAGTAGAATGAAGAATCTTAGCCTTCTTTTTAGGCCCTTCTTTTTCAATTTCCTTCATCATATCCTCCCAATTGAGAGGTTGAGAAGGTGTCAGTGTTCTCTTTTGAAGATCTAATTTCAACCAAGTCGAAGCTCCTAGAGTAATAGTCATCAAGGTTGAAGAAGAGGAGGTGGTAGCTATAGGAGCTTGCACATTTACCTAAGGTTTAGAATCAACCATCTATTTCTATTGCTGCTCTTGTTCCATACTCATTTGTGCTAGCTTCTTCCTTATCTTTTTTCTCTTGTACTCTCTTCTCTTCTTCCTCCTTCTTCAACTTTTCTTTTTCTAATCTTTCTTTCTCCAACTCCCTATTTCTTTCTTCCTCTAAATCTTTAAGCTTTTATGCATCTTCTTTTTCTTCTTATTGCTTTTTGATCAACTCTTCGGCCTCTTTCTCCTTTTGTAATTGTTTTTCTTCCTCTTCCTTTCCATGAGCTTCTTTAGCAAGCTTTAACTTAGCTACCATAACCTCTCTCTCCCTTTGGTGTCTTTCCTTTTCTTCCTCAAGGTCATGAATTTTCATAATCAATTCTAACTTATCATTTTCCTCCTTAACCTTGAGCTCATGCCCTTTTTTCCTTTGTTTCCTCTCTACTTCATCAACTTTTGATTTAGCTTCAATTTTTTGCTGCTGCAGTATGGCATCAGCTTGTGTCTTGGAATCAATTAACTTTTTTTTCTCTATTGCTGCAACTTACTCATCAACAACCTTCTTGACTTCTTCAAACAACACCCATTGATCCTCCTTTGTCATTACCTGTTCAGTATCCTCCTCTAGAGGCATATTTTCTTGTATTCTTTTATCTAACAGAGTCTCATCCAAATCTGTTCCAACATCATGAATTTCTACCTCCACTTCTTTTCCCTTTATAGTTTCAACAATATTATGAAGAGTCCCTTTTTGCACTTCTTCACTTTGCTGTTTTTCAAGTGGAATTTGAGTACAATATTCACCCAATGTAGGTGTTGAAACCACTGATCCTATTTGGGCATCTCCTTCTTGTGTCTCTAATTCATCAACTGTTGCTTCAAGCTCTATTTCTTCAATGTCTGGAGGAAGGAACTCCAAAGGCTCCTTGGGAGGTGTCTTTGTTTTAATCCTTTTATATCCTTTCCCCTTTTTAGGATCTGGTCCTTGAGGAGTTTTGGTTCTTAGAACCAATCATTGAATGCTTTTATCCAAGACTGCTCACCCTATCTACTTAATTTCAATGGTTTCCTCGCTATCCCAGTCAATCAGATGCAGGATTTTAGTCCCAATGTTTAAAGCTTCATATGATGGATCCAATACAACTCCATCATCCACAAATGTTTCAGGAATGTCATTTTTGATACCAAGATCTTCCATGAGTGAGACAAATAATCTCTCATAAATCATCTTCCTCAAATCATACTCATCCTATCGGTCACTCCAGATATCCTCCAATAAATTGAAATATTTATGAAACATAGAAGGCAACAAGGCATTCATTTTACTCTTAGGTTCAAAGTTCTTATGAGCTATATACAAACCTAGCATTAATTGTATCAACTCACTACACACCACCTTTTCTCCTACCAGATGTTGACAACTGTACTCACCCAACTTCATGGGGAACTTATGACATCTTGTCTTATGTTTCAATCCAAACCGGGCATTGACCTGTAGAGCCTAATATACAAATTCCATTAAAACTATCCTATTATTTCAACATTGTGGCAACAAATGTGGATGACCTTCAAATCCAGCTAGCCTAAAGTATGTAAACTTGGGGTATTGAATATAGCAACATCCCCATTCAATGATAAATGCCATGGCCTCTTGGCTAAGTCTATACCCTGCATCTTTATTGAGTTGGTTAATGATCACATATATGAATGCATCATTAACCCTTCTGAATTGAGTCTCCACAACCTATAGGGATAGTTGGTTATAATGCTCCCACAACTTCTTCTGTCCATCTAACCCACCTATTATTCCCACTCTATTCAAATCTGGGAAGATACCTACTCTTTCTACTGCATACATAATGTAAGAAGTCATGAAAAAGCATTTAGTCTCCATAATACTGGTCAATTGATCATAAATGGCATCTGATACAATCATCGGTGAATCAAATTGATGGGTGCCATTTAAGATTATCTAGATGAAGGGAAACATCCACTCCCTGAAATGAAAGGAATCTCGCTTCCCAAAGGCCCTATAAAAAATCATTATTAAACCTGATACTTCTTTATAAAAATCTTCCCTCTTTGGTTGGTCTACAAGCTTGGTTAGAGACTTCTTCTCTGTTTTTAACCACTTTTTATTCAAGTGAGACTTGTTGGATTCCTTATATTTTTTATATTTCTCTAGGGCATCTTCCTCAATTAACTGCACCAAGTTATTGGGATCCGGGACACTAAATATACTTTGAAACATTTGAGGAGTGAGATCAATGATTACATTATCTTGTGAATCCATGCATTGTTGGGTAGCCGGATTGTAAGCTCCTACAACTATCAAGATTAACTCCAGGCATTGGATTGATAGAGGAAATAGAGTGATATGAGCCAAATCAGAATCAACAATTCTTTGTGTTCTCCCTATTATATCTTTAGCAAACGTTTCTGAATATAGCTCCTCAAAATTGTATTGGCCTAGATTTGTGTCGGTGATGTTTGACCGGTCCGATTCCAGTTTGCTTACTGTGACCGCAGGACCCCTATGGTTATACCTTAAGGTATAAGGTAACTACACTGGCTTGATCTTCTTGGGTTTAGCTGATGCTTTTGATGTTCCTGCAGGTCAGTTCCTTTGGATAGCTTCTCCTGATGTTCTCGACATTCTTTAGCTTTCCTGCAGCAAAACCTCTAGTTAGATCCTTGAATAAAACATTTCAAAACATGCCTTAAAATCATACCTTTCATACATGCAACAGAGGCAAAACCAAGTAGAAACCATCCTAAACAATCCTCTTTTAACATACTTTTAGGCTCAGAGCAAAAAATGTTATTGATATTTCACTAATAAGAACCGGGTTTAGAGTCGGAACTAGAACCGGATCCAAAATGGAAACTGATTTCGTTTCTTTTAGATTTTCTATTTTCATATTCCATTTCGGTTCCGCTTCCACTTCCACCAAGGTTATTGCTATTTTGAAATAAATCTTCTTACTATAAGTGGAGTCGGAGACGGGATGGAAAATAGAATTGACACTAATCATAAAACACGCCCAAAAATCTAAATCAATTCCGATCCTGCTTCTGCTTAGGTTGACCATGATTTCATCAATGATTTTAACAATTTAATGCAAAACTTCATAATTAGGGACCAGGGTCATATTAAAATGAATTAAGGCTTAAATATAACATGAAAGGACCATGCCCATATGACCGTGGGGGTGACTATACTTTTAGGGCATCATATTTAACATTCAAAAACATGAATACAGAAATGCATAAAACCCTAATCTAAAAAACCCGATATAAAAACTAGGGTACGATTTAACCCTCAATTTTAAACCAAATTGAATGTGCAACAAAATCCCTAAGTAAAAACAAGATTCTACCAACCCTAACTCACTGTAAACATGAAATTAATCTATCTTACTATGGAACCCTAATTAATCTACGCGTTTAAAAACCAATGCACCGCAACGTGATCACGACAAAACGTAAAAAATGATCATGCCCTAACTCATTGAAAACCAGAAACAAAACCAAAAATGAAGTCAAGAACAATGAAAAACAAAGAAAGAAAAAGAAACCATGCAAACCCATAGAAAAACAAGAACCTGCCTAAAGCAAAAACGATCAAACACGAAAGTAAAAATAAAGGAAAAATGAGAATAGGAACCCTATCTCGAACGCAAAACAGGAAAAACCTCCTGAAGAAATCTGCACGCAATTATCTCTTCCTCTTTCAATCGATTCACTCCTTGAAAAACTCCACTGCTGCTCTACTTCGCTCTTCGATTTCTTAACAATAATAATGATAATCACTCATTTAAACCTAATCAAGGTAAAACTCAGAGTTTCTACCTATGCATGGTAGCTATCATTAATGCATTAAATGTAGTAAAGCAGAGTCGAAACTGGAGAAGAACTAGCACATCAGGGCGGGTGAATGGAAATGGGTAGCAATTCCGTGGACACCCTCATTTTTTTTTTTTTGAAAAGCATAACGCGAGCGCATTATAACGCGCTCACGTTATGGTTTTCATTAAACCTAGGCAAGTTCCCTTCGGCCACAACTACAAAGCCATAACGCGAGCACGTTATAATGCGCTCACATTATCTTTTGTTAAAAGCCAAAAAACAAATGTAAATCTCTCATTTGCATTTCAACTAGTTTTTTTGCTCCACCCGCAGCCAAAAACCCCAAAATATCGTGCTCGCATTCTAGGAGAAGAATTTCTTCACCAAGAATCCGAATTTCTTCGCAACGATGGTGCCACAATGACGAGGAGCTGTAAGAGGTAAGGATTATATGCTTTTTGTTTTGAATTTGTTAGTTTTAGGTTGAATTTGATATCTATTTTTTTGAATTTTTAGGAGATGCAAATCAACCTACAAACCCTCAAAATCCTCAATGGGAGGACGAAGCAAATCCTCAAGATCAAAAAGAACCACAACATCAACCTCCTCCACCAATCACTCAACCCTCTCCTGGCACTCAACAAAATTTAATTTGTGAAATTAAGAACAACAAAAAACAAATTGAAGATTTGATCAATAGGTTGAGTGATCCAAATGGTTGAACCATAGTAAGAATGACCCTAGCAAATTCATTGAAAGATATTTTAAAAAATGTAGATTCAATTAGCAAACAAATAACTGGATGGGAAGATAGGAGGCGGGCAGCTAGGGAGTATTATGCAAATAAACTATCATACAAGGATGTGAAAGATTTAAAAATAACAAAAGGTGATTTTTGTTCATTATTCACCAACCCACGCACAAATCAAAATCTTACCCTCAATGCAAAGAGGTTTCCTATCCATTGGTGCCACCACCAACAAATGAAGGAGCGGTTTTATGATAAGTGGTACATGGTCTTCGATTACCCACCGTGCAACAATTGTGAGGTCCCGCAATATTTCCTTAGGAAACTATATAGTGAGTTCATATTGAACAAAATCCCAAATTATTTTGATATGAGGGATTTCCAAGAGAGAGGTGGGGGGTCAGCTCAGGATAGACCTGGTGCACAACCGGATCCTATGTGGCAAGGTAGATGATCTCTCGCTAGGCCACCTCATGAGCACATTGTTATGCCTTCCATCATGAAGGAAATTGCTGATGTAGAGACATTTTAGGCAATCGACACTTTGACCCAGAGTGTCATCCATCATACTAGCCCTATTCTATAGTGCCATCCAAGGGATTCTTCTAGTGGTAGTCTTCGAACACATGTGTGTCAATCTTGCGGGGCTACTTGTTCACATGACCCAACTGACCCTCAGGAGACTAGTACGCAGGATCTGTCTATAGGTATGGATATGGAGAGGGCAACTGACATTTTGCATGAGGCATATTGTATTGATAGTCAGGTAAAAGTTAGTTCATGTGTTCATTGAATTTAATTTATTAAATTTTTATTTTGAAATGCAAGATTAACTAAAAATGTTTTATGATTTTAATAAAATTACAGGGTCATAGTGTTGAGATTGGATACACTGCCCCCCCCCACCAACCTACTTTTGTAGTACACCTATTGCTAGGGTATGTAACTAGTAAACAATTATAATTTTATTTCATATTAATGGCATTGTTTTAGGAATGGTAATTTAATATGCAATTTTGGATGTTGAACAGACTAATATTGGAGGTTTTGATGGAACACTTCCCAGTGGCGGTGGATTTACTTAAACCTTCACGTAGGTAATAGAATAAAGAGTTTAACTAATGAATCAAGTACTTAATAGATTTGTGTAGTTTATACATGCACATCATTGATTACGTTGAATAATTTGTTGTTTTATTTTTAGTTGTTGTGAGATGATACACCTTTGAATGTGACGAGGGCAATGGATATTGTAACATCTGCTATACAATCCTCGATGGCTCTGACAGAAGAGGTATGAGGAAAATTATTAAATTTTAATTTACATTTGTTGTTATAGATGTTAGTTAGTGAGAAATCAAACCATTATTGATTCACGTAGTTTTTGTCTATTTGTATGGTTTATACAGGGCTTGAGCATGCCTGAGCATGGGCATGAGGATATTTACCTCGTGGAAAAAGATCGTGAGATGGTTGTAAGTGATTATTTTGTCAAATATATCATTTTTTATAATGTAATTTCTATATATTCATGTCTTTACTTCTTATTGTAACAGCTAAAACTTCACCATGAACAGACCTATCACCATCCAAGTGAAAAGGAAAGGGAAAGATTTTATTTCCTGGGCATGGAGAGCAATGACTTTTGATTCGAGAGTCCTTTATTGTATGCATGCATGGTAGTTTTGTATATATTTTTTATTGGACAT
The DNA here is from genome assembly GCA_007115665.2 of Sequoiadendron giganteum. Classification (NCBI taxonomy): domain Eukaryota; kingdom Viridiplantae; phylum Streptophyta; class Pinopsida; order Cupressales; family Cupressaceae; genus Sequoiadendron; species Sequoiadendron giganteum. The sequence continues at coordinate 116,803,529 of CM021108.1, forward strand.
ATTTGACATTGTATGCCTAGGTGGCATTCTCGTAAGCCTACATGGCTATTTGGTTAATACAAATATCTTTTTTCGATGCCTGTCCATATTTGCATTCTAAATTGTTGGTTCAATAGATATGAGTTATGTATATTCAAGTGTATACTTTACAACTTACGTGTATACTTTGTGACTTACATGCATTCGAGTGTATACATTGTGGCTTACATGTTTTCATACATATACCTTGTATTCGTGCATATACTTTGTTTTAATTTGTGTATACTATGTATTCGTGTGTATACTTTTTGAGGCTTACGTGTTTATGAGTATTTTTAGTTCCCTTATTGACATGTACATGTTTGACTTATTCACATGTATAACTATTAATTGGTTATCCCTAGCATTGATCTATGTCATCCTCAATGAATGATCCTTGAGATGGAGTAAGTACACCCTCAAGGTCAAAAGGAGTTTCACATGCATTCTTCGTAGGCTCTTTTTGGTAGTGAAACCAAAACCTCTTGCATCATTGAAACGACAAAAAAATTCCTTTATAGCAGGTCTGAAGCCATTATCATTCTCCATCAGTTCTTCATCTATCCACTCCCCATTAATGGTTGTCTCATGACCTTCATGAAACCAAGCACTTATCTCATTTGTGATAGAAGAAATGTATGAAGATTTATCTTCCTCCTTATGAACCATTCATTATCATGAGAGATGGGTTCTTGTGAACCACTACTGATGAATTATGGGTCAATGAGTATGACTTGTAGAACTACACGATTGAATCCTAATAGTAATATCACAATATTTATATATCTAAATGTGTTATTTCCTTCAGCTAAAATTTGTGCTTATACTTATGTGATTGATGTATGTTTGTGTATGGGATCATAGTAATTTCTATTTGATGATTCTATTGTGTCTTTAAGGTCTATTTGTCAAGTCTGGGCTCCGAGCCCGAGTCCAAGTAAAAAAATGGCTTGTCAAGTCCAAGGCGAGTCCTAGTCTTGTAACACTGGTGTGAACACATCGAGGAATAATGTATATGCTAATGAAGAGAGAACCCATCCTTGTTTCCAAACAAACCATGGTATAGATATGGTTGGTTGAGATAAAACATCACTCTCCTAGATAGTTCAAACCATAATCTTTCATGGCTACAAACACACCTTTATTATGTGTGTTCTTGATCCTACTGAAGAAATGGTGGAACATGTTGTAGATCAAATATTGCAACCCTAAGTCCATAAGAAGGTTACTTGTCCTGATTTCTGCAAATATCTTTAAGATATTCATCCTTCTTGAGTAATGTGAACTATTGATGTTATCTAGATCTTTGAAACTATTTGAAATCATGTGCAATAATGTAGAAGCTAGAGATATATCTAATACTACAAATGACTACTCAATGGAATCATGATAGCAATATCACAATTTGACACATTATAGAGAATACCTCCTACTTATCAATTGATGAGCTAAAGTGATGGGGAGTTCTATCCCTCAACAACACTCTTGCTCTTCCCAAGACCTATTATCTGGTCTTCCTAGGGTATTCCTCTCTACACTACTCAGGGATCACTCCTAAACCCCTCTCACTGTGTAAGACTCTCCACCAATTTCAAATTATTCTCCATCACTCCCAATCCACCACTAAGCTTCCTTGGGCTCCACACTGACCCAAAGTGTCCTAACCACTCTAGGGCTACGGAAGGGTATCCTAGTTTTCCCTTTGTTGATTTTTATCCTCACTGATCCATCTTATTGGATTCTTTCACCTTTTACCCATCGCTTTCTTGAAAAACTCAATTTTAGGCCTTGTAGCCTTCTACCCCAATTTGGCCTCCTAGAACCCATTTTCTTGACTTTTCTCACAAACAGTCTTAACAAACCCCAAATGTTTTTGTATATTATTTCTTTTGACCATCAAGGTTAAAAGATTTACCAGGCCTTAGGTCCTACAAGTGTCTGTACATATGATTGTCCTCAAACCCCCTATTTTCAAGGGTTCCTAGGGTTTTTGGCTCTTTTTCCTTCTTTGAGGGCTTCAACGACCTCCTCAGCTCTCCTCCTAGCACACACATGACTGAGATACATGTTCTTACACTCCCATACTCTTGATTGGCACAAACCAATCCATTTAGCAACTCTCCTTGTTGTTGTCCTCTCTAAGCTACTAGCCAGAATGCACTTGCACTTGCCTAGTGCTTTATGATTTCATCACCTTCCCTACAAAAAAAGACCCCAAAACCTATATGTACACTATTTACACAGTCCCCAACTTGATTCCAAGTGGCCATGAGATGAAATCCATGGGAGGTCAAGTGGGACTCATTATTCACAAAATTGGCCTTAACCGACAATGAGACCAAGGACACAAAAAACTTGCAAAAAGATAACCAGTCAGTCTAGATGACTAATCTAATGCTACAAAAGGTAAGTAAGTGACATACATGGAAGAATCAAAACATTAGATAAGTCCTTTCAATCCATTCTTGACTGGATGAAGGCTCAAACAAAGAAATTCAATGGAAACTTGCTCTCTTCCAATCACAAAAATGTAGTCTCCAAGTCTCAATTTGTGAAAACAATCCTCCAAACTAGGTATTAGGGTTTTTTTGACCTTATATACCTTTCTCCCATGTGCTAAGACCTCTGGGTTGGGCTTAGAGCATCATTCATGCCATTTTCCAACTTTTAGGACAAATAGCCAAGGCAACATTGCTCAAAATGCTCACAGTGTCCAAGACTTACCCAAACCGCAAGCCCCTAACAAACCTATTTCCAATTCACTCATCAAAAACACTCTTGGGACTTTAAATCATAGTCCTTATTCCCTTGGTGGTTGGATAGAACCACCTACAAGCCAAAATTTCAAAGATCCCTACAAAAGACCTTAAGGTGCTCCTGCACCATTCTGCCCCTTGCAACAAAGAAGTTAAGGAACCTGTGGTGTCAAGAGCTCCTCACTAATTCCATGTTTCTTAAATTCACTTTCTTCTATCCAAGTAGCCTCTGACTCTGGTTGATGTCTCCACTTCACTAGGTGCTCCCTGTATGTCTTGTACCTAGTCTTCTTCTTCACCCTTGAGTCTAGAATCCTGTACACTTGTGGTCTGATCTGATCAGGTACCTTGAGTTCATCCAAATCCTTACTCAACTTAGCACTATACTGTTCCTCATCCATTTTTGGTCGTTTATACTTCACCAATTCCTTCACATTGAAGATAGGCAAAATGGACATCTCCTTGGGTAACTCCACCTTGTATGCATTGGATCCATACTTAGCCAACACTTTGCATGGCCCTATCCTTTTCATTTGTAGCATTACTAGCCACTCATATAACCCCTTTCTGGTTTTAAAAGCTGACTTCCATTCATCTCCCTCTTTCATCCTAATCTGATAGTAGCCACTTTTCAAATCAATCTTGGAGTAGTACTTAGCACCCCCTAAACAGTCCATTAAGTCTTCTATCCTAGGAATAGGAAATCTATATCTAATGGTTATCTTATTTATGGCCCTAGAATCAGTACACATTCTCCACTTATCTCCCTTCTTAGGTTCCAACACCACTGGAAAAACACATGGGCTTATGCTTTTCCTGATCAACCCATGATCCAAAAGTTCTTGAACTTTCCTTGCTATCTCCTTGTTCTGCTCTAGTGTCATTTTGAATGTAGCCTTGTTAGGCAATGTTGCTCCTGGTACAAAGTCAATTTTATGACTAATTTCCCTCTTATGTGGTAGTGTATTTGGTGTGCCTTCACAAATGACATCCCTAAACTGATCCAACAGTTGCTTCACCTCTTCTATCATAGGTAGTCGACTAGGTGACTCCTCCTCCTTTGGATTCCACATGATTGCATAGACAACTCCTTCTTCCTCCTTCATGTCTCTTAGGAATTCCTTTCCACTCATCAAAAGTACAGTGGATTCTGCCTTCTTGGGGAAAAAACTTCATGGTTAAGCGCTTGAGCTGGAGTATACTGGAATGGGTGACCTCCTAGGAAGGCCTAGTGCCTCACCTCTATGAGCATCACTTAGATGCAATGAGTGCTAAGTGGGCCATTCAATATCATTTCAAATTTGTTGCTTTAAGCAACTTATAAATTTTCAACTTAAGACTTCTCCAACCTAAGGGATCGATTCAGTGGAACATAGCTCAGAGTGATTCCACATGTTTCAGTGCAAAAGAGGACCATTCCTAGCACAAAAATACCTATTTAGACATGTTGGAATAGTTCACTTGGTCACACAAGTTGTAGAACGAAATTTGCACCACTCTGCAACTTTCCACTGCTTGCATTTGATGCTTTTTCCATCAAGTGAAAATCCACCACCACTGGAAAACCACTCTGAGATAGCCAAAACCGAGAGAGGTTTTTGTAGATAGGATCAATGCAATACTATAGCATTAGACAACAAGTTTATAAGCATCACGGAATTTGAGTAATAGCATGCTGAAGTTTGCAGCCATTTTGCACTTTGGACCCTTAAGGGATCGATCCGGTGGAACATAGCTCAGAGCCATTCCACGTGTTTCGATGTGAAAGAGGACCATGCCTACCATAAACATACCTATTTGGATGTGTTGGAACAGTCCACTTGGTCACATGAGTTGCAGAGGAAAAGTTGCACCACTTTGCAACTTTGCACAACTTGAATTTGACACGTTTTCCATCAAGTGAAAATCCACCGCCACGAGAAAACCACTCTAATATAGCCAAAATCGAGAGATTTTTTTCTAGAGGGGTCCAACACCCTTCTGTAGGATTATACGAGAAGTTTCTAAGTGTCACGGTATCCAAGTAATAGCATGTTGAAGTTTGCAGCTATTTTACACTTTGGACCCTTAAGGGATCGATCTGGTGGAACATAGCTTAGAGCAATTCACATGTTTCAGTGTGAAAAAGGACCATGCCTAGTGTAAAATTACCTTTTTAGATGTGTTGGAATAGTCCACTTGGTCACATGAGTTGCAAAGTGAAAGTTGCACCACTTTGCAACTTTGCACTGCTTGAATTTGACACTTTTTGCATCAAGTGAAAATCCACCGCCACGAGAAAACCACTCCAAAATAGCCAAAACTGAGAGAGGTTTTTCTAGAGGGGCCCAATTAATTTCTATAGGATCAGACAAGAAGTTTCCAAGTGTCATGGTATCTGAGTACTATCATGCTAAAGTTTGCAGCCATTTTGCACTTTGGACCCTTAAGGGATCAATTCGGTGGAACATAGCTCGGAGAAATTCCACGTGATTTGGTGTGAAGGAGGACCATAACTAGCATAAAAATACCTATTCAGATGTGTTGGAATAGTCTGCTTGGTGACACGAGTTGCTGAGAAAAAGTTGCACCACTTTGCAACTTTACACAGCTTGAATTTGGCACCTTTTCCATCAAGTGAAAATCCGTCGCCATGAGAAAACCACTCCAAGATAGTCAAAACCGAGAGAGATTTTTCTAGAGTGTCCCAACACCTTTTTTGTAGGATTAGATGAGAATTTTCCAAGTGTCATGGTATCCAAGTGCTAGCATGCTGAAGTTTGCAGCCATTTTGCACTTTGGACCCTTAAGGGATCGATCCGGTGGAACATAGCTCGGAGTGATTCCACATGTTTCGGTGTGAAAGAGCACCATGCCTACCATAAAAATACCTATTCAGATGTGTTGGAATAGTTTGCTTGGTGACACGAGTTGCTGAGAAAAAGTTGCACCACTTTGTAACTTTACACAACTTGAATTTGGCACCTTTTCCATCAAGTGAAAATCCGCCGCCATGAGAAAACCACTCCAAGATATTCAAAACCAAGAGAGATTTTTCTAGAGGGTCCCAACACCTTTTTTGTAAGATTAGATGAGAATTTTCCAAGTGTCATGGTATCCGAGTGCTAGCATGCTGAAGTTTGCAGCCATTTTGCACTTTGGACCCTTAAGGGATCGATCCGGTGGAACATAGCTCGGAGCGATTCCACATGTTTCGGTGTGAAAGGGCACCATGCCTAGCATAAATATACCTATTTGAATGTGTTGGAATAGTCTGCTTTGTCACATGAGTTACAGAGCGAAATTTGCACCACTTTGCAACTTTGCACTGCTTGAATTTGACACCTTTTCCATCAAGTGAAAATCCGTTGCCATGAGAAAACCACTTCAAGATAGCCAAAACTGAGAGATGTTTTTGCAGAGGGGACCAACACCTTTATGTAGGATCAACCGAGAAGTTTCTAAGTGTCATGGTATCCGAGTACTAGCATGCTGAAGTTTACAGAAATTTTACACTTTGGACCCTTAAGGGATCGATCTGATGGAACATAGCTCAGAGCGATTCAACGTGTTTCGGTGTGAAAGAGGACCGTTCCTAGTGTAAAAATACCTATTCAGATGTGTTGGAATAGTCTGCTTGGTCACACAAGTTGCAAAGCGAAAGTTGCACCACTTTGCAACTTTACACACCTTGAATTTGACACCTTTTCCATCAAGTGAAAATCCACCGCCATGAGAAAATCACTCCAACATAGCCAAAACCGAGAGAGGTTTTTCTAGAGGAGCCCAACACCTTTCTATAGGATTAGATGAGAAGTTTCTAAGTGTCACAGTATCCGAGTACTAGCAAGTTGAAGATTTCAACCTTTTTGCACTTTGGACCCTTAAGGGATCGATCCGATGGAACATAGCTCAGAGCGATTCCACGTGTTTCAGTGCAAAAGAGGACCGTTTCTAGTGTAAAAATACCTATTCGGATGTGTTGGAACAGTCCTCTTTGTCACATGAGTTGCAAAGCAAAAGTTGCACCACTTTGCAACTTTACATAGCTTGAATTTGACACCTTTTCCATCAAATGAAAATCCGCCGCCATGAGAAAACCACTCCAAGATAGCCAAAACCAAGAGAGGTTTTTCTAGAGGGGCCCAACACCTTTCTATAGGATTAGATGAGAATTTTTTGAAGTGTCACGGTATCTAAGTACTAGCATATTGAATTTTGTAGCCATTTTGCACTTTGGACTCTTAAGGGATTGATCCGGTCAAACATAGCTCAGAGCGATTCTATGTGTTTCGGTGCAAAAAGAGACCATGCCTAGCGTAAACATACCTATTTGGACATGTTGGAACAATCCGCTTTGTCACATGATTTGTAGAAAAATGTGTACAAATTGTTTACATGACCTTTATATGACCTTTTTCACATTGTTTACATTTCAAAATTCAGAGTTTGCAAATTTTCCTACTCAAGGAATTTATAGGACAAGGTGCTACTACACCAAACATGAACTTCAACCTTACAATATTTGAGTATATCTCATTATGTAATTAAATCTTATTATAATTCCTCTAGCACTTCATTCTCTCAAATCTTTTACAATGTCACTCATACATTCAAAATCCTCTTTAAATGTCTACATCATAGGTGCTCATCACGAGGTTAACTTCAAATGAGTAACTTGAGGTTCCCTCACTAAGCTTCACATGCTCTCTTACAATGGCTTGAAATCAAAATTGAGATTTTTCAAAATCATCAAAATAAGTATGTTGCATTGCTTTTTTGGCTGAGATTTTCTTTGATGGCTCTTAAATCAGCATTTTTTGTAACAAAAGATCAATCAACCCTTAGTATTTTACTTACAAATACGCAAAGTAAAAGAGAAAAATAAAGAACATCCAAAATGAAAATGAAATAAAAATAGATGGAAGGCACTTACAGATTTTGCATGCAGGCATCAAAATAGGGATGTTGCATTGCTTTTCTGGTTGACATTTTCTTAGATAGCTCATATATCTACATTTTTTGCAAGGGGACACCAATCACTGTAAAAGAAGATGATAGCATTGGAATCAAAAAAATTAATTTGCATACAAGTATAAATTAATAAGAACCTATGTGCATATACTTACAAATTAATCCAACAAACCATCCAAGTCTACTCTACTCTTTATTGTGTCAAGTATTGCCTCATGGTCAAACTCACGGACCTTCCATAACGTCTTGTTCAAAGGTCTACCCCCATATTTGGTCAAACGAACATTGGATGCCACGACCAGGTTCAAGTAATGAAGAATCTTACGATGCATGTCAAAGTCCTGAAATAACCAATGTTTAACACTTAAATGTGGGTACCTTCTAAGCCATGTTCAAATAACCACAATTGACCCTGTAGGGTATTCGATGTTTTCTCCATCTATAACTGGGGCCTCCAATTTATTTTTTGTCTCAACACAAAGAAACAATTAATAGTTTGTTCCCTCTTCATTGCCTTCATGTACAATAACTACATAAACATGCCCTGCATTGATATGTGCAAAAAATCTCTTCAAATTTGTCAACATTATGAATACGGTACAAAGTAAGATCTAACGATATGAAATGTCAACAACTAAGGAAGTAGATATATCACCTCATTGAAATAGATCTGATATGTGGTCAAAGTTGACCGATGATTCTATCTGTGTGAGTTCCAATGCTGTCGGAGGGCAATATGTGTGAAGTGGGCTAAGATAACTTGTGAACCATTTGTCAACCCACTCCCCTGACTCACAATCATTCCAATCTTGCAATGTACATGAAGAACAAAAGCATGCCATCTTTCCTGTATCGATACTCCATGAACCTGTATTTGAGCTAAGGAAAGAGTGTACCTCACTTGATCCTATTAGTGTACAACAGTCTTCATATGGTGTAATGTTAGTATCATCCATCAACCAAAAAAATCTATGAACTGAAGATGTACCTTCATTACCTGGACCCATCAAAGCATTACACCACTCAACGATTGATTTTGCATCTGTCAACTTTGCACTTTCTTTATACTTTAACTCTTCATGTGCTAATTCTCTTTTCACGCATGCTCCTGCACCATCATGCTCCCTCTTTCCATGTCCAGCCTCAGAAAATTTCCACATATGTTGAACAATTGTAATGACATGCATCTTGCACAACCAGTAGAACATTCATGAGTTCTTGAACTGTGCTGCATAGTTATCAGACCATATTATATGTTGATCGTATTCTATGCCCCTCTGAGCCAAACCACTGTAGAACATCTGGAAGCAACCTTGCACAAACTCTAGAGAATGTGTGCAATCATCACTAATGTAAAATTGGTACTCCCTCAATACCTTCCTTTGCTCATCTATACTATCAGATGCATGAATGAATGTTATGTGCACAAATATCAAAACTTGTGTGGAGTTGTAATACTATGACTGACCTCATGTTGTGGCTGTAGAGTGTAGTTCTCTGCAAAGTCAATCACTGATACTATGCTTCCAACTGGAAAGGTTTCCTTGCATAGCTTGAACTGCGTGTCCAACCATCGGGCTCTATGGGTATGCATTACATACTCAGACAGTATACTGTCATGAAATGTGGTCATAAATTTGTACACTGGAATCTTCTCAATAACCAAATCACACCTTTTTGCTTGAGACCCGTCTTTTGTAGCATATGCCATTGTTTTATACTTCCCGAACTCTACTAGTTTTTGTCCCACCTCATTTGTGCTTTCCATATGTTGACATACTGGCATACGCTGGAAGCCATTGCAATGCTCGCATGAACCATCCAAGCATGTTGTCCTATAGAATATCTGGCCATCCTCTATTTCACATAAATTTTTTGATAAGAACTCTCTTCAATATTTTGGTGGGGCTTCTATGCCACAATCCTGCAAAACATTGTTAGTATGCAAATCTAAACATATAGAACGATAAACATCATAATCGTTAGAAAATTCAATATGTAGTCTACAACAACAAGTATTGAGTGTGTGATTTATCTTGACATAAAAATGTTTAAGCAGTTCAAATTTTTTTTGAGAAATACTAATTTGAGGATAATCATTTTCAAATTTCTGAAAAAATTGGGTTTGAGTCATATCCAAAAAATGCTTTGGATGTGGCTCATGATTCCAACTACCGATTCTCCTTCTCACCACATCCCTTTTATTCAGAGATGGCCTTGTGTTATTCTTCCAATACTCTTCAATTAGTGCTCTCAAGGCTTTGACAACTTCTTTATCTTTTCATGACAGTCTCACCGAGAATGCCCATAATTCATCTATATCATTGCCCTCAATTCTTTGCCACCTTTTAATGGCTCTTGATAAAGTCTTTCTACTAATTCCCATTTTTTCACTAGTCTTTCTAATTAGGTTAGCTCTCTTTTTTTGAAAACTTACCAAATTCGATGTAATGACACGTTGGGTGACATTACTATCCTTTGGGTGTGAGGTCTTACCCACACTCTCATAAGCATCCATTAGATTCTTCACAATAGTGTCTTCACCCGATACATTCGATGTTCTCAACCCAAGAGTCTTCATGATGTTCCTATAATTTACACCCCGCATCATTTCAACAAATACTTGACATCATGCAGTCTCATTTAGCCTTTCAAAGAATCATTCCCAAATCTTATCAGCATATATTCTACAAGTGCGTGTTGAAATATTACCTTCCATGTGCTACAAAATATCATCATCAATATTAATGAAATACTTTGGCTTTATACGTAAAATTCTTGGTGGTGTTCTCCTAGGTACATACATCTCAACATTAGGAATTTCATCAATATTTAATTGAGGTGGGCTAGATTTCATTCCTTCGATCGATGGTGGAGAAGAATACATACCTTGAGGTTCACATGGGAATGATGGCATACCTTCTTCATCAATTTTGAGTGATGATGTACTCTCAACTTGAGATGTGTTGGATGGTGTCTAACAAAATTCACTTGTGGTAAATGGTGTCCCTCCATATTCACTTGCAGTAGATGGTGTCCGTCCATATTCACTTGTGCTAGATGGTGTCCCTCCATATTCTCTTGTGCTTAATGGTGTCCCTTCATATTCACTTGTCATAGAGGGTTTGTCTCCAACTACGGTATCTGAATTTTTCTTACGACGATGCTTTCGCATTCATGCCTTTTGTGCTGCCAATTCCCATTCTCTTTTTGATGGTTGAGGTTCCTCTACAATCGGGTTGTTTTCATCAATTGTTTCCAATTTCTTATTTTCATGATATGCCGCCACCTGAACTCTCCTTTTCTTTCAAGGTTTTGTTCTCTTCATCTGTTAGTTTCCTCTTTGTCTTTTTCTTTGGCATGGCGGATAATTTTATATGTACCATGGTAATGAGATGAATATTATTTCCCAAAAAATGTATCCATTCAAGATAATTGAAAAATATATGTCATTGAAGGCTTCATTTAAATAATACTTACAGTCATCGTCTACAAAAGTAGGGTCTTTTATTGTTTAACATGCCTTGGAATGAAACTAATGACAATATTATTTGTGGTTCTTAGCTCAAACAATCACTTTTCCATGAGAATTTGAGGAACCAAGGAGTGATTTTGAAAAATTGTTGGTGCAGGAGCACCTTAAAGGTCTTTTGGAAGATCTTGGCAATTTTGGCTTGTAGGTGGTTCTAGCCAACCACCAAGGGAATAAGGACTATGATTTGAAGTCCCAATAGTGTTTTTTATGTGTGTGTTAAGGAAAACTTAGGGTAGTCTAGAGCCTTGAAGTTTGGAGAAGCCTGAATGATGAAATTAGGCAAATTAGTCCATGTAGACTTGGCAATTTATCCTAAAAGTGGGAAAAGGGCATTAATGATGCTATAAGCCCAACCCAAGGGTCCTATCATGTGGGATAGAGGTATATAAGGTCATAAAAACCCTAATTGGGCATGTTGGAAAGCTATTGTACGGTTTGGAGTTTTGGAAGGGGAATTTGTGAGTTGGAAGAGTGCAAATTTCATTGAATTTCTGTTTTTGTGCCTTCATCCAGTCAAGAATGGATTGAAAGGACATGTATAATTCTTTGAGTCTTTAATTATGTCACTTAATTAATATGTGAAGAATTATATTAGCCATTTAGTTCAATTTATTTCTTTTTTGCAAGTTTTTAGAGTTTTTGGTCTCATAGCCAGTTCAGGCCAGTTTTTGGAAATAATGATCCCCACTTGAATTCCCATGGAAAGGATACCATGGCCACTTGGAATCAAGTATGGGAAGTTTTTTATAGTGTAAATATGGTGTGTGGTGTCTTGGTTTGCAGGGGAGATGGTGAATTCATCAAGAACTAGGCGAGTGCAAGTGCATTCTGGCTAGTGGCTTGGAGAGGACATCAGTAAAGAAAGTTGCTAAATGGACTGGTTTATGCCAATCAAGAGAAAGAGAATGTGGTAACATGTATTCTAGACATTTTTGTATAAGGAGGAGAGTTGAGGAGGTCATTGAAGCCCTCAAAGTTGGAAAAATTAGCCAGAACCCTAGAAACCCTTGAAAATAGGGGGTATGAGGACAGTCCTATGTATAGATGCCAAAGGGAATTAAAACCTAGTAAATCTTTAAGCCTATGGTACCACTAGAAATAATCTATAAAAATATTTGGGGGTTGTTAAGACCATTTTTGAGAAAATCCAAGAAAACGGGTTCTAGGAGGCTTAATTGGGCAAAAGGCTACAAGGCCTAAAATTGGGTTTCTTAAGAAAGCGATGGGTACAAGGTGAAATAATCCTATGAGATGGATCAATGAGGAGTCAAATAAAAAATGGGATAGTGGTAATACCCTTTTCTAGCCCCTGTAGTGGTTAGGACACATTGGGTCAGTGTGGAGCCCAGGGAAGCTTAGTGGTGAACTGAGAGCAATGGTGAAGAATTTGAAATTGGTGGAGAGTATTATGAGGTGAGAGGGGCTTAGGAGGGATCCCTAAGTAGGGTAGAGAGGAATAACCTAGGAATACCACAGAATAGGTCTTGGGAAGAGCAAGATTTCTCTTGAAAGATAAGACTCCCCATCAATTGTTGAAGGAGTGGTCTATGTAATGAACTTTTGACTTTGTGCAGGGTATTTTGAAGATGTTTGATGCTTTGGAATGGTCTGGGAAGGACCCGGTATAGGATTTTCTATAAACCCTCCCTCTTTGCTTTGAAAAATGGGGGTTTTTGTATTGGAAGCCTAGTTGAGCGGGTAAGGTCCTAAGACCTGGAAATTATCTTGTTTTGAGACCTAATTAAACAACTTGTGAATGACATATTCATTGGTTGATGTTTTGAGGAACCTAGTTGATTATAATCAGTTATTTTAAAGATTTTCAAGGTGTTTTGAAGGTCCTTAAGGAATTGGGAACTCTTAATGCTAATTTGAGTATGCGAATCAAATGTTTTGTGAAGGGAAATATAGTTGAATAAGTGTGTCAAGAAAGGTGTCGATTTCTTCCTTTGTATTGCATCAGTTTGTGCAAAGGCATTGGAAGGTGTTTGGACCCTTCAGAGGAATGGGAGGGGCTTGGAATTGTCTTAAAGGATTAATTTTGGTGAATGGTTCTGAATTTCTATAATTGGAAAGTGTAAAATGGTAATTCGAAAGTGTAAATAATTGTGTATATAATTTGGTAATTTAAAATGTGCATTGACAACCTAAGGTTATAATGACAAACAAAAATGAAAGCAAGCCATAATATAATGAAAGAAAATTTGTAAAGACTTCACATACCTTAAAAATTAGACTTTCAAATGGAGGAGTTCAACCCAATTATGTAGCCTTAACTTCTTCTTTCTTCAAACTCCACAACAATTTGACTTGTTCAAAAGTGTGTTCCCTTCCACACTTCAATTGTATATTAGTTTTCAATGGAATTCAAACTTCAATTGATATTATATGTCTTTCAAAGTGGAAACTCTGTTATTTCATGCAAAGGTGGTAAAAAGATCATGGAAAAGGTGATGGAATGTGAAAAAGATGCTTGCACACTTCACAACATCATCAAAAAGATATTTGTTGTCGGAGCACATGTAGAACTAGGGGAATATGCAGATTGTGGGCCTTCAAATCATGGGTATATAGATTTTTTTACCATTTTAGTGGACTACAAAATGCGCTCACATTATAACGCGAGCGCTTTATGTGAAATTTAGTTTTATTAGTGTATTTTTTAGAGTATAGGAGTTTCTGAGAGAGTGGGAGGGAAAGAGGGGGAGAGTGGAAGATAGAGAGGGAGGGAGAAGGAGAGAGTGGGATAAAGAGAGAGGGAGAGAGCAGGAGGGAGAGAGGGGAGAGTGGGAGATAGAGAGAGAGGGAGAGAGGGGGAGAGTGGGAGAGAGTGGGAGAAGGGGGGAAGTGGGGAGTGGGAGATAGAGACCTACACCATAAACCCTCAACCCTTAAACCCTAATCCCTCAACCCCTATACCCTCTTAATCCCTCAACCATCAAACCCTAATCCTTCAACCCCTATACCCTCTAAATCCCTCAACCCTCAGTCCTGAACCCTTAAGCCCTAATCCCTTGAACCTTAAACCCTAATCCCTCAACGTTTAAACCCTAATCCTTAAACCCTTAACCCCTATGCCATCTTAATCCCTTAACCCTTAAACCCTAATCCCTCAACCCCTATACCCTCTTAATCCCTTAACCCTTAAACCCTAATCCCTCAACCCTTAAACCCTAATCCCTCTTAATCCCTCAACCCTAAACCCTCAACCCTTAAACCCTAATCACTCAATCCCTATACCCTCTTAATCCCTCAACCCTTAAACCCTAATTTTTCAACCCCTATACCCTCTTAATCCCTCAACCCTAATTCCTAAACCCTTAAACCCTAATTCCTTGACCCTTAAACCCTAATCCCTCAACCCCTATACCCTCTTAATCCCTCAACCCTCAACACACAACCCTTAAACCCTAATCCCTCAATTGCTATACCCTCTTAATCCCTCAAAATTTAAACCCTAATCCCTCAACCCTTAACCCCTATACCCTCTTAATCCATCAACCCTTAAACACTAATCCCTCAACCCCTATACCTTCTTAATCCCTCAACCCTAAACCCTCAACCCTTAAACCCTAATCCCTAAATCCCTATACCCTCTTAATCCATCAATGCTTAAAATCTAATCCCTCAACCCTTAACCCCTATACCCTCTTAATCCCTTAACCCTTAAACCTTAATCCCTCAACACTTAACCCATATACCCTCTTAATCCGTTAACCCTTATACCCTAATCCCTCAACCCTTAAACCCTAATCCATCAACCCCTATACCATCTTAATCCCTCAACGCTTGAACCCTAATCCCTCAACCCCTATACCCTCTTAATCCCTCATTCCTCAATCCTAATCCCTCAATCCCTATACCCTCTTACTCCCTCAACCCTCAACCCTTAAACCCTAATCCTAACCCTATACCTCTCTTAATCCTCAACTCAACCTCAACCCTAAACCCTTAATCCTCAACCTCGATACCTCTTAATCCCTCAACCCTCACCCTCAACTCCTAATCCCTCAACCCCTATACCCTCTTAAACCCTGAATGCTTAAACCCTAATCCCTCAACCCTTAACCCCTATACCCTCTTAATCCCTTAACCCTTAAACCCTAATCCCTCAACCCTTGAACCCTAATCCCTCAACCGTTATAACCTCTTAATCCCTCAACCCTCAATCCTCAACCCTTAAACCCTAATCCTTCAATCCCTATACCCTCAGCCCTCAACCCTTAAACCCTAATCCCTCAACACTTAAACCATAATCCCTCAACCCCTATACCCTCTTAATCCCTCAACCCTCAACCCTCAACCCCTATACTCTCTTAATCCCTCAACCCTCAACCCTCAACGATTAAACCCTAGTCCCTCGACCACTATACCCTCTTAATCCCTCAATGCTTAAACCCTAATCCCTAAACCCTTAACCCCTATA
>CM021108.1:116819316-116886708 GCA_007115665.2 Sequoiadendron giganteum
CCCCAACCCTCAAACTCACTTAGTAATCTCTCTACCCTAATCCCTCAACCCTCTTGAACCTTAAACCCTAAACTCTTAAACCGTTAAACACTCAATCCTAAACCCTTGACCCTCAACCCTAATCCCTTAAACCCTAAACCGTTAAACCCTTTACCCTCTACCCTCTAACCTCTACCATCAACCCAATACTCTATACCCTAAACCCTAATCCCTTGACCCTATACCTTAAACCCTCAATCTTCAACCCTCTAACCTTTACCCTATACATTAAACACTAAACCCTCAATTCTCAACCGTCAACCCTTAATCCCTCAACCCTCAATCCTTAAACCCTAAACCCTCTACCCCTTACATTGGACCCTAAACCTAATCCTTCAACCATATACCCTCCAAACTATACCCTTAACCCCAAACCCTTCAACCGTAAACACTTAAACCTTAAACCTTCTACCCTATACCCTCAACCAAATACCCTCTACCATCAAACCTATTCCATCAACCCTCAAACCTTAAACCATAATACCCTACAAACCATCAACCCTATAGGTACTCCATCCTAATCCCTCAACCCTATACCCTCAACCCCTATCACTTTCTCTCTATCTATAAATCTCACCTCTCCCTCCTTCCCTCTCTCCCACCCTCTCTAATTGTTTCTATGTACTGTCTCCCTCTTTCTGCGTACCTCTCGTTCAATCAATCCCTACCACCCTCTCTCACTCCCTCTCTCTCACACTCCCTCTCACTAACTATCTCTCAAGTCTCTCCCTCTCACCCCTCTCACACTCTCAAGTCTCTCCCTTTCTCACCCTACCTACATAACCCTCTCTTTCTCTTTATCTCTCTCTCCCTCTCCCTCAATTCTCTCTCTCCCATCCCCTCTCTCTCGCTCCCTCTCCATCAATTCTCTCTCTCTGACCCCCCGTCTCTCTCTCTCCCTCCCTCTATCCCTCCCACCCTACCTAGATAATTCCCCCTCAATCCAACCCATTCTCTCCCACTCCCTCTCTCTTAAACTCTCACTTCGACCCTCTCTCCATCTCTCTAGACTCTCTCTAAATTCTCCCTTCATCTAAAGACATACATAAATGCATACATACAAGCATAAGACAATTGCACATATAATATTACATCCATACAAGCATACATACATACATTAATATATTATCATTTAACATAAAGTAATACATAACGTGAGTGCGTTATAACACAATCGGGTTATGTGCTAGTAGACATGTTCCCCGCAGAAGCAAAAACCCTGTCAAAAGTGAGATATAATGCGAGCGCGTTATAACGTGCTCTCGTTATAGTGCGCTTGCATTATATCTTGCTTTGAGAATTACCAAACTTTAAGCTTGGTATTGCCTTGGAATTCTAACCCAAAGGCTTGAAGAGCATTCCCAATGACCAGAGATGTGTTTTCAAAAAATCCACCATATTTCTCATAATCGAGTTCGTGCTCACCGTCAGGATTGCACGTGGTTCAATATCAAAAAAATCGAGCACATGGGTAATGTTGGGTTATCTCTTAGCTATCCAAGAATGTAATTTTTTTCACTTTCTGAAAATGTTAAGTCTTTCATCCATAATTTATTTTATCTGTATGTCTTTTTTTTTCCAAAAAGTAGCGTTTGGTATTTTTTTCGTTATAAATTAACCGTTCATAAATTTTTCAAATAAATTACATTTTTAGAAACTAGACTCCATTCTACAAAGTTAAAAAAATCAATTAGTTTCCAAAATTTGCAGTGGTAGCATGGCCAAAATTCTATTTTCAGGATATGTCCACTTCACACGTTAGTATAAAATCAAATATTCATTAAAAAATTATCAGAAAAATCATGCATCAACTACATACTATTAGCTAACTTCTGACCATTGCAATTTTAAAAATACTAAAAAAAAGGTTCACCATATGAGGGTCGTACAAGAGTTACTATGCTATGTTTTCCTGACAAAAACAACACCAATTTGTGTATGTCCCTCGTTTGAACCCCTTAATATCAATCATTTTGAAAATAAATTAGTAGTTTAGAAAGTAGACTTAGAGCACTTGAATCCTTCTTTTTGTTCCATCTCAAAATTTTGAGTCTAAGTATCCTCAATTTCACATCCAAGGTCAGTATTTCCTAATTTCAGAAAAAAGTTGTCCACTTAAGTCCCCTTTTTGGGAACCATCTTGGTGCACTTACCCATCACTATAGTGTGACTTTAGAAAAAGGTCAACGACCAAGAAACAATAGGATTGGAATAAGAATGAAAATGGATTTAGAAACTTAAGTGATTTCCCAACATCGTTCCCGTTCTAGGTCTGGTTCCACCAACAAAGCATAAAACCAAACCAAACACAAAAATAAAACAAAAGACCGAAAATAAGAAAACTTAACATAAAAAATTAGCCTAAAACAAAAGTTCAGAAAAAGAGGAGGTGGAGACATAATGGATTTTTATGAAACTTTCAACTAAATACCAACCTAACATCCACTTCGACTCCAACTTCGACAAAGACAAGACAAAAGGCTAAAAAGAAAGACTGTCGAGACGGGGATCAAAACAAGTCTTAAAGGAAGTTTCAAAACCCAATTCTATTTCAGCTCCAGTTTCGACAGACTAAACCAAAGAAAAACAAAGTGTTGGAAGCAAAAAGACTCCAAACTTTGTTTGAAAATCAACAAAAGATAAAAATAACAAAGGGGACCCATTTTGACCAAGGCAAAAGATGGGTTGGTTATGCAAGCCATAACACTATTTGTACCTCTAGTTATGCATTGTCAATTTTGCATTGCCTAGTTATGAAGGGTCGTTAAGGATATTTGGATATGATATATTGAGATATGAGCTATCCAAAGTAAAAACATGATAATTATCATCATTAACTTCTGAAATGAAGTTTTGAAACTAGGTAAATAAAAATAGCTAAAACACAATATTTCCACTTTCTAAAATTCTAGGTGATACAAAATGACATGATAAGACCAAGATAAGGGGAACTTACTTGTATTTATTGGGAATAACCCTATAAAAGGTTTTTGGTTGAGATCAGCCTCACCTAGAGCTAGGTAAATGACAATCAGATTTATCTTTGTTAAGGTTTTTCACCATAGTCTAACTATCATGGTGCATGTGTTGATATTTTTTGCTGAGATTTGTAGCTTTCCAAAGACCACATATGACTCTTGTCACTATTAAATTCTACCCACTATCGAGAGGATCAAATGCTAATGGAAAATAGTTGTAGATCACAATCAATCCTAGCATACATGTTTGACAAATTGCAACTCCCATGGAATACATGTATGATAAATGTGGAAGCATGGACAAGGGATGTGAATTGTTTGAAAGAATGCATCAAAGAGATATGTCAAGGATTGGAATGATTGCAGGATATGCACAAAATAGAAAATGTATAGAAAATGTGGTACATAGATAAGGAAATGAGATATTTGAAAAAATGCCTCAAAGAAATGGGGTCTCTGAGTGATGTACATCACCAAAAGACCCCATTTCTTTGAGGTTTTTTTTCAAAAAACTCACTACCTTGTCAATGTCTCTCTCTAAGGTCTTTCCCTCCCACCCCCTCTCCCTCTCTCGGGTCTCTCACTCTCTCTATCTCTCTCTAATTGACTCTCTAACTCACTCAATCTCTCTCCCAATCCTGCTCTCTCCCTATTTATTAAATCTCTCCCTCCCATCCCCTCTCTCTTAGGTTTTTCACTCCATTTCTCTCCCTATTTATTCGATCTCTCCCTCCCACCCCCCCTCTCTCAGGTATCTCACTTTGGTTCTCTCTCTCTCTAGATAAGTCCCTCTCACTCCAAACCCCTCTCTCCAAATCCCTCTCTCATGGGTCTCTCCCTCCCATGACCTCTGCCTCTCTAAAATATCTCTCCATGTCTCTCTCCCAATCCCTATCTCTTGCACTCCCTATCTCTCAAGTCTCTCCCTCCCATCCCCTATCTCTCTAAGATATTTCCCTCTAGCACCCTACCTCTCTAGATAACTCTATCTCTATCCCTCCCACACTACCTATCTAAGTTGATCTCACTCCAACCCCCCTCTCTCTCTCTCCCACTCCCTCTCTCTCACACTCCCTCTCTCTCCCTCTCTCTCTCACTCCCTCTCTCTCTCTCTCACTCCCTCTCTTCCCCTCTCCCTCTCTCACACTCCCTCTCCCTTGTACGCCCATATCTCTCTCAAGTCTCTCCCTCAGGCACCATACCTAGATAACTCTCATCTCTCCCACTCTACCTAGACAATTCCCTCTCCCTCCAACCCCTTCTCTACCACTCCATCTCTCTCAAGTCTATCCCTCCCACCCCCTCTCCCTCTCTTAGGTCTCTCTCTCAAGTATTTCCCTCCCTCTAAATACATAAATGCATACATGCATATAAGAAGACCTAAATGCATACATAAATGGAATACAAGAATACATACATACCTAAAAATATATACGCATATATTTAATAGAATAGAATTTAACACAAAGAAGGACATAATGTGAGCACATTATAACTTGATCGCATTATGCCTTGCTTCATAAACTCTTGAGAATAAACACAAAAAAAATGTCAAAACCATGAAATAACATGATCGTGTTATAATGTACTCGTGTTATTTCTTGATTTTGGAGTCCCCAAGCCTTAAGATATGAATTTTCTTTGCATTACCAGCCCATTGTCTTGGAGTTCCTTCCCAACATCCAAAGATGTGTTTTTCATATTCTACGAGATTTCACATAATCATGTTTGTGCTAACCATCAGGTTTGCACGTGTTTCAAGGTCAAAAAAATCAAACACTTGGGTAATCTTAGGATCTCTCTTAGCTATTTAATTATGTAATTTTTTCCACATTTTGACAGTGTTAATCCTTCCATATTCAATTTATTTTGTTTGTGTGTTCAATTTTGGAAAAAATTAGCATTTGGTAAAAAAAAATTATAGACTCCATTCTACACATACTAAAAAAGAAAAAAAAATCAATTAGTTTTCAAAATTTATAGCGGTGGCATGACCAAAATTTTATTTTCCAGGATGTGTCCACTTTGAAAATTAGTAAAAAGTCAAATATTCATTAAAAATTATCAGAAAAATTGGGCATAAACTGCATGTTATTTAATTTCTAACCAAAGTTATTTTAGAAATAACAAAAAAAGTTAACCTTTTCAAGGAGCCACAAAATTTGTTATGTTATATTTTTCTAACAAAAACAACACCAATTTTTTTGGCTCCCTCTTTTGAACCCCTTAATCTATACCATTTTAAAAAAATAGTTTAGAAAGAAGACTCAGAGCACTTGATACATTGTTTTTGTTGCATCTTAAATTTTTAGGTGTGACTATCCTCAATTTATCATCCAAAGTTAGTATTTCCTGATTTAGAAAAAAATGGTCACTTATGACACCCCTTTTTGGCCCCCCATCCTTTTGTACTTACCTAAGTGAAACTTATTCTCTTGGATTGTGATTCATAAGAGATGTTTGACTTGGGAGAACCTTTAGTAGCATGGTTTTTAGGGCCCCTCCATATGTGTCTTGTACTATAATAGTGATAAGAATTCTTATCTCTTTTTCTAGAATTATTTTTTTAGGATGATTTAGAATTTTTGGTGGGATGCCTGGAAACAACTATGTGAGAATGCCTCCTTGGGTGATTTTTGGTGTTGTCTAGAGAATTTTATTGCTAATACTTCTTTCCTACACATATCTTGGACAATTGGTCCTAGTTTGATTCTTTCACACATTAGGTTGAAGTGCAACCATAGGATTTTTCTCAATAAGAAGCTCTAGATACGACAAGTTTGGATAAGAATTTCATGGATTCTCTAGGAGACTTTGGTGGCTAAGTATGATCTTTCAATCCCTATGAATCTTGTAGACATAGGAGTGGTTCAATGTTTTGGAATTCCAGTTGGTGATAAGGATGGTTCTAGGCCTCAACTTGGTCAAATGATAGAGGAAAGGTTGCAAGGGATGGCCATTGGAGGCCACCTCCTATTGGGGTTCTGAAGATTAATATTGATGGATCCTTTAGAGATAATCCTACTCATGTTGGGTTTGGTGGTATTGGGAGAGATAGCTCCGGAGTGGTTGAGTTCTTCTTTTTAGAGTACAAGGGTTGGAATTCTACCAACTTCATAGAGGCATTGGCTATTCTCTTAGATTTTGAAAGGGATTATGCCCTTGGTTGGAGAAGGATAATATGTGAATTTGACTCATAGGTTGTGATTTACTTGCTGAAAAAACCACCAATTAGAGGGTTTGAATTGGTAGTTGGTGGTGATGGCTAGATAAATCATCTCTTTGGGTGGAGTCCTACACTCCATCTCCTTCCATATCCCATGGGAGTGGAATAAGGCGGCTAATGGTTTGGCTAAATGGGCGTCTAAGTGGATGTAAAAATGGAGTGTTGAAGATTGTGGTGGTCTTCCCACGAATCTTTCTCAGGAACAGAAGGATGTGATTATGGAAGACATGATATGTTTCTTGGTCGGTGATTGATGAATCTTTTTTTTGGTTTTGATCCTTTGTGGTTTGGTTGTATTCTATGGCTTTGTACTTATTTCTTGATTCAATAAAGCTTTTACCCTTTTTAATTAAAAAAAAATAGTAAGTTTGAGTAAATTAAATAATTATTAAGTCAATAAAAATATAAATAAAACAGTTTTAAGGTAACTATTAGATTAAAAAAAAAACACCTATTAAAATAAATAAATAATTATAGAGTAAAAAAAATTAATAACTCTTAATAAATGATACACATAAAATAAAATAAAATAATTGTTCAAGTAAAATATTTTATTTAATATTCTATTTATATTAAAAATTTAAAAAATATTTTTATTTACATTTGGACAATGACTAAAAGCTCTTGATGTCATTGTAGAACAACTCTCTTCATAATAAAAAAAAGTACCATGTATTGACTAGTATTTTCCTTTATAAGATTGCAATTATAGTTTTGTAGGCTTTAAAATAATTAAATGTACTTTTTATTTCAATGTGAATAAAAATAAATATAATTTTTTTTAATTATAATATTTTAGTTTTGTTAATTAGTTGTGTGCATGCTTAGTAATACATGCATATAGTATAGATTGATGGAGATACATATTTTACACAATTTAGATATTTTTTTTTAATCTTAATATATTAATACAATATCTACACAATCACATTAATTTTAATTATTATTTAAATTATATTATAATATATTAATAATTATAATCAAAATTGTAGGATATTAATGTGTATATTGATATAAATAAGTTTGCAAATTTGTGTTGTTTAATTTTTTGGTTTTTCAAATGATAAAGTTGAATTGTTTGGTTTTAAATTTGTACTTAGCTTTTAATATGTTATATATTTTTCTATGCTTTTTTGACTTTTTTTTTTAAAAAAAAATTTCAAAAAAATTATAATTGACTTGTCAAGGGCCCTAACTAGGGTAGACCTATGAGAAACAAGATGGCAATGGGGAGTGTTGACCATTACCAATATCTAAAGGGTGCTATACAAAAAAAAATCCAAATGCAACATACAATTTCATAGGTTAAAACTTTAACCCAATGAGAGTGATGATTTGATAAATCTAACTTTTGGTAATGAATATGCTATTGTTTGTGGTAAATAAAATATATATGAGGTTTTATGCGAAATTCAAAAGTATTACTACCTTACAAAAAGTGTTGGGGTGTATCCTCCAACAAATATTAGGTATGGATTTCACCATCAAATTTTACTATACTAGACAAGATTGTCTAAGATAAGATTCCTTATTATTATACTTGTTTATTGTGTCAAAAGAAAGCATCAAAGTTTCAAAGTTCTATATCTCTTGGAAATGCAAAGAAATTACTTTCTGATAGTAGTGTGTCTAAGACTAATATGAAAAAATCTCTTTTAGCAGTCCTTTTACATAATTATTTCAAAATAAGAGGCAACGTGTATCAACATTTCAGGGAGATTTCCTTCCTTTATAGTAAGGGATTTTTTCTAAGAAAATACTAGTTTAATGTGTTATTTCTATTTTAATTTTAGAGTTACAAAAAAATGTTGATTTTGAGCATATAGGAGCATAAGAAAAGATTCTTATTTTCAATCTTCCATAATGATATGATCTCTCAATTGCTAACTAATATATTATGTTAAACAATAGTTTATTTTTTCCATACTTATCTTTACAAGTTCTACTTATCTTAATGTAATCATAAAATTTGATAATTTTTTACATGGTGAGATGCTCATTTTTTATAGGGATGAGATCTCACAATCATCGTATTTTGATATTAAAAGTAATAGAAATGAGTAGTTTTTGTGACTAATGGATTAGTATGGGTTGATTACGCTTGATCCATGAAGAATCAAATCATAATGAAGCCACTAATGTCAATCTCAATAGGATCAATCAAATGAAATTAAACCAAGCATCCATTGAACTCAAGCATACTAAACTACAAAATCTTTGAAAATTCCTACTCTAATCCATCTGAAACTTATTCCATTGTGGGAGTGGTGTCTCGTTGATGTGGAACGATGACCCTTTCCCAATCTCGTGGATAATTGAGCTTGTTTCAACTAGTTTTATTGAAGAAAACTGATGAAACCATTGATAGATGTGTGATGAAACATTATTTAAAGTTAAATTAAAATGATTAAACCTATTTTAACATGACTTATATTAAGATGATTGATATGGATGTAGGCAAAGCTAATCTAAATAGATTCTAAACTAAAAATATTTAAACCCTAATTATAAAATATGTTAAATGGGTGCATCTAAGTTACCATGTAAGCCATTAATAGAAGCTAAGCTATTATGTATGTAACTTAAACTAAAAAATATGTTAAATATGTTCTAAATATGAGTGTGAGTGTGAGTGATCTTAACAACATAAGTTTGATGTTAAAAGATGGATCCATTTGTCTCCAAATAGTGACCTATTTATAGGAGAGCAAATGAGAAATGGAGGGTTGAGATGAAAAATCCCAATAAATGGTATTGAGTATAGATGAAGTTGGAGGTATAGATCATGGATTCTCATCAAGGAATGAGAATGAAAGATGAGATTTAATCAAGGGTTCATATTCCTTCAAACAAACACAATTTTGACCTATACAATAGGTCACAAGTTAACTTCAACAAGAAGTTTTGAGTTAACTTGCACATGAAACTTTGTAAGAATATTCCCTTTATCCAATGAGGAGAGTGAATATTCTTTAGAATATTCGCATGGCTAAGGAAAATGATAATTTAGCAAATTAAAACAAAGTTTAATTGTACAAAAGGGGAAGGAATATTGCATGGGAATATTCCTTTTGAAGGAATGTGCAAAGGAGGAATATTCCCTTCGTGTATTCCCTTACAAGTGGGGGGAATTAGATTTAATTAGGTAATTGATAATTAAACAATTTTAATTATACAATTAGGGGATTAGAAGAATCAGATGATATTCATTAAATAAAGTGATTTAATGAAAAATGGAAAAGGTGATGACATTAAACTAAATTACTTAGGGTTATTTAATTTAATGAGACAAAATGTTAGCATGAAAGGGGGTGAAATAACCTAATTAAATTAATGAGCTTAATAGATGCAAATGACATAATTAATTAAATAGCTAGGTTAATTTAATCAATTAAGCAAAAAGAGGATTGTTTTCATGATGAACTGATGTTAGTATACTTGATTCGAGTACATGATATCATTTAGTACATTTTTTATGTGTCTAAATTTTTCCCCTCTTTGAAGCGAGGTACCTGCCATGTTGGTTCAAATATTTACACTTTTTCGATTAAAAAATTTTGCTTAGATCAAAAAATATTTTTTATTTTTTAGATGCCCCACTGCTGTCCCAACAAAAAGAATAAGTTGGTTCCCTGCTCCCTTAAGAAATTGGGTGAAAATCTTGAATTTTGGGTTGATTCTCGACAAAGGTTAAAATGCTTCCCTAGGGATCCGAAAAGAGTCTGGGATGCAAAAAACCATGCCAAAAACATGAAAAAAATGAAAAAATGCAAACTAAGCTTCAATTTGGCAAGATTAGTGAAAATGGTTAAAACCCATAGCTTCAAGGTTAAATTAGGCTAAACACCCTAATTTTGAGGCATAAATAGGTGATGAAGGGTCACTTTAAATTCATTTATGCATTCACACCTTAAGGATTTCTTGTAGTTTGAGCTCTAACCCTCTAACGAAATGGCACACCAAGTGCTCCCACAACACATTTCCAATCCTAGATTTGTGAGTACTAGAGGCTTCCAAGCATAGGACCACCGATATGTGATTCAAATGTTGATTTTTAAGTGCATTTAATGCATTTTGAAATTTTAATTTTGGTAGTATCACTATATAGTGACACCATTTTTAGAATCAATAATACTTTTGTATTTATAGTGACACTTATGTGTTTAGCAACATTGTTTGTGATTTGAAATTACGGTTTCATATTTCAATTCATGACATAGGTGTAAATAATGATGTAACTTGTGATTTCAAATTATGGGTTAGGGTTTTCCAAGGTCAAATAGTGATACATGTGTGAATAGCAACATAGTTCACTATTTGCAATTTGAATGCTTTCAAAGTCATTGTTTTGAATTTGAGTTATAGCGACACGATTGTAAATAGCGACATTTTTATCATTTTGGGGGATAAAAACTCCAAAATTACCCAGTTTTTTGAAAATTTTGATGTCGTGTGGTTCATGGGTGTAGGAGGTTACCCCACCTTTAATTTCCCACAAGAATTGGCTGACTATTTTATCCAAACTTAGTGATTTTTCTAAGTTGTGATAGGAGCACCTAGGAGAGATTGTTTTGTGGTACATCGCTTATATGCCTGGGGTCCAAGCCCATTTTTTGATGATGACAACATTCTATGAGCGATGGCATAGCGAGAATTTGTTGTTCCACTTACTTAGCAACAAGGAAAAAGTGACACTGGAGGATGTATAGTAGATTTTGTGATTATCGATACATGGTGAGCACATGATATATGACACTAATGTCAGATATGATGTTTGCCATGAAGTGCTTGACTAGGAGGACATTGTCTTGGTCAACTCCCAGATAGACCTTGAGATGTACAAAGCTTGGGTGTTGACCTTGAAATTGATATTGCAATAGTGATCTTAGATTTGGTCACTTCAGATCGATGGAGCTAGGGATTTAGTCTAGGATGGGGATTGACCTGACATAGGAAGCTATTCAAGAGGGCCTTGTTTGCATGGGAACTTGTGATTTTGGCCTCCCTATACCATGATATACATGAATCTGTATATTGTGATGGGTGAGTGATTGGCACTAGAGTCACTCTTCTCCACATATGGGCATGGGAGCATATTTTTGTTCTTTGATTGATTGTTCAGATAGTAGATGTGAACCCAAATGATCCATTTGGTTGGTGATATAGAGGTGATATATGAGTTAGCATGGAATTCCTTACTAGCATCGAGTGATTGACGAGATGACAATATTCTGATCATGGCGACCATGGCTTCAAATTCAAGCTTGGTATGATGATGTACAATTTTTTTTCTTTTCTCAGTAGACTTGATTTATGCAAGGTCGAGAGAATACCATTATTGAGAGATACCTGCCTGATAGGGTTGCTTGACAATTTGGTGAGAAGAGAGACAAGCCTAATGACCAGTATACTACTATTTTTGCTAGGTCAACCCAAGAGACAATATGGGGACACATGATCCCAAACCACGAGGTTCTTGAGGGCTTTAGAAAATTGGATTCTAGGCCATGGACCTATGATCAAGGATAGGAAGATGCACTAACCAAACCTATGTAGGATGGATGGTTTGTACCCCTCCCTAACTTATAGACCCAATAGGTATACCTCCATGAGGGAGGTCGAGAGGGAGGGGCATAGGTAGAGGTAGAGGACAACCAGATGATAGATAGGGAGGAAGAGAGGATGGCCAAGATGGCCAAGATGGATGGGTCTTGGGTGCACCACTAGTGCACCAACAACCATTGATACTTGATAGAAGCCTCCACAACATACACCATCGGGGCCAAATGGGTGTAGAGAAGGGGCAAGGAATGTTCCAACACACTCAAACCACCACTCACAAGAACCCTTAGTTATCAATCAATGGGCTTTCCTTCACAAACCACCATTGTTCCTTGTAGCCTTTCAAAAATTCCTTTTTGGACATATATTTTGGAACAATCTTCACCTATAAAAAAGGAGACCTATTTAGGATACCCTTTTTACCATTCTTGCACATACCTAGAAATGAGGTAGGGTTTCTTTGTATAAAAGGGTTAAAAATTTGACTATCTTCCTATTCAACAAAAAACTACCAAGCCTTTGTAGTTTTATATTTAACTTTGTGGTTGCCCCTTACTTTACAAATGTTCACTGCCCTCAGAGCACTCCATGTGGTTGCCTCATGAAGATTTATACTTTTTACATCACTTCACTTTCTGTCGGTCTTTGTCGGCACGCCGCATGGCTTTCTCTGGCTGCTTTCTGAGCTGGGCTCACCTTGTACTTTCTTTTGCTCAGAGCGCTCCACATGGATCCCTCTCGGAGATTTTCGCTGGGCGTTTCTTCAATTTTTTTCTAGGCTCCGTCTGAGTGACATGTGGCAGTTGCTGCTGCACCAGTTACCTTGGAACTACTACTACACTTTTTGTACTTTCTTGCTACCGCATGTTCTCTCCTATTGTTGCATGGTTTTCCATTCCATTTCATGGCTTTGCTAGCATAGTCTTGGGCAATCAATGTTTTCTATGGCGGCTCAAGAGGATCTGGTTCGTCAGTCTCTGCTCATAGTTATTCTTCTCTTGGTGCATTTTCAAGTGGTGGACTGGCCTATAAGCTCAGCCATGTTTCTTTTTTTTAGGTTGTTGATTAGGTTTGTAAAAAATCTCGAGCACTGGGAAGAAGGCCTTTGTAATAGTTTTATTCAATTTGAAGACTCCAGACTATGCCAAATAAATTTGACCTTTTTGTTTATTCATGCATTTAGTGAGACTATTGGTTTGTTCCATTATCTTCTTTTATTGTATGAATGTCTATTCTTCGGCTTTTTGTAATCCTTCATAACTCAATAAATATAGATCATGTTTTCTTCGACTCTTTTGTGTTAGCTAAAATTTTCTGCTAAGGTTATGTTATGCAAATTAGAGGGTACTTTTATATTTTAAGTGTTTTTGAGAAAATTAGCTTGATGAACAACAATTTAGTGGTTCGGGCCTTTACATTCTACGCTCTGCTCTCGTAAATTTGTCTAAGACTTTGGTGCATCACCTATAGTGTAAATTTTACATTTTTTCTATCTTCCTCACCTTTTACTCCTTCCACTAAATGAAGAGTCGGCTTCGGTAAAATCCCGAAGGTCACTTAGCTAGCACACAATGTCCCCCAATAGATAAGTTTCCCATGAGACTGCTGCTACATGCAAAATCCTGTGTTAATAGTTATTTTTCTAGCATGCCCGGTGGGACCGAGAACTAACACATTCACCTGATTTTATAAGTGTGTAGGAGCCATCGTCCTATAACTAGCTCATAGACTGCAAGAGTCCAAGGCCAGCTCGTACCACCTTTAGTTCTTGTGCACATGAGAGGTTCCCGAGGCAACCCTTCATCTCCTTCGTCTCCTCCATCATCTCCTACTCCATCATCGCCTGCTCCACCTATACCTATGGCTGCTAGAAATTATGTAGCTTGGGACTTTGATAGTCCTTTAGTTGCACCTATGCCCCCTGTAGTGTGGGCTCCCATTCCTGCTTCTGCTCTAAAATCTATCCCTAATTATTTTGTGGATGAGTCAAAGACACCAATAGAGCATCTGCAAGATGTAGCAGACGTATGTCTGGTACATGAAATTTCAAATGAAAATGTAGCTCTTAGGCTACTGGCCACCTCCTTCCGAGGAAAGGTGCTAAACTGGTACTGAACTCTCAAAGCTAGTACTATTGCAACTTGGGACCAGCTTGGAACTCCGTTTTATGAACATTTCTCCAATGCTGGTGATAAATCATCATTGTACCATCAACTAGAAAATATAAAGCAAGCTCCTCATAAAGCTCTATCCGATTTCAATGCGAGTTTCATTCAACCTGGCAAAGAGTGCTTGTTGGTAGTCAGCCACCTCCAGATCTGGTGTTCATGTTCTACCTAAAGTTGATCAATGCCAACATCTCCATGATGTTACAAGCTCTGGGTGGAGAGACTTTACCCAATGCTTATGCCTTGGTTGTCACTATGGAAAATAACTTGATTGCCATTGGAAAGTTGGCACCAAGAACCATAATGCCATTATTTCTTGAATGCAATGCCACAGAGGCTGAAGTTCCTTCCACAAGTGCACCTACGGCTCCACCCTAATCTATGTACGTGTATCCTAGAAGTGCTCCGAGCACAGCTCCAACAACAACTCTAATGGTAGCTCCTATGCCTAATCCCTTGGCTACCAAGATGAGCGAGATGAGAGAACAAATGTGAGCCATGACTAATGAGTTAAAAAATATGAAGCAGCAGCAATAAAGTTATCAAAAGCCAGATTACCAGAATTACCAAGGTGGAAAATCTTTGTACCAATTAAATCAATGGCAGGATAGGTCACGTGGAAATACTTCGGCTCAGCCGAGTAACCAAATAGTTCCAATAACCCTACCAATGGAGACTATTCATCCTAGTTCTAATAAAGAGCTGGTAGCTGGACAAAATAACTTAGCTGAAGATGCCAATTCATGGTGCTTTCCTTGCAATAATGCACACATGCCAAGAAATTGTCCACGGGGAAACTTGCAACAAAAGATCTCGAACCAGCATAACCAAGGCGGCACATCGGACCCTAGAAACCAATCATATGCCTCTTAGCAGATGGAAAATACTATCCTTGCAGCTCAAATGCAAGGGATGTCTATTTAGCAAGAATCAAACATTGTTCCAAACCAGGCTCTCTTTTCTTGGATGGAAGGAGAAGATTCAGTGTTTCTGAATGACATCCCTATGGATAAAGTGCCTCGAGTGTAATCTAACTACAACACGTTTTCAAAGCGTAGATTCACCAGAGAGTTCACAACCTTTCCTACCAATGCTTCATCACAACTAGCGCCTAACCCAGAGGTAGGCCTATTGCCTATCTCACCACAGTCTAAGGCAGCTATTCCTAGCTCTCTGAGTACACTTCCTCCAAAGGTGAAGGCTCCATTGATCACCCATGTTGTTGACAAATAGCCAAACGTGTTGGCCGCAAAGCCAATATCAATTGTGAAACCTAAAGAGCAAGAAAATGAGACTCACCATTCGAGAGCGTAGTTCAACGTGGTGGAACAACTAAAGAAATCATCTACCAACACTTCTTTGTGGGATGTCCTAGCTATTCTAGAGCATAAGGTACTATTAAAAAAGGCTTTATCAAGAGAGGAGGATGCAAAGGTACCTACTCAATCTAATGAAGAGAAAGTATCCAAGCCTGACCTAGATAAAGTGCTAACAATTCAACCGGAAGAGAAGCTCAAGTCCAGAAAGGAAAGTAAGCCTAGACCTAAGCCTTTCTTTCTAACACTTATTATTGGTGATGAGGTGTTACATAATTGTATGATCGACTCTCGAGCTAGCAACACTATCATGCCAAATCAAGTAGCTGATGCTTTGGGTTTAAAATATGAGCCTCTGAACAAAGGAGTCATGCAGTGGGATGGAAATAAGGTCGATACCATCGCAATAATCAAGGGTTTGACTATGACTTTGTTTAGCTTCCCTAGTATCATGAGAAATCAAGATACTGTACTCATTGATATTCCTCCTCTATTTGGGATTTGTTTGTCCCAGGAATTCACAACAAATGTCAGAGGATATCTAGCACTGGACTGGTCACACCTGATTCTGAGGACCAAGCATGGAGCTAAGATGAAACTATTGTCGGAAACTTTACATTTTGAACATGTTGCTGATGAGGCCCTGCTCAAATTTGAAGCAGCACATACTTCAATCACTCGGGAAGAAAGGTTCAATGTGGAATTTATAGAAGAGGAGGCTACTAGCTCCCAAACAGAAGATGAGGAAAATTCGTTGAAATAGTTTATTGATACAGACCCTTTCGGGAATTACCATGCAATTGGCCTCAGAACATATGTTATACATGAAGAGGGGCATATTATGCCCAAAGTTACTAAGGAGCCTGGAGGTGAACAATCTTTGGAAATATGGACTTTGTACTTCGATGGCATAAGATGTAGAGTAGGAATTGGAGCGGGGATTTGTTTGATATCCCATTTCGACGAAAAGACCTTGAGGTCGTATTGCTTCTAGTTCACATGCTTAAAAAATGGAGTTGAATATGAGAGTATGGACCATGGTTTAAGCCTTGCAGAATAAATGGGTGCAAAAAAGATAAGTGTGTTTGGAGATTCAGAGTTGGTGGTCAACCAAATCCATAGAATTTATGTTGCAAAGAATATCCGTATGTGATCCTATCAACATAGAGTCTGGGATCTGATTGAAAACTTTGAGGCATTCGATATTCAGGCTATTCCAAGGGAGATGAATTCCAAAGCCGACAAAATGACAACTATCGGGGCTCATTTTGAGATGGCCTCTGAGTTATTGAGAAATAAGCATGTGGTAAGGGTAATTGTAAGACCCGCTATTCTAGATAACAATCAAGATTGGAAAGTGTTTCTATAGCGATGCTCATATTGCATCATTCCTCCAGCCATATGGAGAATTTTCTGAGCAACTGCAATCGAAGATCACCGAAGCTAATGGGGATCAAATTATCTAGTTGAAATCCAATAAGCTTTCGAGAGGGCTAGTCACTTTGTAAAGCCTGTTTGATTTTGATGATGCGACGAGAGGCAAAAGGAAGCTCATGGCTGACAAAGGCGATTACACCAATTTTCATATCGGGGAAGACAAAAAGCTCAAGGTCAAAAAATAATTTTCTTAGAAGAATAAGGACAGACTAAGGCATTTCTGTGAAGAATATTCGAGTGTAGTAGCCTGGTCATATGATGATCTTAAAGGATACGATCCTGAGATCATTGAGCATACAATTGAGTTGTCGGAAGGAGAAAAGCCAATTCATCAAAGGTAGAGACCTGTTAACCCAAAGATAGAGTCTCTCATGTCACAGGAGCTAAATAAGTTGATTGCATCCTGAATAGTGTTTCTGATCAAACACAACACTTGGGTGTCAAACCTGGTGCCAATCCAAAAGAAAAATGGGGACATATACCTATGTGTAGACTTCCTAGACTTGAATAGAGCATCCTTAAAGGATCATTACCCCCTGCCTTCAATGGAGGTAATTTTGCAAACTATAGTTGGCTCTGAAATGTTTTCAATGTTGGACAGCTTTTCAGGCTACAACCAGATTCGAGTAAAGGAGGAGGACCAACACAAGACAAAATTCACCACAAAGTGGGTGACTTATGCATATGCCAAGATGCCATTTGGACTTTTGAATGATGGAGCCACTTTTCAGAGGGCTATGGATATTGCCTTTAGATATTTAATCCATAAGATTATACTCATCTACCTGGATGATTTGATAATATTTTTAAAATCTGTTGATGATCATTTTGATCATTTGGAGCTTGTCTTCCAAAAGTGCCAGGATTTCGGGATTTCTTTAAACCCGAAGAAATGTGTGTTCGGAGTTCCCTAGGGAAAGCTATTGGGATATGTTGTCTCTAAGGAAGGTATTGTCATTGATCTAGAAAGAGTCAATGCAATTCGAGAACTTTCATTACCTATCAACAAGAAGGGTGTGCAATCTTTCCTAGGTAAGGTCAACTTCATTAGCCGATTCATTAGATATTTTGTAGGTATTGTTCGGCCTATTACCTTAATGCTAAAGAAGGACCAGATTTTTAAATGGACAGCAGAAGCCAGAAAATATTTTGATCTTATAAATGAGGCTATTTCTTTTGCTGCTATGTTGGTAAACCCCGACCTATCAAAGGATTTTATTATGTATGTTTTTGGTGGTGGAAATAGTATTGCCATAGTACTTATGCAAAAGAATGACAAAGAGAAAAGGGAGTCCCCTATTGCTTTCTATTCATGATCCTTGAAAGAGTACAAAGTAAATTACAACTTTGTAGAAAAGCAGGCCTTTGCCATTGTTAAAGGGCTTAAGAAGTTTTGACATTTGATATCATATAACAAGGAGATTATTTGTGTACCGCACCCTAGTGTGTGGGAATATATCATGGGGGGAGAAATCACATAAAAGAGACCTAATTAGATCACAAAGATCCTAGAATACGATATTGAAGTCAGACCTATCAAGAGTGTCAAAAGAAAGGGACTGTGTGAGTATCTAACAGAAAACATTGAAATAGTGATAGAGCTTGAGGCTCTGGAACTTGTGTTTTTGAATGAAGAAACTTCTCAGGGTGAGTGTCTAGAAGATAGAATAAGCTTCATGCAGACAGGAAGGTATCCAATCAATCTTCCTTCTTTTAAAAGGCATTTCTATCATTTGCAAAATAGTAATTATGTTCTCCTAGAGGGAATCTTGTTTAAAATAAATTTTAATGGGGTTCTGCTAAGGTGTGTAAATGAGGAGCAGGCCAAGAAAATAGTAGATCAATATCACAATAGCCTGGATGGAGGACATTTTTTTGCAAGGACCACAACAATTAAAGTTATATGTGTTGGTTATTTTTGCCCAACACTTTTCAACGATGCTTTTTTACTGATTAGGTCTTGCAATGAATATCAGTTTGACGTCGGAAGGATAAAGAATGTTGCTATGCCATTAAGGCCTATAGTAGTAGAAGAACCTTTTGCTCAATGGGGCTTAGATTTCATTGGGATGATTAACCCTTTCTCCTTAGCCGAACATAAGTGGATATTGACAGCTATGGATTACTTCACTAGGTGGGCAAAGGTAGTGCCATTAAAAAATGCTATAGAGGTGGAGATTGTTAATTTCCTAGAGGAGTTAGTAGCTAGATTTGGCCCACCTAAAACAATAATTTTTGACAATACTAAAGCATTCCTTGGCTCAAATATGAGCCAGTTCGCATTGAAGTATGGGGTTTTCCTAAATACCTCTTCTAATTATTACCCCTAGGGGAATGGCCTTGCAGAGTCTACTAACAAAAACCTCATCAAGTTGATAAAGGAAATAGGCTTCGAACACTAGAAAGAATGGCATAGGAACCTCCAGACAGTGTTGTGGGCAGACTGAATCATGCCCAAGCAGATATTGAAGACATCTCCTTATGAGATGGTCTACAGGAAGGAGGCATTGTTGCCTATTGCCATAAAAATTCCTACCCTGGAGTTGCTTAAATCTCTGGAAATTGAACAAAACGAAGCAATGGAGGTGAGGTTTTCTAAGTTACTCGAGGTTCAAGAAAAAAAAAAGCACGCTCTTGAGGTGATGAACAACCGCTAGCAGGTGGTTAAGAAATGGTTTGAAAAAAAGGCATCGAATCAAGGGTTACAATGTGGGGATTTGGTGCTCAAGTTCAATGAGTGCGAAACAAAGCCTGGTCAGCACAACAAGTTTGACAACCTCTGAGAAGGGCCTTTCAAAATTACCTAGTGCAAACAATTCAATTCTTTTGAGTTGGAAGACAAAGAAGGTAACACCCTCAGTATTCCAATTAATGGAATACATCTTTAAAACATTTATTAATCTTGCCTATGTGAAGGCTGTGTAAATTGTGAATATGTAATTAATTTTTCCTGCTTTAAGTTTTGGGGTATTCTCAATGCTTCGTAATAACATAAATGATGCAAGAAATTAAAAGAAAAACATTGTAAATGGGCTAATATTTTTGAAAAAGACATATATTATATATATAAGAGCCAAAAATTTACATTATATTTGGGGGCCAGAGGCCTTGTATCAATATTTACATATGTTTGCTATAGAGTGGAGCTTGAAAGGTAAAAAACAAAAAAGGGGATTATCTTCATTCTCAAGTTATCAGTGGGAAGGACTAGTAATCATAGCAACAGGCGCTGCGAGATCGGGGAACACCATTCTTTCAAAATCTTCGTACCACTAAAGATTTTGGAATGGTTCAATGTAGTGCACATGCATGAGGAAGTAGCAGCCTACACAAACCTTGGCACAATGCTCCTCATGAGTCTCTAGCTTGAAGCTAAAGAGGAAGGGCCTGTTTGGAACAAGTCCTACATGTATTTGCAGTAGGTGAATGTTGTGAACTAAGGGGATCCCATGATAAAATTGGGTCGCACGCACAATCTGCTCTAGGCCTTTGAGGTAAAGTTGAGGGAAGACCTGCTTTGTCAGCTTTAATATTTTGTGTTTGGAAATGCTAATGTCTAGCAACGAGGCAAAGAAGTGGGAGTAGATGCTAGTATTCACCTGATACTGCTCCTCATACTCCACACAATCTTTCCCTAGGACCCACTTGATTTCCTTCACATACAATAGGTTCTTCACACTTGGCATGCACTTTAAGCACCTGCATCTAATTTTGCCTAAGAAGGTAGCTTGAGTTTTCTTGCAGACAAGCCTTACTGGCATTTCCATGTTGTTTTCTTTTTTGGCTAGAAAAATGAAATTACTAAGATAAGAAGCTTGCTAAACTAGGAATGATAGAAAACTTTGTGATTTTGCAATGTTGTCAAGGGTCTTATTTATAGACTGGCCAAGGTTCACCAGCCGAGGAAATCCATAATTACGACTGAACCCAAGTGTATCCCCAAGCCTCGATTTTCAGTGTTGAGGCATATGAAGTGATGGGAATATGCAGATACAATCGCAACTTGCTCTGTTAAGTTGCCACATCCATTAGCGATTGGCCAGGTGTCAACACAAAGAGTTGTTGTCCCATCCGAATCAAGGTGAAATCTTAAAGAAAGGTTGTTGGGTGATGCGCCCAGGTACGTTCAATGAAATCAGTAAATGCATAAAGCTTGCAAAAGTATTTTTGCAAGGTTGTCTTGGTTCGTATTTCAAGAAAATCAAGCACCGCCACACATGAGAGGCTATTTTTTATATTTAGAGAGAAATTTGGTAGATTGGCATTTATTTCGCATGTATGAAAGACTGGTGACGCATTATGGCAACATGGTCTAAATGGCTAGCACGTACCCTTTTTGTCTGCTTTTCTCAAAGATCAAAAAGGTAGGTTAAGGCATCCAAAAACACATTTATTGCAAGAAGTAACCTAAAGATAAAACAGCTAAGGCATTCGTAAGAAGGAAAGAAATTTTTAGAAAAGTTGAGCCGTTTGAGAAAGTTTGCAGAAAAATTCTTGTGAATACCGAAATGGCTGAAATTGCAGAGAACCCAACATAGACTTTGGCCCCAACAACTATAATCAATCAAATGAGGAGAGCACCTTGTGTGTAACTCTACGACGACGAGTCCTATTCTAGTCCAAGCATCCCTACAAAGCCTTGTTGGCCCATCACCCATCCGGTGGACCAGAGAATATTAAATGCAATTCCTCATAGAGATCAAGCTTCAATTATAGAGGATTGGGATAACGTCTTTGATCCTAAGCTATCTCAAAATCCTAAGAGCCTTAGGGAGGCCACATGCGAAAAAATTAAGCATGTAGAAGACCCCTTCAACAAGTGCCTATGGTAATGTGGGCTTCCACAGTACATGGTTCCTTTGGTACACCCTTGCCTAGAAATTGTGGCAACATGTGCAACACGCTTTAACACAAATGCTAGAGTGATAAGTGGCAATAATTTCAGGGTAGTCATTAGCCCTGAAGCTATTCAAGATATCTTATGCATCCTGCTTCCCATGACCCAAGAGGTTGATATTTTTGAAGTATAAAGAATGCAACAAAAGTGGGGAGGTCTCCAAAAATCACAACAGTTTTACCGCTCCGAGATCAATCAGCCAACAAGTAATTCAACACCACCCAAATTCCCTTTTGGTCTAAAGTCCCTAAAAGGTGGTTCTTCCTATATCGCTTCTATGTTGGTGCTCGTGTGGGGTCTGGATAGAGACAAACACATTTTTGAGTTTC
Organism: Sequoiadendron giganteum; assembly: GCA_007115665.2. Lineage (NCBI taxonomy): Eukaryota > Viridiplantae > Streptophyta > Pinopsida > Cupressales > Cupressaceae > Sequoiadendron > Sequoiadendron giganteum. Next base: position 116,841,269 of record CM021108.1, read on the forward strand.
AAATGTGCTTGAGCTTCATGTTGAAGAAGAATCCTGAGGCTCCACTCTTGGATTTTGCAAGAGTTATCAGTGATGGGATTTGGCTCAACTGTGGGAATTCCAAGTCAGCTCTAGGTTCAAGTATCCCTCCTTCATGGCCTACTTGATTTTACATTAGAATCTGGATTATTTTTCAACATTTATGTCTCTGGCTATTTTTGACGAGGGCAGTTTGAGAAAGCCAAGTTCGACATAGACTCCTATCATGTCAAAAACCTTTGATTATTATGTATTTTTGGATTTATTCTTAGCCCCAACTCTGAGGTTTTTGGATGGAGCTAGCATCAATATGACCGAACACATATTGCCTCGAAAGAAATCCTGGTTGGGGAAGCTAGTACCTCCCTGTGATTGGTTCTTTGTCGTGGATTTTACCATACTCCTCATACTAGGTTTCGCCGAGGAGCCCCTCCGGCTCCCCCATTATCTTTTGGATAGAGTGCTAGCCCTAGAAGCAATGAGGCAACTATGTACCATTGACAATGATTACTAGGGGGGAAAACACTTAACCTCTCATTTGTTGCTGCCAATCATGTTTGGATCTCTGTCACTGATTAAGAAGAGGAATTCGAAGATTGATACTTTGGAGATTTTACTTTCAAATTTGGGTCATCTCAGGTTAGTATTGATAGAAGATACCTAGTTTTACAACCCCAACAATAATTTATCAGAGGCCGGCATCAAAATCTTACATTCGCCTAGGCCATTCTGGGACCTTCAAAGAAATTACGAAGAGGGTAATTTAAGTAGATATGTAGGCCTTGAATATCTGCCTACTGAGGATGATCGACCACCATGGGTGAATTTGTATTACATCATGGGGAAGGTCAACCCAAGGCAAAAGATCAAACCGTCCCTGAACACCCAATTGACTAAGCTTAATTGGACACTTGAGAAGATCAGAGACTTTTGGGTATACCAGCAGGAGACTCTGGCAACTGGAAAGCTTCATGAAGAGGTAGCCCTTGATGAAATATTTGATGATATCTAGGAGAATCAAAGGTCTCTGAACTGTTCAACATTTGTGTAGTAGTAAAAAAGAGAAGACATTTCCATGAAGCCTGGGGAGGAGGTGACTCAGAATCCCCCTGCTGTTGTTGAGAATCCAATGTATGAAAATTATACTGGAAAACAACATGCACAAGAGGAGGATCCACACGCGCAAGTGTCAGAGCCATCCAACTCCTCTAAATCAACGTGGAAGTGAGCAAGGACTACCAGTGGTCAGAGGCCAGTCATTCTTGACCTTGATGATTCTCTAAATTAAAAAAGACAATGAACCGAAGAGTCCGGTGGGGAAGAAGAGCAGTTGGTGGAGGAAGTAGTTGAAACGTATATAGCTCCGCATGAGCCTCAAGTAACATTTCCTCCCTCTTCTCTCTCTACCATGTCTCTGGTTTCTTCTTCATCTACCCTTCCTTTTTTAGCTATGCCAATTTTCTTTGCTATTGGATATTCTAGGAAGTCCAATCTTACCCCTCCTGGTTTCCCACCTTTATCCTCTGCTTTTCATCCCTTGCCCAGAACCCAATTTGGTGTAAGTACCGAGCTCATGGGCTAAAATTGTTTATCTCCAAGGCCCATCCCTATGGTTAGCGCATCTCCACCCTTTCCCTACACCTCACTACCATCCCCTCCAAGTGGTCATTTCATTCCGCCATTCTCCCCGGCCATTATAATGAGAACTAGCAAGACTTCTGATGCATTGAGTACGCTATCTTTCCCGCTGGCCATCCCTCACGAGTACCCTTTTGCTGGTGGCTTGAGTATCCTTTCCTAAGAATATTTCTTGTAGGTTGATGCAAACAAGAGCACTCACGTCAGTTGGATAAATAAAAGAAGACAAAAAGATGCAACCAGGAAGGCAGAGCCCACTTACAGACTGTATTTAATGAAAGTCAAAATTCCTTGATGTTTGCAAAAATTACTCCTAATGTGATTAAGCCGGTAGGATAAATGCTACCTAGTGATTATTCTATAAATGTTGTCAGGCTAGACTTGTAGCAGGCTCACCCATGAGATAAGGTTGAGCTAATTGATGAGACCAAGAAAATAGTGACCACTAATTATCTCAAGCTTAACTGCCAGATGAAGAAAAAGGATGATCAGATAGCAGAGCTCAAGGGTAAGATCGACATCTAGGTAAACAAGTTTAAAGCCCAAGAGAATGAAATAAAGTGCCTAGAGAAGGAGAGCAGTGTCTTCGAAAGTTAAATCAAGGAGCTGCAAGCTATAGGCACAGAGATCATTATGACTCTCCTATAGGAAGTTGAGTTGAGCCGAGCAAGTGAAGAAGAAATTTACGTGGCATCTGAATAGATAAGCGAGGGAATAAAGGAGCTCCGGTGAAGCACGAATGCTAAAATTAGTGAAATGAATGCCACTATGGAGTTGGAAACTCAAAAAGAAAAGCAGGTCAAATTGGCCTTGGAAGAAAAAGAAAAAGAGGTTTTCACTCTGAAGGAGTAGATGTCCACATTGGACAGAAACTTGTCAGAGTTGAAGTCAAATTTGAGCAGCAGAGAGGAAGAATTGGCTACCCTAAGGACCCAACCTCTTGTGCCCTAGATGAGCTCATTGGTGATTTCCAAAGAGTTGTATGCCTTGTATTGAGACAAGGTGAAGGCATTGTGCCTTACTCTTCAGCTCACCTTAAAATTTATGGTGTAAGAGGCTAGCCTTTGCAGAACAATGAGTGAATTAATACAGAAGGTTCAGAAGTTAACTTCTGACAAGGTTCTGGAGGCTAGGATTTTATTGGGCAAGTTGTATACAACTTTTGATGAAGCGTTGAGAAGTGTGGACATCGATGACCGAATGATGGCAACCATGGGCATAAGTATCCTCATCTCTATGCATGAGGCCATTCAACAAGTAGTAGAAATTTTCCCATTTGACTCAGAGAGGCCTTTGCTTGCCCTTCATTGCAGATCAGGCGGTAGCAGGTGTGGAGCACATTGTTGTAATGATTGAAGAGAAGAAGCAGGACCTTTCTATCTTCCAATATTTTGATCAATCTCTGACCGTCGAGGAAATTGAGGGAATCGTGCATCAGCTGGCGCAACTCTTCTTCCAATTGGAATTGGAAACAAAAGTATCAGGCGGATTGCCTTTCAAGGAAATTATCAATCTAAGGTTGTCTCATGAGAATCTGTGAACTCTCTGTGCATCGTCAAAATGAAGTTTGGACCAGTCTGCAGGCCACCCTCTCGAGGTTGTGAGAAGTTTTGGGATGTTGAACCAAATTTTCTGGGGTTCATTCCACGAGCGAAATGCCCCTGTGAGTCGCCAAACTATTCAACAAAAAACTGCCAATCCTTTGCAGTTTTATATTTACCTTTGCGGTTTCCCCTTACTTTACAAATTCTCACTACCCTTGGAGCACTCCACGTGGTTTCCTCATGAAGCTTTCTACTTTTTACATCGCTTCACTTTCTAGCGGTCTCCATCTACACGTCGCATGGCTTTCTCTGGCTGGTTTCCGAGCTGGGCCCACCTTGTACTTTCTTTTTCTTAGAGCGCTCCACGTTGCTCCCTCTTAGAGCTTTTCACTGGGCATTTCTTTGACTTTTTCCTGGGCTCCATATGAGTGACACGTGGTGATTGTTGTTGCACCAGTTACCTTGGAACTGTTGTTACACTTTTTGTACTCGCCTGCTACCATGTTTCTCATCGTGGTGCCGTGTGTTCTCTCTTGCTACTACGTGGTTTTTTGTTCCATGTCATGGCTTTGCTGGCATACTCTAGGGAAATTGATGTTTGTTGTGGCAGCTCAAGATGATCTAGTTCGTTGGTCCCTGCTCGCATTTTTTCTTCTCTTGGTGCATTTTCAGGCGGTGGACTAGCCTATAAGTTCGGCCATGTTTCTTTTTTTTAGGTTGTTGACTAAGTTTGTAAATACTCCCGAGCTGGCAAGAAGGCCTTTGTAATAGTTTTATTCAATTTGAAGACTCTAGACTATGCCAAATAAATTTGTCCTTTCTATTTATTCATGCATTTAATGAGACTATTGGTTTGTGCCGTTATCTTCTTTCCTTGTATGAATGCTTTTTTTTTAGCTTTCTATAATCTTTCATAACTCAATAAATACAAATCATGTTTTCTTCAACTCTTCTATGTTAGCTAGAATTTATGCTAAGGTTATTTTATGCAAATTAGAGGGTACTCTTATATTTTAAGTGCTTTTGAGAAAATTAGCTTGACGAACACAATTTAGTGGTTCAATCCTTTGCATTCTACACTATGCTCTGGTAAATTTGTCTAAGACTTTGGTACATCGCCTGTAGCATAAATTTTACATTTTTTCTATCTTCCTCACCTTTTACTCCCCCCACTAAACAAAGAGTTGGCTTCAGTAAAATCCCGGAGATCACTTAGCTAGCGCACAACGTCCCCCAATAACTAAGTTTCCCATGAGACTGCTACTATATGAAAAATCCTACGTCAATACTTCCTTCTTACTAAGCTTAATTAGGAAATTAGGAATGACACAACTGAGTTCTTGCCTTCAAGGGGTCTCTACTCTGGTTCCAGTACATCAAAAAAATCTCATATCATCTCAAACAACTACTCCTAATACATGGATCATTCTCCAATAGTCTGCAACCAACTTCTCCAAGTCTGTAGGGCTTCTAGGTCTAATACATGGGGATATCAGACTATTAATGTATTCCCACACGTGAAAAATCACTCACCTACCTTTGCAACCTTGGGGTATTAAAATAAATGTCAACATATAGGACTTCCACCAAGATTTAGAGCTTTCTACTGGTGGAATGGAGAATTTCACATTTTTCCTAGTCACTAGTTACCCTACCTAGGGTTTGGACCAGTCCAAAGAGAATTCAACATAACTTCTTTGAAACTTAATGAAATCACATAAAAATAGAACAATAGAAACTGGATTCAATACACTTTCATCCATAATTGATTCTAGATTAGTATATAGCCGTACAAATAGAATACTACACAAAATAACAAGGGAACATTAAAAATTGTAGTAAATAGAATTGCTTTTATCGCTTTCACTCCAAAATCCAACAACCAACCTTCTCTTTCATGATACAGGGATTTTTGAACATTCCCAAACATATTCCAATGGTCTCCAACCATATTTCAAATTATGGACTAACAAAACATCATTATGTCCATTTGTGACAAACAAAAGTGCAAAAAATTGCTTGAGAACATTATGCAACTTTGGCAATTTTGCAATGATACACTACCTTGCCCCTAATGACTCAACCTAGACTCCAACTAACATGAAATGGTCTAGAAATACCTCATTACATGAAAAAAACACAAACCAAAACAAAATTCCTATTTTTGACCTTTGGAGGCATAATAGACCTAACCTCCCTATGATGTATAGATTCAACAATTGTAGTAGTAGTTGCAGGTGGTCATGACTGAGCAAGATTAGGCTCATCAAAAAATTTTAGTTATTATCGCTAAGAGAGAATAGGATCGAAAATTGGTATAGGAAGTCATATTAGAGAGAGACTAAGAGTGTAACCTTAGGAAAACCACCAATTTTTCATTGGCACAGGATGTCAGATGATGCCAATAGTTAAAGACCATGATAGTTGCAACAAAGGAACATATAATGTCTTCATGTTATTACATAGAGGCCATGACTGAGCTAGCATACTATTGAATTCACTACCATAGGACATCCCCATAGAAAATAGGTATCTAGATTACTCATAGAGGAGTGGGGAAAATCCTCAAGTTGAGGATCAACCAAAGAGACAACTAGGTGAGGGGAGCATCCATTAGGGCTAGCCCACATATATAGACACTTTTGTGATTATTTCCTAATTCTTTATACAAATATTCATTCATGGGTTCCTTTTTGATAGCCTCATGGATATTATATTTTTGATCGATATACATACACTGGCTCAAATATTGTATTATGATAGTCACTATTTTTTTATATATATGATATGATACAGATTCAATATGTGATATGTTCTCTTTATTTCATGCCTTATGAATGTATGGATGCATTTGATTTTGATGTCATGTGATTAAATTATATCTGCTTATGTGATATATGATGATATGTGATGTAATGTAATGCAATGGGTGGATGCACTTCCTTTTCAGTATACTTTTATGAAATTTTATGGGATGGATGATATGATATGTAGATGGTATTCTTATGAAAATGATATAAATGCATTTGTTTTGGTGTATTTTTTATTAAATTTATGAGATGATGATGTATTAACATGGATGTATGTACAGATAATGCATATGTTCAAGCTTATGATATGATAATGCGATATATGTTTATGATATGTGTGCAAAAATTTAAGATGCTTAGAATAATAAATCCATATTATTCATCACACTTAAATAATAAAGATGATCTTGGATGTATGTTTTATGATATGCTATGATTATGCAAAATGTATGCATGTTGATGATTTGTGGATGCAGGATGGATGCATTGATGATATTTTTGTTGACTTTCATAATATCAAGTTAGCATGGAGAGAAGATAGAAGAAACCAGATGAATGATTTTGACCATTGATTTTGATGATTACCTCAAAATATCCAACAATTCTATGATCCACAGAGACTTTATTAGAGATGGTGATGAGAAATACATGACAATGATGATGACGATTTTATCATATCTTGGGATTGGGAATTTTTTTCATTCCTTATTGTTTGATATAATACATAGAAACAATGCATCAATGTATCAATAACCAGGACATCATTGTATCTAGTGTAATGGACTTTGACTCTACAAATAGATAGGATAGTTCTTATTCACATCTTGACATATGAGAACCTAGTTGAAATGTAAGAAGCTTAGAATACATTGGACCAAAGAATATGTGATAGTCAAGAATAAACTCCAAACAAATTCCCTGCACGCAACTAAGCAAGTATGAGCCAAGAATGCCCACAAGTATAGAAAATGAAAGATAATCATTGATTCTCCATTCCTTTCTCTCTAAATCAATTTGATAGACATCATCGAGAGGTCCTCAGAATGGGTCATTGAGATAAATCATAAGAAAAGATCAAAGAAAAATAGTACACTATCTATATCTCTTGCCAGTTTAATTTAGCTAAGATGATTTTTTATACTAATGTCCATCCTAGGAAATTTTGATTGCATGGTTTTGATTAGGATAAATTTTATGATAAGTCATTGATATAAACTCCACTAAATCATTTACCTATGATCTAGACTTTAGATTTTGACACTTAGGTTTTCACTTTACCACTTGTGATACTTTCCTTCTACTTGTTTTGCTAAATGTTGAAGGGGATGATTGATTTTTTATTGTGGGTGAAAGAAAAATGGAAATAAAGTTTTGGGGTTTTTTGGAATATTTCAATGTTTTTGGTATTTTGAAATTTTTTTGAGGTTGTTTTTGGTCTTTTCGAAAGTTTATGTTTTTCAGATTATTTGAGGTTGTGTAGGGTTTTTCTAAGTTTTTAAATATTTTGGGTTTTAAATTTTCAAATGTTTAGGGATTTTTCAATATTTGAATGTTTAGATATTTTTTGATATATGAATGTTTAGGGGTTTTCTGAATATCGACCAAGAGCTAACTTAAAAGACCTATCTTAGGGACCTCAGGGCCTAATCAAAGATTATCCTTGCCTATGTTATACACACAAAGACCACATAGTTCAAATGAATTGACTTATTGACAATGAAATATGAACAATTGATGGATTTCTAGTTCATTATGACAGACTCCTAAAGGACTAACTTAGGGTGTCTTAGGGGCACATTAATGATGGCCTTGGCTAAATTCAATCTTAGAGACTCATAGTTCGACAACGTTCTATTTTTGGATTTTTGATGTTTTAACCTTTTTAGGGATTTTGATGTGTTTTGGATGTTTTGGATTTCAACTTTATAATTTTTTGATTTTTTTTGGATTTTGGTTGTACAATATTTTGCAAATATTTTTGGATTTTCTCATAAACATTTTATGAATGTTTTTGGGATTTTAAAGATTTCCAAAAATATTAAGATGCCCGATATGATCCATAATGAATTGTCCCCAGCGTGAAATAATAGACTACCTCGATATAGGTAGGACAAACTGACCTTAGGAATATGCCAAGTAGTAGTAAAGGGGATATGATACTTCACAACATCAAGCTATGATAAGGACACAGATGGGTGATGGAATAAGAAGGATGATAGAGGATGTGATGAATGGATGTGATTCCAAGAATGATAGGATAAAGAGCCAAATAATAGATGGAGGTGCTTTATTTATGCAAGATTTCTATTTGCTAGGTTTTAACCAAGCTACGTGCCCAAAGCGCCACCAAAGTGGTTTTCACTAGAGGATAATTTTTTTCTTTACTTTTTTCAATCCTTTTTCACCTTTTTTTTGGATTTTGATATTTTCAGATTTATACCCTTTGAGACTAGGCATAATATTTTTTAAGATGAAAGTTGTTAGTTGGTTCTTACAACGATTCACCTTCAGGTGTTGAAAATTGGTCTGCTCCTGATCCATAACTTGTTGTGATGAAAAAGGGACCCAACTAGTTAGGCTCAAACTCTCCTTTATTGTCTTGATCTAGAAGATTCTACTAATTATGTTTTAGGACAAGATCCCCTACTTGGAAAGACTTACATTTGATCTACTTGTTATAGCTTTATTTCAGTCAATTTTGATATACTTGTAAGTGATTAAGTGAATCAAGACAATGCTCATACATGAATTCTATCTCATTTAGTTGAGATATTTTGTATTCTTCATCAATGATTAGGTTCTGTAGTGACACTCGCAATGATGGGAGCTCAACCTCAATAGGGAAAATGGCTTCTAATCCACAAATCAAAGAGAAAGGGGTTGCACTTGTAGGCATGAAAATATTGGTTCAATAGGCCCAAAGAGTGGGATTTAACTGCAAATGCTAGTCACAACCACCTTCATTTTCTTTAGGATTTTTAAAATGGTCCTCTTTGTAGCCTCAAATTGACCATTTCCTTGTGGGTAATATGGGGTAGAGAATCGGTTTTGGATGTTGAATCTTTGACATAGCTCTTCCACATCCTGATGCTTGAAGGATTTCTTTTTGTCTGAGATAAGTGTTTTTGGAACACCATAATGGAAGATGAGGTAATTTAGGATGAGTTTGGAAATTTTCTTCCCCATTATGTAGGTCATAAAAATGTCTTTGAACCACTTGGTAAAGTACTCAATGGCTATTATGATAAACTTGTGGCCATTGGATGAGGTTGAAGTGATTTTTCCTATGAGGTCAAGCCCCCACTGTGAGAAAGGCCAAGATGTGACCATTTTTTTCAATTCCTAAGTTGGAGCATGAATCAGATCCCCATGCTATTGAAATTGGACACACTTTTGCACATACTGATAAGCTTATCTTTCCATGGTTGGCCAACAATACCTAGTCCTCAATATTTTCTTATCTAAAGTCATACCACTAGAATGGGAACCACATATCCCATCATCTACTTATATTAAACTATTTAAGGATTACTCTTGGATAGGACATCATAGTAATTTCCCTTCAATGCTTCAGAGGTAAAGGGTATCACCTAGGATCATGAATTGGGATGCCTTCTTTACAAAGGTCTTTTAAGGTTGGAGGTGATATTAGATGGGAGGGATCCTCTACTAAGTTGATGAATATTTCATGATACCATGGGGATGCAGGACCAATGATGACATGCACGAATTCAGATTCAAGGATTTTGAAAGATGGTATGAGAATTTGTTCTACCAATAATTCACATTAGAGGAAATTTTTCGGCATGTCTAACAATGATCCAATTGTTGCCATAATATTGGCTTCTCGATTGTTCATGTGAGGAATCCATTCAAAATTTATATCAATGAAAAGGTCCTTGAGACTTTATACCATTTTATTATAAGGAGTAATCTTGTCATCCTTATTTTGGTAGTTGTCATTGACTTGGTTGATAACCAGATGTTAGTCTTCGTAGACTTTCATCTCTTTTATCTGTCACTCAACTGTCACTCTTAGACATGTGATTATGGCTTCGTATTTAGCAATTTTGTTAGTACATGGAAATGATAGCTTGTATGACTTTGGGATGCAATCTAATTGAGGGGTGTTGAAAACCATACCTGCCTGTGATCGATGTTGGGTGAATGATCCATCATAGTAAATTTTCCACTGATCTATTAGATTTACAAGAAACATTGATTCATTAGGAAATTTATAAATCAATAGGTTCTCTGCATAGATAGGTGCCTCAACTAGTTGGTATGTGATCACTTGTCCTTTGATTTCCTTGAGCTCCACATACTCTATGATAAATTCAGTTAAGATCACTACCCATTTGGCCATTTTCCTAGTGAGGATTTCTTTGGATAACAAATATTTTAATGGGTCAATCTTTGCAATGAACTTAATTTTGTGCAACAGCATGTAATGTCTATTTTTTTATGAAGAAAAAACCACTACTAAGCATGCTTTCTCAATGGCTAAGTATTTAAATTTCATAGCCCACCAAGGTCCTATTGATTATTAGATAGATTTTTCTCTTTCGTCTTCATTATGTTGTGCTAAAAGAGCACTTAGTGTTGATAATATATATAGGATAAATGGTTTATTCAGTATCAATGGTATAAGAATAGGAGGTGTCAATAGATAGTATTTTATTTTTTGGAAATCTTTATCACACTTCTCATCCCACTTGTAAGTTATTGCTTTATGGAGAAGATGTGAAAAAGGATGGATTCTATTTGATAGTTGTGCTATGAACCTTCTGATGGACTCCAATCTTCCTTGTAATCCTCTCATCCACTTTAGTGTTTCCGTGTAAAGGATGGATTTTAATTTTTTTGGATCAATCTCTATTCCTCTTTGTGAGATGATATAGCCAACAAGTTTACCTAATGTAACCCAAAAGACACACTTTTTTAGATTCAATCATACCTTGTACTCTTCAATTTTTTCAAAGATGGGTCCTAAGACATCTATGTTTTTACTTATTTTCTTTGATTTTGCCAAAATATCATCCACATAATCTTCAACTATTTTTTGGATCATCTTATGAAAGATGAGGGTCATTTCTCTTTGATAGGTTGCTCCTACAATCTTTAACCCAAAAGGCATCATGTTCCAATAATAGGTTCTCGAAAAATAAGTGAATGCAATTTTTTGTTTATCCTCCTTAGCGATCATGATTTGATTGTAGCCTGAAAACCCACATGTGAGTGATAGAATTTTGGGCCTAGTTGTTAGGTCCATGATGAGGTCAATGTTAGGAATAGGAAAATCATCCTTCATAAATTTTGTGTTTAAGTCTCTAAAATATGTACATATTGTGATGCCCCCAGTGGGTTTTGAGACTGGTACTAAGTTTGAAACCCACTCAAGATAATCAATTGGTCAAATGAATCCATTGTCAAAAATCTTTTGTAATTCAATTTTTTACCAAAAGTTCTATCTGAGAGTGCATCTTAATTTTTGCTTTACTGGCTTGGCTTCAAGATAGACTACTAAATTATGCACAACTACTTCTGGATCAAGCATTAGCATATCTGTGTATGACCATGCAAATTTGGTTCTTTTCTCTTTTAGGAATTCTACTAGGTTCTTTGTTTCTTCATCCAATAAGGATTCAATCTAGAAAGTTATATTGGGTGCTTCTTCTATTCCCACATTGACTAGAGTGGCCTTTTCTACTAGAACTGCTAACTTCTCTAGATGAATTACACTAAGGGGGAGATTGAATCCCTCATCTTTGGGTGTCTTAGAGATATTTTCACCCTCGAATATGTCCTTTACTTTTACTATTTTAGGATCATCAAGCGCCACAGTTCGGTTTTCATTCAAAGATCTAAATTTTAGTTTTATATTATTAATTTTGTGACTGAAGGACTCGATTTTATCCCCATAGTACACCCCTGTGTTGAGATCTATGTCAAAACCTTGTGACCTACCCATGGTAAGCTATCATGGAGTCCCATGAATTTTTATAATACTTCATCATTTTCAAATAAATCGAGAATCATTGGTCCTTGTTGGTCCAATTCAATGAGTTGTGGGCATACTAGGCATATTTTAGTCGGTTGATCATTCGAAGTGAAGGATGTTATGGATATCATGAAGAGGGAATTATTATTAAATAGGTCAATAAAATCAAGGTGGAAGCCATCTAAGGTTGTATCATGCGATGTACGTAACCAAGCGGAACCCTCATCTTGTTTAGTGGAAGTTCATTTTCCAAGAAAGGTAATTTTACTAGTATTACAACCTAGGCCTAGATTCTTTAGACATTTCTTAGGAATGATGGGTTCTAACAAACCATTATCATTTTTTCCTAGCTTATCGTTCTTGTTATAGCCCAGTCCCTTCATTAGCTACAATCCTTTATTGTCATCTTCCATGGGAAGAACAAGGATAGGTCATTCTTCTTGATATAGGAGCTTAGGGACATCTTCCTCATTGATAACTTCTTGGTTCAAATCCCCATACTTATTGAAGGTAGTATCTACCATTTTGATTATTTCAGGATCTTTGCTAGATATGGGTTTTCCATGGGATTTTGGAGAAAGAGGTAGCTCTCCCAAGGCAAAGGTATCTTTCATTAAATTATAGTTTCCACAACCATCATCCTGGATCACTGCTTTGATGTCGGGTATGTTCTACACAATGGGTGTTTTCATTTCTAAGGTAGATGCAAGGGATGTTGGGTCAAAAAATGAGGAATATGATGTAGGCCCTTCATCATTTTTAGGGATCTAGGGTATCTTGTGAAACTTGAACTCAAGGTTCTTGCAATAGTAAAAAGGCTCAATATCTCCATGGATGGTAATTTCTCTGCCCTCAAAGGGATACTTTACACATTGATGAGAGGTCAAGGCTATAGATTTTAGGGCATGGATCCATGGTTGGCCAAGTAGTATGTTGTAGGGAAGATGAAGGTCTAACACTTGGAATGTGGTATTTTCAATGATAAGTCCTACTTGGATGGGTAGTGCAATAATGCCTTGTGATACCCACTCTTGATCATCATATGATCTGACGGTGGTACTCTTTTCTTTATTAATAGTATCCTCTTAATAGCCTAGGTTCTTGATCAAGTAAAGGGTACACATGTTCATACAAAAACCTCCATCTACTAAGACTCTTTTGACCTTGTTCTTATGAAGGATGACCTCGAGGTGTAAAGAACCACTATGATATGGTTGTGATGGTAGTTCTTGTTCTGAGAAGGTGAGAAGATGATTAGTGATATTCCCTACCATAGCTTGAAAAGAATCTGTAGCAATATCCTCAGTGATAGATGACTCTAAAAAATCATTCTCTAAGGTTTCCCTATTTGCAAGGGATGACCTTGTTATTTCCAAGATACAAATTTGTGCGAGTGTTTTCTTAAGCTAATCTATGAGATTATACTTGTTGGGATTTGATGTTCAAAAATTAAGTTGTGCCCTAGATTGAGATGGGACTCCTTGGCTGGTGACTTTTCCACATCATGTGGTGACTCCACACTTCACACTAGGCCCTTTGATGGTGACAACAATGATGAAGCTATCATAGGAAGTGACTACACTAGAATAAGTATGCCACATGTTTATGTAATCCTTAGCTTTTCTAGTGTTATTTCCATTGCTATGATTTGGCATAGGGTTATTGTATATCTTAAGATCTTGATTACCAATTGGTACCTTAATAGATATGGTGTCACTCTCTATAAGATCTTGGATAATAGTTTTGAGCCTCATGAAGTTTTTTGTTTTGTGTCCTTTGATTTTGTGAAAGTCACAAAGATCGTTCTTATTGTAATAGGATGGCTTCTCCTATAGTTCTCCGTAGTTTTCAAATTTGGGAAACATTATCAGATTTTACTCAACCAACTTATTCATGATGGTTTCAATAGGTTTGGATATATTTGTGTACTTACATTTTGGATAGTTGTTATTGTTAGGAGTTCATCTTTTTTGCATTTCGGTGTTTTTGATCTTATTGTTCTGAGGAGGTGTTGTTTCTTGCATAGTTGGTTGAATGTTAGCAACTTGATTTTTGTTTGGCCTAGGATAACTTAAGAACACCTAAGCATCTACCATTCCGTCATTTGTCACATTCTTTTTCTTAGCCCAAACACAAGGCTTGTCATTTGAACTGGTTGATGGATGGTTGTAGGGTTGAGTATTTCCTTGTGAGATTAGAGCTCTCTTGATGTTAAGGGCTCTAGGGAAAATCTCATCATAATATACAATGTACTACATTCTCAAGTGAAAGGATAGATCTGGATCTATATTTTTTATGATGATCCCCACTTTTTATTCATCGAGAAGATGTCACTTTCTCTTACTAGCTCTTTGTCTCCATCATTATAAGAAATTAGTGAAATATTCTCCTTTGTTATGTGTGACAATGTACAAATATTATAAGCTCATGTCCATGTCAAGATTGAAGGAGAAGTTATCTATGAATTTATTGGGGATCTCTTGAAAAATTTTGATACTCAGAGGAAGGTGAGTAAACCAATCCATGGTAGGACCTATTAAACTTAGGGGGAAGAGGTGCATTAAATAAGAAACATTGATATAACCTCCATACGCATGATTTTAAACTCCTTGGCATCGTAAACAAGACTTCCCCTCCCTTTGTATTTATCAAATTTGGGGATTTCAAAGCCGAGAGGGAATGGTACCATTACAATGTTTTTGATCGAATGGATAAGGACATAGATTCTATGTGTGGGGATTCTTTGTCTTGCCCATCCAAAGGTCCTACCTTTCTTGTGATAATGTCTTGAGTTTCAATGCTAGATCATCTTGTTGATTTGGTGGAAGAACTTGTGTTGCATATTGTGGGATGGTAGATGGGTTGTATGAGGGATTTTGATAATATATGGTGTTGTATGGTGTGTATGATGGTGTGGAATTTTGTGAAGGTGATTGCAGTGTTGATGCATATGTTCCTCATGTGTTTGTATTGATGATCTTTAATTGAGGATTATAGTAGGAACTTTTTTGTTGTTGTTGGGAATATTGTTGAGATAGTAAGGCTTGTTTTTGTTGTTGAGCCACAAGGGTTTCTTGTTGTTGTTGTGCCACTAGGACTTGTTCTTTTTGTTGTTCCACAAGGGCTTATTGTTTTTCTTGTTATTTTTGTTGTTATGCTAAGGATGCTTGTTGTTCTTGTTGTTGTTCTACTTGTGTTGCTAAGACTTCTTGCTATTGTTGTTATTGTTTCTACTTTAGTTATCCTTCTAGGGCTACTTGTTGTTGTTCATTTTTTTATTGTGTTGCTAAGACTGCTTGTTGTTTTTACTTCTATTATTGTGCTACTAAGGCTGCTTTTTGTTTTTGTTGTTGTTGGATAGCTTGTTGGTAAGATTGTTGTGCTTATGGTAAAGCTAAGGCATGTGCTTGCACTATAGGATCAATTGGTTGTTGGTACATCTGTTATGGGTTTTAGATATTGATTTTTTGAGTGGGTAGCATATTATTGATGAGAGGTTAGGGATTCCCTTGGTTTAACATTCCTTGGAAGATGGTGGATTGATATGGAGAAATATAAGTTTGAGGTCCCATTTGAATTTCCATGGTAATAGGTACTATGGGGAAAGTTAAGGATGGTGCCAATAGATTTTATGATGGTAATGATATACTAGGACCTTCATTCCATTGATTGAAAATGTTCCCTTGTCCAATATCTTGAATATTTCCTTGTGCTAGGGATATGCACAAGGTATTACCTTGGTTGATGGAATTTGTGACCAAGGGATTTTTTTTATTTAGGTTGATGATGGATGGGATGGATGTGTTTTATTAAACCAATGATGTGGATGAACTAGTTGGGGGATTGGATAGAGATGTTTATATTTTCATTAAAGGATGACTTCCCTGTTGGCATACCCTTGTGGATCAATTTTAGATATTTTTCCTATACTTCCTTGTGGGATGTTGTGAACACTTGTGGTAATTTTGGGGATGAATGAAGATGGGTACCCTCGATGTGTTGATGTTACCATGGACTCATGAAGTGTAAGTGGTTTATTTTTATGTTTGGGGAATTTTGGAATGGTACAAGTGCCAAATGTTGGTGCCCAAGTAGTGGATGGATTGAAGTTGAGAGTACCCACAAGTGTGCTACTTTTGAATCAAAGAGTTAGACTAGAGTCCTTAGTAATACTAGTTGCAAGACTAGGAGTGGATATTTGATTTAGACCTAGTGATGGAGTTGTTAATCCTTGTGTCAAAGTTTGTGCAACAAACGATAGGGAAATCAGAGCAACATTTTCTAAGGCTTGATTTTCTTGTTTAAACTCTAGGATTTATTCCTTAGTAGCTTCAAATGGATTGCTCGTAATGTCTTCAATCTCATATGGTCCTAATGGAGATGAGCGTTGTTTTGATTGGGTAACTTGACTTCTTGGATCAAATTATAAAGCATTGGGATCACATGATGTGAATGTGACTTTGGTTTTCTCCATGATTCTCTTGTGTTGTGATGTTGTCTTTACGATAAATTTTGGGTCACCTATGGGAGAGTTGTGTTACGATTTGTAATGTTTGAACTCTCTAGTTGACTCATATCTAGGTAAATAGTATGCACTAAGTATTTTTGGAGCAATCATGACAATGGGAGATGAAAAGGTTAATGATGTGGGAAGTGATCCTCGAAAACATTTTGGGATAACACTTTTGACTTAGGTTTGATGGTTTAATTTTTGGATAAAGGATGTTTATGAACATGGAAATATTTAGGGCAGACTCATGATCTTCAAGATAAATTAGTCCAAATATGATAACTATATTAGCCAAATGCATGGAAAATGATTCATTTCACATACAAAGGTAGCTAAGTTAGGGGTTGGTTTGATAGATGTTTAAGTCAAAAAGCGTTAGTGGTTAGTGTTTAATTTTTTTTGAAAAGTCTAGTGAAGTGAAGGAAGAAGTTTGATGAAGGGTTGGATGAAATTTTTAACCCAATGTTGACCTAGAGTGAACCTTAATTTGAAAATACCAAGGTAGTGAGAAACATTCTAGACCTATAAAGTTTTCAAATCCTAAAGACCCAATGATTTAGATAGGTTCAAGATCGTGAAAAAAACCAAGGTTTCGACTGTAAAAGAATGCATACAAGTCTAGATTTTTCCTTGAAGCACATTTATAGAAGTTGTATACCAACCTAGTTCTATTATGGTGAAGTGCTAAAAGGTGTTTTTCAGGATTTTGGACTAATTATATCGGTTTTTTCTCCCTCAATGAGTTCAAAGTTTGGTTGAATGATAGGTGTAAGTTCAAATTGATCAATGGGAGTGATCGGTCTCCAAATGGCCATGTGGGACTAAATTCATAAATTTATCTTGCTTAAGTAGGTTTATTTTACCGCAAGCACTTGCCTTGATGAAGTTCAAACTAAATGTCTATGTCAAAAACATCATCAATCTCACAAGTTCCATTTTGTAAAAAGGATGAAATTCAAGCCATAGCTACTTATATTAACTTTGAAAAAAATGGATTGAGATATAAAACAAAATAATTAGAAGCCTCTCAGAATAAATTCTTAGGATAAGAATTAACATGAAGGTTTTGTCAAGAAGTATCCATACTTAGACCAAAGGGTTTAAAATTTTGACAAAGATTGTGAATGTTTGTTTGCAATGTTTTGGAACCAAGCAAAGTATTAAATTGACTCACAAGAATTTACCACCATAGGTTCAGAAGTTACTACTCACTGAATCCCCACTCAGATTTCTCCAAATACTAAGACAATGTGAACAACTAGAGATTTGGCAACACTGGCTCTCCTCCATGACACACACTTCTTGAGACCACCAAATCTCAAATCCTGAAGATCCAAAGTTCCTAAGGATTTGTTGTTTTCAAAAATTGAATAGTAAAATCTTTGGCAGCTTCAAAATGACCTTCCTATAGTAGAAAGCATAAAGGTTTTTGGAGCTTTCTAAACAATTGGCTTCTAGTAAGGGATTTCATTCAAGGTATCCATACCCATGACAATATTATCTCAAGATTATTTCAGTCAAGGGACATCCTAGTCCTTTCCTAAGAAGAGATTTTGATGTATCACATGGATACTAAGGGTGACACTTGTCAGTATGACATATTCACACTTGTTGTTTATGACTTTCATCACAAAAAAAAATTTATATACCAATTTGAAACAACTTGGCTTTAGCTCATTACTACTTGATTCATTCCCTCTTTTTGAAGTGAGGAGGTAGGACCTCTAAATATAAACAAAATAAGGGTATGTGCAGGATCATGATGTGCCAAAATGTGGTGATATGTAAGTGATATAATGGCCCATGTGGCTGCTGAATTTTTTTTACCCAAAATTGATAAAACGAAAAGGGTTTTTAAAGGAGATTCTCAACTTTCAAAAATATAAATTATGCTTTACTTTGAATTTAATAAATAATTATTATTCATTTTCTATTTGAATTACGACTAAAGTCTTGATTGATAGGCTGATTGAAAAACATCTATAGCTTGTAAAAGGTATCATAATTTTTAAATCTGAAATGTGTGTCACATTATGTGCTTCACATACTATAGGATTAAAAGAAATGAATTTCATGAAGTTTTGACCAAGTTAAGGTGGTCAGACATACAAGTTTTTATTTTTTTAAAAATTTGTAATAAAAAATTTGTAATTAATTATTTACTTGGAAAAAATTAAAAAAAAATATACATTACTTCACAACATGAGTCCTCTACTTATATATAAAATATTATAAGAAAATATTATCATTTTATTGTGGTTAGGGTGGTTAGATAGACACCTACTTATTTTTTCCCTGAAATTTAAATACAATGGCATTGAAATTTCAATTTTTCACCATATATATATTTTAAATAAACCTAGTAGTTTAGAAACTACATTCAGTTTGCTATAGATTATATTCTTACATATTTTTGAAATAATTTATATATAAATTATTCAAATTTTTACATCAAGTTTGCTAATTCTGATTTTCAGAATTTTCATCACCACTTAAGGGCCTATTTTTTCCATGATGATCTTGCACATGCCTAGAAAGGAAGTAAATTTGTAGTTCAATATCTTGGTTTGCATGAAACAAGGAGAGAGCACACACAATGCCTTTTCCCTACACTAGCATGGGGTTCATTTTTAGTCCAAATTGAAATATGTGGGTGATTATACAAAATGTCCAAGGAATATTTTTGATTCTCAAGATCGACGAGTGGAACGAGAGAAGTGCATACACATTCAATGTCAAAAATGTAAATCATAAAACATGGAAAAAACTCATTAATTTTAACCCTAAAAGAAAAGTTGAATCTATTTTATACACCAAATGAAGTGTTAAATTGTATTCTTTAGTTTTTAAACCCAAAGTAAAATGATGAAGTGAGGGTTCAATTTTAGTCATCTTTTAGTGTTCATTTTAAAACCCAATTGAAAGCTAGTGTGATCCTAAAGCATAAAATGAAAATCATGATAAATGGTTTATAATTTCCCCAAAAGTGTTGAAACACTTGTTAAAATTATAAGATTTAAATATAAGAATTCTTCTTCACTTCAGCTTTTATCATTCAACCTACAAAACCCAATTAGCCTAAAACCAAAACAAAGTTAGAGGAATGTTAGTGATAAGATGTAGTAAAAAAAATTAAAACACATGTTAAAAAACCACACTATATTTTCTTACTAGAGAAGTGTGTCTCTATTCACGATAGCGTCTCCATAAAGAAAATGAGTGTTGCTCTGGTGAATTTTAGTGTCGCTCTACAAAAATCAAGTGATGACAATAGCATCGCTATTTGAGAGCATCACCATTTGCAAATTCTTGATACCTCTAAAATTATTTAGTGTCATTGTTTATTTTAATAAACATTAGGGTATTAATTAGGCGTTGTTGTTTCTAGTGATGATAGCGTCACTATATGGGGACGCCCAAAAATGACACCACTAAGATTCCCTTGAGCGTCAATGTATCTTGCAAGAACCAAAAAAATAGATTTCGAGATAGAAATTGATTAAATTGGACCGGTTAAGCCCTCCTTCTAGCGCCAGAATGTGACTGAAAAATTAGTATGGGTTGATTATGCTCGATCCATGAAGAATCAAAGCATAATGGAGCCACTAACGTCAAACTCAATAGGATCAATCAAATGCAAATTAAACCAATCATCCATTAAACCCATGAATACTAGACTCTGAAAGCTTTGAAAATGCCTACTCTAATCCATTTGAAACTTATCCCATTGTGGAAGTGGTGTCTCCTTGATCTAGAACGACAACCCTTTCCCAACCTCGTGGATAATTGAGCTTCTTTCAACTAGTTTTATTGAAGAAAACTGATGAAACAATTGATATATGTGTTATGAAACATGATTTAAAGATAAATTAACATGATACAAGCTATATTAATATGATCTATATTAAGATGATTGATATGGATGCATGAAAATCTAATCTAAATGGATTTTAAACTAAAAATATTGAAACCCTAATTATAAAATATGCTAAATGGATTTATCTAAGTTACCATTGAAGCTAAGCTATTATGCAAGTAATTTTAACTAAAAATAATGCTAAATATGTTATAAATATGATTGTGAGTGTGAGTGATTTTAATAGCATAAGTTTGATGTTAAAAGATGGATCCATTTGTCTCCAAATAGTGACCTATTTATAGGAGAGCAAATGAGAAATAGAGGGTTGAGATCAAAAAGGCTAATCAATGGTCAAGGATTTAAGAAGTTGGAGGTATGGATCATGGATCCTCATCAAAAAATGAGAATGAAAGATGAGATTTAATCAAGGGTTCATATTCTATCAAAAAAACAAACTTTTGACCTGTACAAGAGGTCACCAGTTAACTTGCATAAGAATTTTTGAGTTAACCTGCACATGAAGCTTTGTACGAATATTCCCTTCTTAAAATGAGGAGAGAGAATGTTCTCATGGGTGAGGGAAAAGGATAATTTATCAAATTAAAACAAATTTTAATTATGCAAAAGGGAAAGGAATATTCCATGGGAATATTCCTTTTGGAGTAATGTGCAAAGGAGGAGTATTCCCTTAGAATATTCCCTTGCAAGTGGAGGGGAAATAAATTTAATTAGGTAATTGATAATTAAATAATGTTAACTATACAATAAGGGGATTAGAAGAATTATATGATATTCATTAAATAAAGTGATTTAATGAAAAGGGGAAAAGGTGATGACATTTAATTAAATCACTTAGGGTTATTTAATTAAATAAGAAGATTTAGGGTTTTGAATTAAATAGCTTGATTTATTTAGTTTAATAAGACAAAATGTTAACATGGAAGGGGGGTGAATTAACCTGATTAAATTAATGAGGTTAATATATGCAAGTGAAATAATTAATTAAATAGCTAGGCTAATTTAATAAATTAAGTGACAAGAGGATGGGTTTCAGGATAATGATGTTAGTATACCTGATTCAAGTGCATGATATCATTCAGGTCATTTTTAAGTGTCTGCAGTTTCAAGATAAAATAAATTTCATGTAAAGTAGCATGGAAAAGAATCAAACACTAATACAACACTATAATTGAGTTATATTACATATGCGTTCTTTTATTAACACCTCAATATAGATCATGAATTAAATTTAGATAATCAAGAGAATAATTCCATATTCCATTGTAAACATATTAAGAAGACAAGGCAACATTTCCTCTAGCAATCAGACTATAAGGAAATGTTACTCCTTTTTATGTTCACAAGATTACATTTTTTTTATCTTAAGTAGCAGACTATTGGAATAAGAGAACATCAAAAAATCATGATGTAAATAAATAAATTAAATATTTTAAAGGAGGGGATTCACTACTTCCAAGTCTCAAGATAAAAATAGTCTTTAGGGAGTCAATAACCCTTGGTTACCTCAAAGTACAAAGCTCAAGTGACAAAGCAAAAAAAAATAATGCTTAAATAATTAGTTGAATGACTAAGATATTAAGTACAAGAATGATAAGTTTTTAAATAATAGAAATTGTATATATGATTACAAGATATAAATTACAGAATTAGAAACTAGAGAACTCACAAATTCTTCTCCTAGAAGGAAAAAGCCTCAATTATGGATGAAAATGCACCATGGGGACATTTTTACCCTACATTTTCATCCCTTTCAAAAACTGAAGAAGGCTTGAATCTATAATACTCGACTCCTCAAACTTGAACATTTGCGTATAGAAAGGACAAGGAAAATTGTTGGGGCTATTTTGGGGCTTGCCTCAATCAAACCCCCATTTTGGTGTTTCCACCTCCATGAATAGCTAGATAGATAGAGATTGACAAAAATGACATGAAAGTAAAATAAATGTGATAGAAGCAAACCCCATCACATAGGAGAGACCCTATCATGAATGGAATAAATGATACAAATGGATGAGTATAAATAGATGAGACAAAATAGACAAGAGAGAATTACCAATAGTCTTTGGCTCCCCTCTTGGCTTGATAGATAATACTTTCTTTCTTGCAAGAGATCCTTGACTACTGTTGTGACAAGAATCTGGCAGAGCTTCCCTATGAAGAGCAATAGAGAAAAATAGAGAATAAAGATAGAGAAATAGAGTAAGATTGAATGAGAATAGGTGATAATGAATGATAATGAGAGTGAACAAAGATTTTTTTTGAGTTTGGATGGGTAGGAAGAGTTGTTACTCTTACACTCTTGTCGCAATGGAATGTGTCATAGGAAAAGGATACGAGATTCCCTCATTTGAAACTTATAAAGTTTGAGAATTCTAGCATGTTGCGAGGATGTTTGCACATTGTGCTATTTTCCTACTAAAAAAATTACAAGAAATAAGATATTTGGATTGTTAACACTTCATTTTCCACCCCTATGAAGTTAGAATCGTGAAATTATGACTCATAGATTTTTTCATTAATGTGGCGCAATGCCATAAATGTGCTAGGATAAATTTGCAAGTGTAAAATTGCTACTGGGTGAAATTTTATGACACTATATTTTTCCCCCACTTTAGTGAGCTGAGTTTTTAGAGAAAAATAAGCTATAGCTGAATTTTTGAAGAAAAAATAGCTACACTAAAGTAGTTGAGAAGACATAAGTACAAATTTGAAAATTTTATAGATTTTCCAAAAAGGATATTATAGAGGCCATAGAGGTCGAATGAGTGGATACCGATGATGCCTCCAATGTTCAAGGTTGGAAAGGATTTACAGAGCTTGACATGAAGTTTCATTTTTCAAAACTCATTAACAGGTCAGTTTGAAAAATAGAAGAAGCTAGCACGACAAGAAGAATGCTTAAGAAAAATTCAGTGGTTTAGAAGAAAAATATGATGAAGAGGTTAATATATTCCCCCCTTCTATTTTTTCCCCTAGCTAAGTGGTGTGAAAATAGGAAGGTTGGAAGGAACATTTTCACCTCAAAAAAAGGAAAAAATGGCCTATGTATGTCCCAAGTGGGCCCCTAGAAGGGTCATTTTCACTATTCACAATGAGGAATTTGTTGAATTTCTATGAGAAGTTTAAAAAATACCTCACAAAAATTATTATGTACCTCTAAGAATCAACCAGCTTCTTGCATCAGTCATAGAGGGTGACCCACCATATGACGTATGCAAATTTTTCCACCAACCTAGTCATTTTGATCATTTTTTTTAGCTTTTTATTTTCCTCAAGTAGCGTAGGCCTCCAACAAGTGCGAAGGTATCTGAATAGTGCATTGTTGTCTTGAAAACACATAATTTTCCTTCAACTATGTTGGCATCCATCTCGTGTTTTCATTAGGTGTCATTTGACTCAAACGCCAACATGTCACACAAACATCTCTGTTGCATGCTTTTGTCTTAGAGGAAAATGTGAGAAGTTTTAGATGTAGAGACAATTTTCTCATGATCTAGAATGGGGTGATCCCACAATAGTTGATTACACTTTCTATCGAAACTTGACATTGAAATGAACATTTTGAAATAAATCTTCACTTTCCAACACCTATAGTTGTAGCCACATGAAATATACACGCACCTGATCCTAATTTCACTAACACCAGTTTATCCTGAATCATATCCTTTACTAATAAATTTAATTGAATGATATTTATTTAAATAAATTGATCATATTTTCTCTCTTAATTAAATAAATCAAATTTATCTGATTAAGTCATCCTCTTCTATTAATTAAACAAATCATTTTCTTTAGTTAATCCTATAGTTCATCTTTTAATTAAATAATTCATTTTATCTCTAAAGTCATCTCCTTTAAATTAAATAAATTTATCTTTATTTTATTTAAAAGTAAAACCATTCTCTGTAATTAAATAAATTAAACTTTATTTAATTAAGGGTATGTGTAGGATCATCATGGAAAAACAGGCCCTTAAGTGGCAATAAAATTCAGAAAATTAGAGTTAGGCAATTTGAGGTAAAAATTTGAATAAGTTATCTATATTATTTCAAAAATATGTAAGAATAGAATCTATAGAAAATTGAATGTAGTTTCTAAAATACTAGGTTTATTTAAAAAAAAAACTATTTGGTGAAATTTTGAAATTTCAATGCAATAGTACTTAAATTCTAGGTAAAAAATAAGTAGGTGTCTGTCTGACCACCCTAACCACAATAAAATGATAATATTTTATTATAAGATTTTAGATATAAGTAGGGGACTCATTTTCAGATGTGATGCATATATTTTTGTAAAAAAATTCCAAGTAAATAATTAATTATGATTTTTTTATTACAAATTTAAAAAAATATAAAAAATCGTATGTCTAACCACCTTAACTTGGTCAAAAATTCATGAAATTAAAATTTTTATTTTTTAATCCTATAGTATGTGAAGCATATAATGTAACACATGTTTCAGATTCAAAAAATGTGATACCGTTTGAAAGCTATATATTTTTTTCAATCATCTTATCAATCAAGGCTTTAATCGTACTTCAAATAGAAAATGAATAATAATTATTTATTAAATTCAAAGTAAATCATAATTTATATTGGTGGAAATCTTAGAATCTCATTTAAAAACCCTTTTTATTTCATCAATTTTGGATTAAAAAAAGTCGTCAGCCACATGGGCCATCATATCACTTAGATATTGCCACTTTTTGGCCCATCATGATCTTGCACATGCCCTTAAATCTAAATTCATATTCCTCTCAAATTTTATTTTAAATTAATTTAAAAATCTAAGTCAAATTGTCAAATCAACTAATTTCCATATAAATTAATCAAATCCTAATTAATCCTAATCCTAATCCATCAAATCCTCTAGATTTTACAACTTGCACAAGTAAATCAAATTAATTGATTAAGAAATTCTTCTATTTTTTCTCAACATGGCATCAATGAGGGAATATTCCTCAAATTCAAAAATTCTTCCAAAAGGGTTTGTACATCCAACAAGGCATTTAAACCTCTTACATGTTCATTTGCCTTGAGCCAAGTGGCATTTAATTTATCCTTCATCTCCCTCCAACAAGCCAACTTTCGAATTTCAAATTTGAATCTAATAGCATTTATCATGCACATTGACCAAAATTTGATCCACCTCCTTCCATTAGCATCTTGACAAGTGGCACAATGCCATTTTTCCATCTTTAATCCCACATTCATCCTATTATTCAATCCTCCATCCTTCTTTGTTATAAATAGAGGCCTCCTCTATTGCATTGGATCATCCACAACTTCATGCAATATCATTATCTTCAAATTCTAAGAAATTTTCCATTCATACTTATCCATTTTCATATTTTCATAGCTAGGTTATGGAGAAATTGCACCAAGGAGAATCAAATATTCATCATTGATCATCAAGCTTGCAAGGAATTGGGAAAGGGCCATTTTCCGCATCAAAATGGCACCAATTCCCCCATGGGATAGAGAGTTTTTTTATTTGAATAGGATTTAATCATTTTTTCATTGTGTTCTTCATATTATTTTCTTTTTTTAATGTTTCAAATAAGTCTCATGGGGAATTTTGTTTCTAACTTTCATAATGAGATAATTGTCTGTTTATTCTTTATGTTTGTGCAGGTCTAGGATCACCATTCACATTTTGGTGCTTGGAGGAGGGTGAATCTGAAGAATCTAACACATTTTTTTGAAAACATCTGTGGTTATTTAATTTTTTTTTATCTCTATAGGAAAAATACACCACTAGCTATCAAATTCCAATCCTATCAGTCTTGTGGTGCCATATAGCGACGTTGATAAACTCCAAACTGCATCGTTGAGCCATTCTTGCTAGAGAAATTTGAATTTCAGACTCCAAACTCTGTCGGTTGCAAAAAAACACCACATTTGCACTCATTGGTTTCTATGTAGAGTGTCACTATCAGTCCCAATGGCACTATATAGCAATGCTAACTTCCTCAAACTATTCCGCAATTGTAGATTGTGTTGTTGGAGTTGGGTAAAAGGCAATTTTCAAATTAATTTCAACATGTGTTTTTTCATTTTTAATGCTTTTGACTTCTAAATGGTTTTTGGCCTTTGTTTCTATAGTATTAACCTGATATGTAGGTTGGCTTGATCAAAAGGTAAGGAAGAAAACAAATACAAATAATTCTCTATGGCATCATCATCTCATTGTATCAAGTGTTTTTAAACACTTTGGGGAGAAATTATAATCCCTTTTCTAAGAATTTATCATGTTCATGATTTTTAGGACTCAATAAATTTTGTTTGGACATAAAAAGAACAAAAAAAAGGGATTAAAAAGAACCATAGACAACTTACTAGATTTTTTTTTTGACTTAACAATGGAACAAAAAAATCTCACACTTCAAAGTTGGTGCTTAAAAATAATTCATATTTTCTTTTGAAGGATTAAAATGAACATGTTTCTTTGTAGTCCCTTATCCAAAGTAATATCATTTAAAAAGATAAATGCAATTCTCTCGCACGTCACAACAATATTGAGAACCAAAAGAATTTTTTTGATATTAAGTTGTGTAAGTGATTACCTCCACATTTCAATTTGGATTCCTAAAATTGAATAAAATCTTGATAGTGTGAGTGGAGTATATCACAAGTGTTCTCTCTTTGTTTTCTCAACAAATATTGATTGAACTTCTTATGTGCTTACTCACTTTTGTTTAATCCTTAGAGGGTTTTCCTTGGTGGGAAAAATTACTCACCCTAAGGGAATGACCTAGCCGGTAACACGCTAAATCCAAGTAACTTCAAACCGGTATATAAGTGTGGGTACTTGAGGAAAGTTCAAGTATCATGAGGATTAATTTGACAGGAAGGGAAAAAATGGTCTCTTGTCATATGGATGATCCCTCATGAATGTAATTCCCATATTAAAACCCTTTTTTTAGAAGGCCCAAGTCCCTAAATCTATTTGTTGATGCAAGAATGATCATTTTGAAGCCATCCCACATTTTTTTGGCTCTTGGTAGAGATGATAAGTATGCCATGGGATTTTCATGGGTATTGCTGCTTGGAAGACTTGAGAAGTGTGTGATGTGGATAGGAGCCTATGTGGTCAAGCATCTAATCATCCGCTAAGGGTAAGCATAGCTAGATTTATCCAAGTGGGAACTCAACAAATATTTTCTCATTTTCTTCTAATAATTTGCATCACTTCGGAATTAAAACACTTGAAAACAAGCATTCAACCATGATGATCAAATTTCAAACCCTTTATGAGGAGCAAATACCTTTGACAAATCCAAGTTATCTTGCTTTTCCTATGGATTCTATCCTTAAAGGCTTCTAAGTATTTAAATTCACATCACAATCTACCCTTACTAATGTCAACATTAGGAAAAAAATTCCTTGATTTCCTTGATTTCCACATAATGGACTTTGTGGGATGAGAATAAGTTAGGAAATTAGACATTTAGTTTGAAAATATAATCAAGAGAGTGTTTGTGGTAAAATGAAATCATTAAGAAAAGCTAAGAACAATTGAACCCCACACATGCGCTTGGTATCTTTTGGTCATATGGTTTTCCATGCAAACATTGGTCTTTTGGTTTTAAATACTCTTAGGTAAAAGAGTGTTCTTAAATATTGGTCTAGTAAACAAGTCCTTCTTAGGTTCATTTAGGATCAAAATTGAAAACTTCATCCATCCAAACATTTATCATCTCCATCTCACAAAAAACTTTTAGAACCTTGGAAAAACAATCATTCATACTAGACTTTTGGTGAAATCCTCCAAATCAACATTAAAATCACCTTGTTTGGCTAAGTGTGTGTGGATGAATCCTTCCTCATACACCTAGTTAAATTATCATCCTTGTGGACAAGTTTATTCCAAGATAATATCCAACGTTTATAAGTCCATCATCCAAATCAAAATCCAAAAGTCCTGAAGTCTAGCATTAATCCAAAGTTCAAACACCCTTATCACTCACCCTTTCATCTTTCATCTCATCATTGGTCCTAAACACCTTAGAGGTTCACTTTTGCAACTAGGTCAAAACACAAGAAAACCATGGAATATAAACTTGATTCATACATCATGAGTGGTCAAAATCAACCAAACTATCAAAGCCTTACAGTGCTGGTTGATTATCAAAACTCACATTTATACAATCCATACATGGCATCATTATCTCTTAAAAACCTCAATGGTATAACAAATGTGATTATGCCCAATCTAAATTTCAAAAAACCTTTCCCTATGGTAGATTTAAATCAAATTCCAAACCTACAAATCTATCATCCAAACAATCAATGCATGAGTCTTCAACGAAACAAAATTATCCCACTAAATCCATACATGCCAAATATGAATATAACAAGTACATGTTTACCAAACATGAACATTTCAAATCCAAACTTGGTAAACTTTGGGATAGATATGTTTTCAAATCATACAAAGTTTTTTCAAAGTCCAAACAATATGTTAACAACTCCATGCATTGATCCAAGTCAAGGTAACACCATGCAAAATCAAAGTTACCTAGATCAAGGCAACATGATTCCCAACCACAAAAATATTCAATTTCAACCTATAATTCCAAATATAAACCTCATCCCAAATCAGAACATTGTCCAAAACCAATTTTTCCATGATCCCATACAAACACCAAAAGGGTGCATTCCAAATATTCTTGAAAAAATACCAAATCAACTATATCAAGGGTGTCAAGATCAAAATCAGTTCAAATTTTGCAAGATCAAATTGCTACACTTACCAAAATAGTTGATCCATTGCACCAAGAAAAATCTCCACCCCAAAATCAATACACTCTTCCATTTGCTAAACCATGTCATCAAAGCATTGGGTTGTGTCCCCAACCACATCAAGAACAATATCTCCAATGTCAAGAAGTTGGATATCAAGATCAACAACATCAATAACAAACCCAATCTCCACATCTCAAAGATCAATCACCACAAGGTCAATTTAAAGTACAAATCTCACAAGGTAAAAAATGAAAATACACTCTATAGATACCGAAAATTGGTCTAGTCCTGCAAATACATATTCGACATAATTTTCTATAGTCCGTTGTCTTGATTAAATAATGTTTATTATTTAGTTAACTTTTCTAACACATACTTCCTCTATTAATTAAATACCCTTTTTAATTAATTCATTAATTCATTATCACCCTTTATTCAACTTGATTAATTAAATCAATCATAATTATTTAATTATGTTGCGAACTAATTAATTCTTCCCCCTTTATCTATAATTAAATATTTATTATTTAATTATTTATATTATCCTTTTCAAACAGTCAAATTAAATAAATTACTTTATTTATTTAATTAAAGTTTGTCATCTTTCGAATATTGAATTAAATTAATATTTAATTAATATTCATTATTTATGTCACATTCTTCTATCAATCAGTTGACTAGTCATTCACTCACCTTCTGACTTGAGATCTATTTTTAGTTCTCCAGTTATCTCTGAATTCAACACCAATTTATCTCTGCGAGAAGATTCTCCATCATAACTAGTCAGCTAACTAGTTCCAACTCATATGCATGATATGTCTATTAATTAAATATCTTTATTTAATTAATTAACTCTTGTTTGCATTCGAATGCATTAGTCTTCGAGTTCTAACTTTGGATTTTGCATACAAAGTCTATTTCTTCTATTTTTGGAGATTAAGACCTTGATCTTGTGTTCTAATCACGTTCTAACTTAGTCTCTATCTTTAGTCTTTCCTGAACTCATGTTCTAACTTGCATTCTAACTCACGTTCTATTTGACACATAACTCACATTGCATGGCATTCATCAATCTCATCCGTCGATCTCTCTTTCAATTTGAGTCGATCGTTCGAAAACACAAAATCTATAAAATGGATTGTCATTATCATTATTCCTCCTCCCGAAATCACATACTTTTGAGAAGAGATTCAACTTTGATATTTTGCTTAGACACTCGATAATAATATACTTGCATTCAAACACATAAATCTGAGGGCAAGAATACTGAAAAAGGCAAAATGGAGAAGAACAATCAAGATAATTCAAATGGATGAACACATATTCGGTGAGATCATTTTGGTTTTATTAGTTTAGTTTATTTCCCCATTCTTTGTTGTTACATTTTAGATTATTATTCTAGATGAGGAAAGGTCATACAAAGGAGTTGTCACACTCCCTATCAGAATTGGCCCAACAATCATGGACACTAGCTTCCAAGTCTTGGATCTCACCCTTCCATACAGCTTGTTGTAAGGTAGACCTTGGATACATGCAATGAGAGCCATCCCTTCAACATACCATCAATGTCTTAAGTTCCCGTATAATGGCATAGAGATCATTATTGATGGTGATGCAGATCCTTTCCAATATTGTGCAAGCCTAAGGGAACTTACCGCAATGACAAGTACCTATTAACCAAGAGGCCTTATCATCCACTCTATCCCAATATGTTGACCCATCACGTCTCACTGAGTCCATTTCATTCCAACCACCATCAACCACTCCTAAACTTGAGATCCAAGACAAGGGTTGTGGTGAATATAATATAAAGGCATCATACTGCATCAGTCAACTGATTCCACCTAAGGCATATGGCCTACCCATGGCAGATAGAAGATAGTCAGTGGTCACATTTCATGTTCCCCCTACAATGACATTAACCAAATGGGGAGAGTTAAGTGAAGAAATTGTGGATCAAGGTGATTCCTGGTTGTATCAAGAAGCACATGAATACCCCTCCTCATCTATTCAAATAGCCAAGGACCAGTATGGAAAAGGATTTAAGATAATGAAAAAGGAAGGCTATGATGGGCACAGTGGGTTAGGACTATATCAAAATGGAAGGATGAAACTGATTAGTGTCTACCCATGAATGAAATACTTAGGGCTAGGGTGTTCACCACTTAGAATTGGCCATCCTGGTACTTTGTCATCTTTTCAGGAGGAAGTAAGTGCTTACATAGACATAGAGACATCTCATGAACCACTACCTCCAGTTTTCGACAAACCCCCAGTCTACGACAAACCTCCAGTTTATGATGAATCCCCTTACTCTAACGATGGTGAATGGGAATCCCTTTCATCTACTAGTACCATGAATATTGATGCCCTATTTGGAGAATTGGACCTCAACATGAAACATGTACCAAAAAAATCTAGTCCTCGTCCTAAGAAACACTTGTCCAAAGCATAATGGCAAGAGAACTATTATTGGGAAACCCTTTATCATTCATCTTGGGCACCTGAAAAACCATCTTCAGATGAATCGGCCCTCACTATAGTCCCACAATAGAGTATAACTACTCCAAGGAGGAAGAACAAGAAAGAGTTGGTCCAAAACTTTTGCGACCATGTCAACCATTCTATACTCACCTTGTCCGCAGCTACCTTTAGGAACTCCGATGATGACATGCCCCTTATCTATCCTGAAGTTATCAACTGGGATCAACAAGGTACACCTATCATAGATACATTCGAGAACAACGAAGCAATTGCTGAGTTCATGGGACTTAGAGAAGGCATACTAAGAGGGGATCATAAGGCAGGTTTTACCATAGACTTGGACGATAAAACATATTTCGGGGAGTCTATTTACACCTCTAGTCACAAAAATGAGAATGAAAAGAAAAAAGACAATGAAAATAAAAATGATGAGTCCCTAGGTGAAAACCAAAAGGTGCCTTTGGACGATGAAACAGTCAAAATAAAGGACGTATCTAAGGGTGAAAACCTCTCAGAGGCACCCAAGGATAGAGGTTTAAATATTCCCCCCTTTCAACAAGAAAATTCACCGATGCTAGTAGAAGAATCTGTTGAAGTCAACATATGTACAGACGAGAATCCTCGGAAGGTATATTTTGCATCTTCTTTAACAAAGACAGAAAAACATGAGTTTAAGGACTTCTTCACAATGAGACAAATTAACTTTCCATGGTCATATGCTGACATGCCTGGGTTGGATCCAGACCTAATATTACATCATTTACCACTATAGCCAGGTATCAAACCAGTCAAACAGAAGTTGAGGAAAATGCATCTGTAAATTGCTCTATCGATCAAGATAGAACTTAAGAAACTCTTGGATGTAGGATTCATAAGGACAATAGACTATGCATATTAGATATCAAATCTTGTACCAGCGACTAAGCCAACTAGGGGCATTCGCATTTGCACTGACTTTAGAGACATCAATAAGGCATGTCCTAAAGATGACTTCCCTTTGCCGAATATCGACATGATAGTAGACCTTACTGCAGGATACGAGATGCTATCCCTCATGGATGGTTTCTCTGGATATAACTAGATTAAAATAGCACCTGAAGACCAACACAAAACAACTTTCACATGTCCATGGGGCACATACTATTGGAATGTTATGTCATTTGGCCTTAAGAATGCAGGAGCTACCTATCAACGGGCCATGACTATGATTTTCCATGACTTTGTACATACTTTTATGGAAGATTATGTAGATGACATTATAGAAAAATTAGAAATGAGGAAAGATCATTTGAAATTCTTAGACAAGATAGTCCAAACGCTAGAGAATTACAATGTCAGGCTAAATCCGAAGAAGTGTGTCTTTGGGGTGAAATCAGGAAAACTGTTAGGGTATATCATCTCTCTAAGAGGCATTGAAGTAGATCCAGAGAAGGTAAGATCTATCATCGAAATGACTCCTCCAACTAGCATTGGTCAAATCAAAACTCTACAAGGAAGATTACAGTCAATTAGGTGTTTCATAGTACAACTGGCGGATAAAATACATCCATTTCAGCATCTACTCAAGAAAGGAGTACCATTTGTGTGGACACCTAAATTTTAAGAGGCTTTCCAGAAAATCAAGGACTATTTGCTTACTCCACCAATCTTAATGCCACCTACGGAGGGAAAACCATTGATACTTCATATCTCAGCAACTCAATCTACATTAGGGGCTCTTCTCGCACAACATGATGATCAAGGTCATGAGAGAGTAGTCTATTATATTAGTCGTACCTTAGTGGGATATGAATTGAATTACAACAACATAGAATGTGCTTGCCTTGTAGTAGTTTTTTCTACCCAAAAACTTTGGCACTGTATTCTCAATCGACAAACAATGTTAGATGTGAAGATTGATCCAGTTAAATACCTCCTAGGTAAGGCATCTTTAACAGGCCGATTGGCTAATTGGGTTATGATACTTAGCAAGTATGACATTCAGTATGTCGAGAGGAAGGCTATAAAAGGACAGGTGATTGCAGATCAACTAGCAGATGCACCTATAAAGGTAGACCATCCATTAGTGGTAGATTTTCCAAATGAATTTCTCTTCAACATTGACATTAAAACTAAATGGAAACTATACTTTGATGGGTCACATACAAATCATGGTTCAGGAGCTAGTATCTTATTTGTCACACCTCAAGGTGATACCATTCCCAAATCATTCAGGATTGATTTCCCTTGTACCAACAATATAGAAGAATATGAAGCCTTGGTGATAGGCTTAAAAATGGCAGCTCAATGGAAAATTAAGAGTCTACATGTTTTTGGCAACTCTCAACTTGTAATCCGATAGGTAAATGATGACTACAAGACTAAGGATGAAAAGCTTACACCTTACAAGCAAATGGCTGATAGTTTCAAATAGTATTTCAATGACATAACTTTTCAACAAATACCAGATATCTAGAATAGAGCTGTAGATGCTATGGCAACCATGGGTTCCTTGTTGGATATTTCGAGTAATGTGCCTAAGTTCGAGTTTTTGGTTGAACAAATATTGGTCCCCACTTATGATGTCCCTAATACTATGATAGTGTGTACCATTGTTGGTCCTACGTCTCGTTGGTATAAAGACATATTTGATTACCTCATTGACCATACCCTACCTCAAGATTTGTCCAATAACCAATGTCGAACCTTCATCCGAAAGTCAGCCAAGTACACCATCATCAGAGAAACACTATATAGATGTACCTTAGATAACGCCCTTATGAGATGTCTCAATGTTGAAGAAGCACAAACAACTTTGTGAGTGGTGCACAAGGGTATATGCAGATCTCATTTGAGTGGTCCTACTCTAGCCCACAAGATTATGAGACTAGGTTATTATTGGCCTACGATGGAGAAAGACTCATACATCTTTGTAAAGAAATTTAGACAATTTTAAATACATGGAGACTTGATAAGAGTGCCAGTGCAAGAGCTTCATCCAATTACTTCACCATGGCCCTTCTCCCAATGGGGACTTAACCTCATAAGTAAGATACACCCTCCATCATCTAATGGCCATAAATTCATCATCACCGCCACTGAATACTTCGCCAAATGGATTGAAACTATTCCCATGACCTACATCACCGGCACACAAATATCTAAGTTTATCCTAAACTATATCATTTGTTGGTATGGTGTACCTCAATCCATAATCACAGAAAATGGTCGCCCATTCAAGAACCAAGAAGTATGCCATTTATGTGAAGAATTCCACATCAAACACCATTTCTCCACTCCGTATTACCCAAAATGTAATGGCCAAGCTGAGGCATCTAATAAGACAATTGTTAGAATCCTTAAGAAGACTGTCAATGACACTGGTTGTGACTAGCACCTATAGCTTAATCCTGCCTTATGGGCTTATTGCACAAGCATCAACACTCCCATTGAAATCACTCGATATTCCCTCGTATTCTGGTTTGAAGCTATCTTACCTATTGAGTTTGAAATACCTTCTCTACGGGTATCCTTGAAGGGTCATATAGACGATGAAGAATACCATGTATCTAGGTTACAAGAGCTAGAATTGTTGGATGAGCGAAAACAGAAAGCATTAGATCATTTACAAGCATATCAAAATCATCTTCATCATAGCTACAATAGGAAGGTTCTCAATAGACACTTTGACATTGGTGACCTGGTAGTAATGGAGAATCCTAAGAACCAAGCAGAACAAGAGAAACCAGGTAAGTTCAAACCTAATTGGTTGGGGTCGTACATTGTCACAGAAGCCTTTGGATCAGGAGCGTACCAACTCTCTACTCCTGAAGGAGAGCCACTTTTGTCCCCTATCAATAGTTTGCATCTAAAAAGGTTATATGCTTAGTCTCTGAGAATCCATGTCTTAATCTAGAAAAATAAAAATAAAATTAAAAAACAAAAAAATGGTTACCTAGATGAAAACCTGGCAAACAGGCATCTTTGTAACACCAAAAAAATTGAGAAAATAAAAAAAATAAAGAGAAATAAATCTGTCCAATAGTGAAAATCGCTTCAGTGGTGCTATGGATAAGTACCATGGTGAAAACCTGGCAAACATGCGCCATGTGTAGTCAACCTCGCTCTTCCATCTACCATCATTCTAATCAGACTTTTTCGCCATCTCTCATAATAAATGGTTGTCTTATCCATTAATTGGAACGATTGAAATCTAGCATCCATTCCATCATATTATCCACTCCATTTTCCAAACATCTTGCCGACTGGGGGAAAATCCATGTTTTATACCCTAACACCTTGTACATAACGTCACACCATCGAAAATGTCCTGAAAAATACCACAAACATTAGAAAACATCAAAATAATTAAAAAAAAAAACATGTCAAAAATCCAAAAAACGGAGTCAAGTCAATCATTTCATGTCAGTCATGTCTAGTCAATCATGTCTAGTCAATCATGTCAAGTTAGTCATATCAAGTCAATCATGTCAATTCAATCATGTTAAGTCAGTCATAGACATAGTCGAACCACATTGCCTCTTCGATTGGGACGTAGGCAAGGCCATCAATCGATGTGCCCCCGAGGCATTAGGTCTGTCGGTCTAGGTTTGTCATGTATCACACACATTAAAATCATGACGCTTTGTATATTCAAAGTCATTGGTCATGTCGAACTACGAGGTCTCTACGTGTACAATGTAGGCAAGGCTAATCAATTGATGAGCTCCTGAGGCCACACTAGGTCAGTCCAATAGGGTTCATTCACAATCACTATCACACAAGTTGCATATCATAGTTTAGGGTATCATCTCATGTCAAACACTATCTACACACACACAGTTTATCAGTCAAGGAATCAAAACAAGTCATGCAACAACAAGGCAAAATATCTCAATTGTCATCAAGTCAATATCCAAGACATTGTCAAACTGATCAACTTATGTCTTAAACAAGATATGTCTTTCTTCTCAACAGATGTCATCAACTTGTCATAGTCTCATGCGGCTTGTCACTTCAACGTCATTAGATTTCAACATCTTATACGACACGTTTCTTTCTGAAACTAGGCTTTGTCATGCCTTATATAGAAGTCACCAAGTCAAAACCAGACTCAATGTCTTATGCGGTATGTGTCATTCTCTCACATTACGCTATGATTCTCTCACATTACGCTATGTCAAACATCAAACATCAAACAATCCCACAATATCAAGTTTTGGCGAATACATTTATTTGGCTTTATGACTTTATATCTTATTTTATCTTATCTTTTTATTGATTTGTGCAAGATCGTGTTACTAGCTTTCTCAAGGATGTCCCTTGATGGATTTAGAGAAGCAATGATGTCTCAAGACTCTTTTTCTTTGGCTGTTGTCTGTCAATTGTCTTTTTAACACTGTTTTTTGAGTCATGTTACTAGTTTCCTCAAGGATGTCCTATCAAGGATTTAGAGGAGCAATGACATCTCATGACCCATCTTTTATTTGTCTGTTGTCTATGGTTTGTCTTGAAAAAATGACCGGGGCATCTTGTCCTTAGTCTGAGTTAAGACACTCCTTGTCTACGACTGTCTATTTTTCATAGGTGGATAACTTTGTACACTATGGTCTATCTCATATCATAGTGTGTACTATCCATTCATTTCATGTCCTGCCCAATGATGATAACAAGAAAGTATAGCGTATTTAGCAATATATCAAAGATTAAGTCTTTTTCTCAATCAATAAAACTAATTGTTTCTTACTAACATTCTCAAATCATCCATGCTGACATTTCTTCTTTTTTGCATCTTCACCACCATTATCTATCCATTTCACGAGCACACTCATGTTCTTCAAACCCGCCTATCCTCTCGAGGGGGCATACCACTACCTCCTCATCATTCTCCCTTTCACTAGGGCATACCCTAACCTGTTTCATACTGGGGCACGATTGGGGCATATTTTCTTTGACACAACGTTGTACCAATATTGTATCAAATAGGGGAAAACTATAGATACCGAAAATTGCTCTAGGCCTACGAGTACATATTCGACATAATTTTCTATAGTCCGTTGTCTTGATTAAATAATGTTTATTATTTAGCTAACTTTTCTAACACATATTTCCTCTATTAATTAAATACCCTTTTTAATTAATTCATTAATTCATTATCACCCTTTATTCAACTTGATTAATTAAATCAATCATAATTATTTAATTATGTTGCGAACTAATTAATTCTTCCCCCTTTATCTATAATTAAATATCTATTATTTAATTATTTATATTATCCTTTTCAAACAATCAAATTAAATAAATTACTTTATTTATTTAATTAAAGTTTTTCATCTTTCGAATATTGAATTAAATTCATATTTAATTCATATTTATTATTTATGTCACATTCTTCTATCAATCAGTTGACTAGGCATTCACTCACCTTCTGACTTGAGATCTATTTTTAGTTCTCCAGTTATCTTTGATTCAACACCAGTTTATCTCTGCGAGAAGATTCTCCATCATAACTAGTCAACTAACTAGTTCCAACTCATATGCATGATATGTCTATTAATTAAATATCTTTATTTAATTAATTAACTCATGTTTGCATTCAAATGCATTAGTCTTCGAATTCTAACTTTGGCTTTTGCATTCAAAGTCTATTTCTTCTATTTTTGGAGATTAAGACCTTGAACTTGTGTTCTAACTCACATTCTAACTTAGTCTCTATCTTCAGTCTTTCCTAAACTCATGTTCTAAATCGTGTTCTAACTCACATTCTATCTGAAACAAAACTCACATCGCATGGCATTCATCAATCTCATCCATCAATTTCTCTTTCAATCTAAGCTGATCGTTCGAAAACACAAAATCTATAAAATGGCCTATCATTATCATTATTCCTCCTCCCGAAATCACATACTTTTGAGAAGAGATTCAACTTCGATATTTTTCTTAGACACTCGACAATACTATACTTGCATTCAAACACATAAATCTGAGGGCAAGAATACTGAAAAAGGAAAAATGGAGAAGAACAATCAAGATAATTTGAAGGGATGAACACATATTCGGTGAGATCATTTTGGTTTTATTATTTTATTTTATTTCCTCATTCTTTGTTGTTAGATTTTAGATTATTATTCTAGATTAGGATTTAACTTTGTTAGTCTAGCTTGTAGAAAAATCTACGATGTTACACACTCCACTTGGGGAACCAATCAAATCGTTCATGCAATAGTTGATACAATAAAATCTCATTAAAATCCGCATTTATGAGAATTATCAAGAGCCCCAAGTTAAACCACCAGGGTATAACAAGAATCACCTTTTTTATTTTCATAAAATAAAGGGACACAGAACATCAAATTGTATTCGACTTGGAAATCTAGTCCAAGACCTTACTGATCAAGAACTAATAACTATTGGGGATAATGATCAGGATTAAACCACTAGCGATAGCAGTGACAATCTCTTGTCCACAATTGTTGAAAATAATGATCAAGATTTATCCATCAATGATCACCTTGAAGATGTTTCTACCTCATCCAAAGATCAAATCAACATACATCAAGATTCACTTTTTGATCATGATAAATACCCCTCAACAGTATCCAACAATGATCTATTCAAAGGAGTGTTAACATTATTTGGTCCTATAATTGGTGATCCTTCCACCAATGATCATGTTGAAAGTGTGTCTACATCACCTAATTAGTTAGAGGACATATCTGAAGATGATACCCCAAAGCATGATCAACATATTTCACCAAATTCTAGCAATGGTCCTTTCCAATACATATTGACATCCTTCGACCTCATGGTTGCAGATATTGAAGAAATTCTCAACTCAACATTTGATCCAAGTCCACTCAAAGATCAAGAGGATATTGAGCCACTTCCCATTCCTAATGAAGATATCCAAGAACCCTTTATAAGTAATCCATCCTTTGAAACTAACCCATGTCAAGAACGTGATCCAAATCATGTTAAAAGAAATTCTAAAATTAATTAAGATCAAGAATTCATATCTCCAAGATACTACAATTATCTAATGGACACTCTCCTATCTATACAAGGTGCCGCAAATGATGATCATATCCATATTGCACATACCCCTTTGTCTACCCATGATATGCTTTCTTTGGATGGAGATGTAGATGACCTTCATTCCAAACAATATTCTCATACTCTTGATATAATTACCAAGGAACAAGAGTCTCCTACTCTTAACATTTATACACATGATCAAGATATAGAAAAATCTAGAGACATAAAAAATGGGTCATAAAGAAATCTTCTATAGAAGTTGTGAATCAGAAACATCCTATGAAGACATTTCAAAAATGAATCATGAGGGATACTTTTACATGGACAGTGAATCATCAACACCTCTTGGAGAAGCATTCAAATATGATACTTCACATGATCAAGCCAAAGATATCAATCAGGAAGTTATCCCACTTATGGAGGGTCATATCACTTATAAACTTGGATCACTCACATTTTTAAGGGAAAATTATATTATAAATGAAGAAGCTATCACCTTTGAAGATAAGGATTAGCACCCTTCTTCCAAGATAAATCATATCTTATTGTAAATAAAATGTCTCAATAGATGAATTATCAAGGTAGAGGATTAGTCCTACATGAATAGGGTACCCTAGAGCCAGTGCAGATTATTGGCAATCCTAAGCATCAAGGTCTTGGTTACTCAGTACTGGGGGGAACTTCATCTCAATAAAACAACAACATAAGGAGCACAAAGGATCCTTATGATGAAACTGATGCTAATACTACAACCAACCATGCCATGAATCCTCATCCACCCATCACCCCATCCACAAATTGGGACCAACATCAAAAGAATTATTTGAATCAAAGCATGAAAAATGTCATCAAAGAAAAATAAATAGTGAAGGATGAAGGAAAAATCAAATACAAGTGGATACCAAAGAATACAAAGAATTATTATCCTTATCAAACTCCATTAGTCAAAGAAACTATAGGGAAAAATAAAATAGGGAAAAGTATCCATAAAATATTTCCACAAAGGAAAAAGAAGGCTTCTTAAGCGACATACAAAGTACATCAAGAAATTGGTCCTAATTCCATGCACACTTTTGTGTCCACCCATTATTGCTCATATTCCCAAGTTCAGAGAGTCAAAGGTTCCAATCTATCAACCAATCCACCTTTTATTCCTAAACACACTCCACCATCCATGCCTAAATGCATGATATTCAGTTCTCACATTGACCATATATTGGTAGCAACCCTTCATCATAAGGATTCAAAAGGAATTCTATTGTGATGTGTGTACAAAGACAAAGTTAACTTCAATATCAACAAAGTAGATCATGAATCTCAAAATTTGCATTCAAGTGCACGTATCTTGGAAAAGCAGCTTCTTCAAGTAGGATATCGGTGGAAATTTATGAAAGAAGAATCTACATTGACACCACCAGGTGGTTTAGCATGAGCTTGAAATATTTCACAAAAATCAAAAAATTAAAAAATTAAAAAAATCAAAACATAAAAAAAAATAAAAATCATGAAAATAGTAAAAATAAAAATTGTCCTTCAATGAAAATCACTATGGTGGCGCTTTGGACAGGTTCCATGCTGAAAACTTGGCAAACAGGTGTCATGTGTAGAATCAAGGAATTACGTGCTCTAGTTCAAGAGAAAGAATATTATCTCATCCATATAATAAATCCATTCATCCATGAACCATTTATCCAATTCATTTTCACCCATCTACAAGTTTTGGTGTACACTTTACACTTGCTTATGGTAAACATCTTGGCATGGGTCATTTTCATTGATCCTATCCTACCCAACGTTATCTAAGCCTTGAAGCATTATCCAAATGAGTATCCTCTATTCAAACACCTTATCTTGTCACAAGATAATCCTTGGAATCCTTTGCATTCTTAGCATATCCATCCATCCATCCACCTACCCAAGCATCCACCCATGGCCTTTCAAACATTGCTAGAAACTAGGGGAAAATATTTACATCTTGCTTCGGGAATAAATCTTGATCTATATCCTCCAACTTACTTAGTGATCTGAACATTGGAAAACGTGAAATCAAATTGTTCAAATAATTTGTGAGTGAAAAAATATATAAATCACTAGCCCATGGAATATTTTGATGAGATGATATTCCTTATCAAGATTTATCTTTCATCGAACATCAATCCAAAAAATCAATATCAGTAGCATCTAATTTAAACTTCAGCGTCACATCAAATCATCAAAATAATTTTGTTCCAAATCAAGCTTCAAAATCTTGATCAATCAAATACAATTAATCCATCATCGTCTCGAGATATCCTTCCCAATCCTTGTGTTTCTTAACACTATCCTTGCATTATTGAGTATCTTCAACAATGTTATCATCATGAATCCATCAATCCGATCAATCAACCCTAGCTTGGTTTTCAACAAAAATCCCAAAATAGAGAATTGATATCATATCCATATCCAAATCGTCAAAATCATGCGAAAATCCCAAAAAAATCAAAACATATCAAAATCCAAAAAGAATCCAAAACATATCAAAAATCCCAAAATAGGTCAAAAAGTTAAAAAAAGTCAAAAAAATGGTATCTGAACTGTGTCGTCTCTAAGCTTAAATGTAGGTAAGGCTAATCTTTGATTGGCCCCTGAAACACAAAATCCAAAAACATTAAAAAATTTAAAAATCAAAACATTTGTAAAACATCTCGAAAAAACCCAAAACAACCTCAAAACATTTAAAAATACCAAAAACATCCAAATATTTTAAAAAAATCCATCCACCCCATTTATCTTTCACCTACAATAATGTCATCCATAATAAATCAATCGTCACCTTCATCCTTTGGAAAAACAAACAGAAACAATCACAACAATCAACAAAAGAAAACTTCAAACACAAAATCGAAATTGAAACAACAAACTTTTAAATGAAAAATCAAAATCCTGATCATTTTCAAACATGTCAACTGACCTTATATCAACATCCTTTCAAACATCCTATCAACTTCCCACCATCCGGTAACATGTTCTATAATGAATCCTTACTACAATGGGCATTATCTTTGGAAAACACTTTGGATATTTATCCTAAAAAAATGCATCCCCTTGGCTAGGGTTATGAATAACATTGGCTTGCTTGTGTACTTGATATTTTATTTTGATTTATCTTATTCCATTCATTCCAATCACCTCTCAATGATGTCTAAACAAAGGGATTTAGAGAGAAATAAATGGGGCAACTATCATTATCTTTTTATCTATTGTTCTTGTTGGATATCCTAGTATTATAAATTTGTCATGCGTGTTTTGTTTGGTTTGTAGGGAAGGTGTTTTAGGTGTCTTGTTGACCACATAGGAAGGATTTATTTTCTATGTTTTGGTCTGAGATGTTTAGAATATTTGAAGTTCATTCTAAATGAGGTTTTGTATGTCAAGTGTGAACATGAGTACAGTGTGAGAATATGTGGACTAATTAAAATGATAAACCAACACACCAATGAAACATTAAATCAAAGGAAACTAATTTTAAAGATGAAACAAACTCTTAGTAACATCAGCTCCTTCAAATGCATCCCATTGTCCTCTATCTCCAAGGATTCGATGCAAGTTACTGGCTCTCAGTTGGTGTAAGTAGCAACTTGTTGGAATGACAACTTAGGAGAACGAGATTATGCAAGATGCATGTCTATTTGCGAAATGATTGAAACTATAATATAAAAATTAAGATGCTATGCTATGACCTTGAAATTCTAAAATGTTGATTCGAATGCAACTATAGTAATCACGCTTAAATTCACAAAATCTAGGATCCTTTCAACTCACAAGAGGGTTGTATTTATAGATTTTTTGAGGCAAGAATCTAGTTGGCAAAAATCAGCGATTGAGTTTAAACCTGTCAAGATGAACGGTGAGAGATTGATAAGTTGAGAGAAAGATGGAAGGTTGAGAGAATAATGGAGAAATTTTTTCAACCCACAAAACCATCCTCATTCAAAAATGGAGATAAATATGCCATTTGTCTTTTCATTTATGAAAATTGGTTGAAAGTTGAGGATAATTCCTAATTAAATAAATAAATTTATTTAATTACATGTGACTTGTTTTCTAGAAGCTTCCATAATTAAATAATTAATATTTAATTATGTGAAAGCTAAAAAAGGTGGCTAATTAAATATTTGTAAATATTTAATTATGTGATATGAAAAATGAATTAGAAGAATATTCAATTATTTGGATTTAAAAGTTCAAACATAGAATAATATGATAATTAATATAAATAAATTATGGAATTTATTTAATTTAATTAAGAAGAAGATGGTAATAATTAAATAAAATTATTTATTTAATTAAGCTAGAAGAATTAGAAAAGTGAACGATATAAATAAATAATTAAATTTATTTATATGTAGATGACTTTAGAAGATTAATTAAATAATTCATATTTAATTAATTAACAGGTTTGATTAATTGTGACCATTTTTAGATGTATACATTTTGACCCTCTTTGAAGTGATGTGTTTTACGCATTGCTTCAACGAATTTTTCAGATAACGAAAATTTCCCCCTAACTTT
The DNA here is from genome assembly GCA_007115665.2 of Sequoiadendron giganteum. Taxonomy (NCBI): domain Eukaryota; kingdom Viridiplantae; phylum Streptophyta; class Pinopsida; order Cupressales; family Cupressaceae; genus Sequoiadendron; species Sequoiadendron giganteum. The sequence goes on from CM021108.1 coordinate 116,885,465, forward strand.
AATTTTTTTACTGATGATGCTATATGCCCCCTCAAGAGATAAATCATGTGATTTGAATGATGATGATGACTATTGAAATAATTGAGATGATTTTTGGATAAATTTCATCGATTTATCTCTCAAAATATCACATTGCATAGTAAAAATAAAAATAACCTCCATTTTTACCCCCTTAAAAGGTGGAAAAGGTGAAAAATCATTGTCATTTGAATAGTAGCCTTTTGCAGTATTCAAAGCTCTGAGAAGAATTTTTGAGATATCGATCCATTATGAGTACCACTAATTCATGTGAGCCCACCATCATCAAAGACTAGAAACGTATGGACCTCCAGTAAGATTACTTGATCCTCCTGAATTTTAATCAAATTTTTGGTGGATTTTTCAATTTTTAGGATTTTTGAACCTTTGTTTTAGCGTATAGGTTTCTAATTTAGCGCATATGAGTCCTAGATTAGCACATAGGTGAGATATAATAGTGCATCCAACCTAGCACATCAATGAACTATTTTAATGCATAGGCGAATAGATTAGCGAATCGGCTCGAATGGCACATAGGTGTTGATAGAATAGCGCATTCAATGCTCAAATAGCACATAGGCTAGAATAGCGCATACACTAGATAGATTAGCCCATACCCCTGTTAGATTAGTGCATATAATCTATTTTTTAGCACATCCATGGATAAAGTCGGGAATTGATGATTTAAGCATTTGTCTTCCTAATTGAAAAAAAAAAGAGTAACATGATTCTGATAAATTTTCTTTCATGATTGAAAAACAAATAGTAAAATGATTGATGTTGATGTTGAGTCAATTGGCTGTTAAATTTGTTTCCATGCTTGATGAAAAAAAAATAGTAGAATTTGATAAATTTTCTTTTCTTCTTGAAGAAAAAATAGTAAAATGATTATGATAAATTTGTTTTCTTGATTGAAAAACAAATAGTAAAGATCGATGTTGATATGATTCACTTGCTTAGTTGGACATGATTTTCTTGACAATTTTTGGATACTCCCTATTGATGTAATGCTTTTGATGTTATAGGAGGATTTTAATATCCTATAGATCAGAGAGAGATTTCCCCCTACATGGGAGATAATTCTTAGGTTATCTCAGCCAGAGATAGGGGTTATCGTGAGATGTGGGTTGGGTTCCCATCTCAAGATCCCACAATATAGGGTCAACAAGGCACTATTGATTGCATTAGCCGAGAGATGGCATAGTGAGCATAATACCTTTCACTTG
>CM021108.1:116886808-116923153 GCA_007115665.2 Sequoiadendron giganteum
TCACATTCCAATTAGCAGTGCCTCATACTCAGCTATGTTATTTGGGAAAGGAAACATTATTTGATAAGATTTTGGAATTGTATGTCCTTGAGGTGTGATGAAAACAATTCCTATCCCCGAACCATGTTGAATGTAGGATCCATCAAAATAGAGTGCCCATGACTATTTAATGGTTGTTGTGAATACATCAACATCCAGAAAATTAATTTGTATTGGATTTTCTGCTTGCATCGGTGCCTCTACCAATTGATATGCTATTACCTGTCCTTTTATAGCCTTTCGATCCACATAATGGATGTCAAAATCACTTGGGATCATGACCCATTTAGCCAATCTACTAGTTAAGGTTTCCTTACTAAGAAGATATTTTAGTGGATCAATCTTAGCCACAAGCTTTATTGTATGAGCTAGCATATAGTGTTGCAAATTTTGAGAAGTGAACACTACTGCTAAGCAATATTTTTCAATGAAGGTGTAATTTAGTTCATGGCTTGTCAAAGTTTGACTAATGTAATATATTTCTCACTCCTTCCATGTTTTGTCTTCTTGTTCCAATAATGCTCCCATGGACACTTCCATGGCATAAATATACAATATGAGTGGTTTACCTTGCACTGGTGGACTCATTAGATAATGCTTTATCTGATCAAATGCTGCTTCACATTTGTCTTCCCATTTAAATTGAACATTCTTATGTAAGAGATGAGTGAATGGTAAACTCTTATTTGCTAGTCATGAAATGAATCTCTTGATGGATTGCAACTGTCTCTGCAATGAGCGTAGTTGACTGTTGTTCCTTGGAGGTGGCATATCGATGATTTCTTGTACCTTTGCTAGATTGAATTCAATTCCATTTTGTGACACAATATATCCTAAAGGCTTTCCATATTTTACCCCAAAGACACATTTCTTTGGATTAAGTCTCACTTTGAATTTTTCCATCCTGTCAAATTTTCTAGATAAGATATCTAAATGTTCTTCTCTTGTGTGTGATTTTTCTAGAAGATCATTGACATAATCCTCCATGAATGTGTGCATCATGTCATGAAAAATTATAGTCATATCCCGTTGATAAGTAGCTCCTACATTCTTGAGTCCAAACGACATTACATTCTAGCAATATGTACCCCAAGGACATGTGAATCTTGTTTTATCCTAATCTTCAGGTGTAATTTTATCTAGTTGTATCCCGAAAATCCATCCATTAGTGAATACATAGCATGTCTAGCAGTCAAATCTACAATCATATCTATGTTTGGCAAAGGGAAATCGTCTTTAGGGCATGTCTTATTTAAATACCTAAAATTTGTACAAATTATAATTCTTCCATCTGTCTTTGATACATGCACAATGTTGGAGATCCATTCTACATAGTCTATAGACTGAATGAGTCTGACATCTAATAACTTCTTTAACTCCTCCTTGACTAATAATGCAACATGTGGATGCATTTTTTGAGTTTTTTCTTCACAAGTTTCACCCCTGACATGATAGATAAATGATACATGATGAGATTTGGATCCAATCCAAGCATATCTATGTAGGACCATGCAAAATTGATTTGATTTTTCATGAGAAATTCTATGAATCCAGGGATTTCCTCTTCTGTAAGTGATGTAGTAAGTTGTAATACTTTGGGTTGTTCCATAGTACCTAAATTGATCATCGTTGTTGGTTCTATTAGAATAGAAGACCTTTCATGGTAATGCTTAGGGAGAGTGTCAGGTTTCCCATCTTCCAATGCCTTTGAAAGGTTTTCACCATTAGATACGCTTTGTATTTTTCTCTTTTCATGATCTAATATTTCCTTTGTTAGGTTTTCACCATTAGATCTTTCTTTTATGTTATTAATTTTATAGCTGAGAAACTTGGCACTTTCCTATCTAAAACTTTGATCCTGTGATTCGCTGGTGGAACTTGTTTCTAGTTTGGATGAACAAAGAAATTTTATTATGGTTTCATCATCGGAAAAATTTGGGATATCAATTGGTGCAATTTTGTTCCCAATCAATGAGTTTGGGATGGACCAAAGGAAATGGATCATTAGGATGGGTAAGGTCACTAGCCGTTAGGGTCATGATGCTATCATCACCTTCATTATGGGAAAGATCTATGATGGTATCTTCTTGTTGATGATATGTCTCACTTTGAATCGAATCATCCTCACTCGAGTCATGATCACTTTTTAGAATGTAATCAAGCAGAGGCCTTGAGATTTATCCTTGTATGAATTTAGGTGTGAGTTTAGGTATGACATCCACCTATTTATCTTTCTAAAACTTATCATCAAGGATGTGGTCCCATTCATATTCATTGGAGTTAGTGTCAAAATTGTCTTCTTGAATTCTAATAATTGTTTCAGCTAACTCCTCATTGGATGTTATTTGTACTACTTCTTCCTTTATATGCTCACCATATCCTAACTCAATTTTATCCTTTGGGTGCATATTTTTTAGTCGGATAGGTTCAACAATACCCTCCTTTCTTTTTCCTATAGGTCCATTCCCTTCACAACCCATTTAATGCATTATTGTATAACCTTTTCCATATTGCTCTATGGGTAACTCAACATGTTTTACTAATTCCTCTTCATCTTTATAGAGCCAATCAAGGATAGCTCTATCTTTTGTTTCATTTTCTTTGATAAATCTTCCATCAAACTTGGTGATGGGAATTGAAGCTTGTGTGCCTGAGGCTAAAACTGTTGTATGGATGTTGAAGGTTCACCATGAGATCTTGGAGACATGGGTAGATTAGAGAGACCTAAGGAATATTCTCCCACCCCATTATCTTTTAATCTTAGCTTGGTGTCAAAATTACTTATCATTTCTCTTGCTTTCTCATTGTGTTTAGAGGTAGAAATGGCCAGAGCCTCTCTATTATGTGGGACAAATGTGTCATGAGTTTCTCTAAGGTTAGAATAAGTTTGACTGCTAATGTGATTGACTGGTATTGTTGCTTCTTGTCAATCATATGGAAACTTCAAGCATTGATGATAAGTGGATGGAACTGCTTGCATCTCATGGATCCATGGGTGACCCAAGAGTATGTTATAAGATAGATCGTGGTCCAGAACCTAACAAAAGGTATTCTTCACAATAGGTCCTACTCTGATTGGTAACATGATGAGGCCTTTGGAAGCTCTTTCCTCATCATCGCATGCCTTGATTGTAATTTTCCTTCATGCATCTATAGATTCTTCTGAATATCCCAAAGCAAGGACCAATTTCAAAGTACAAATATTTAATCTGGCTCCCCCATCTATTAGAAAATGTCTAATTTGGGCTTTATGAACCATGACCTCTAGGTAAAGCAATGAATTATGGGGATGAGTCATGGATGAGTCATCCTTCTCAGTAAAGGATATACATGTGGGTAAGGACAAGTGTCCCACCATGGCTTGAAATGTATTGATATCTAGATCAGGAGACACAATTGTGTCAACAAGTGCCTTTTCCAAAATGTCCTTATGTGCGGGTGATATTTTTAGGAGCTCCAAGATAGAAATTTGAGCCAATGTTTTCCATAGTTGATCGACCAAATTGTATTGACTTGTAGGGGGAATTTCCACCTTAGATGAACTTACCTTTATAATTATTTTGGCATGTCCCCTCATCGTAGTGTTGACCTCTTGATATTATTGCTTTCCTTTGATTATGAGAGCATTGATTTGTTGATCGTCAGTATAAATAATGGTATCATAAACATGATTCACATTCTTTCCTTTGTCACCTGAAGATTCCCCTTTTTGATAATTGGGGAGAGGATCCTTGAATTCCTAATGATCATCATTGGCATTATGTCCCTGAACCATTATGTTATGGTTATTAATCAAATCCTGAATGAGATTCTTTAACCCTTGGCAATTACTTGTCTTGTGACCTTTGCACCTATGATAATCACAAAAGTGTGAGTCATTCCACAATGGTGGTTTAACTTGGGGATCATAATATCTTTTTTGTGGCAATGTAATAGCATTTTGATTCAACGGTTCTTTAAGAATGGATTCCAAAGATTTGCCCAAGGGAGTAAAACTCTGTCGATTTGAGAAAAATTGAGATCTGGGTGCATTTGAATTTTGATTATTGCCAAGATTATAATCATGATTGTTGGTCACATTTCCTTGATTGGAATTATTACCTTGGTTACTATAATTTCCATCATTATTTTTACGTTGAACCCTTGATACATTGAGAACGACAGGCTTTATATTCACGTTGGTAGCATCTACTACCCCATCATTCACAACATTTTTATTTCAAGTACAAAATTGTGAATTGTCATCATTGTTGTTATTGTTGTTATTGCTACTGTATGAACTTGGAATTTATTTATCAGGCTTTAAAACTCCATGCTTAACCAAGGCTCCTTCAATGGTAATTGCATTCTCAATCAATTTTTCAAATGATTGAGGATAGTGAAGGTTGAGTCTATAACTCATCTCTTGATTCAGGCTATCGATAAAGATCTCCATATTTTCCTTTTCAGGAATAGGGTGGGAATATCTAGCAAACAACCGTCTCCACCTTTGTAAAAACTCAGTGAAGGATTCCCCAATCTTTTGTTTCACCTTACACAAGTCAAGCATGGTTATCTGGTGTTGTATATTATAGGATTATTGTGATATGAACTTATTTATTAACTCCTCAAATGTTCTGATGGGGGGAGTGATCTTGCATAGCCACTCCAGGGATTGTCCACCTAGAATTTTTTGAAACAATCACATTAAGTAGGTATCTTCATGAGCGAATTCTAAGCTCATATTTTGGGAATCCCTCACATGATCAATGGGGTCCGTTTTCCCATTATACCTATCAAACTTTGGGATTTCAAATTTTTTTGGAAAAGGAATCATTTGAAGACTCTTGTCAAATGGATATGGACCGATATCATCCAAAACATACTTATTTTTTGAACCCCCTTGTATTTATTTTATTTTCCCTTGTAAGGCTCTTATCTATAGAGTAAGAGCACTAAAATCATTAAGAGGGGCTTCAGGATTTTCTCTAATCCCTTCCATTTCGAAGTTAGCAGGTAACTTAGATCCTTGATTAGCTAATGAAAGGAAGTATCTTTCCTTGTTTCATTCCAAAATTCTCTCCATGAGAGTATGGAATTGAGGATCCTATTCTGCTTGAAGTTTTTCTTTTGTTATCTCATCATTATTAGAGTTATCCCCAGTACAATGTTTGTGAAAATAGTTTTCTTCCCTATCACTATTATTTATTTTATCACCCATGTTGATTAATGTACTTTCCCTTTCATCTCCTTCTATGTTCTTTCGAGATCTTGTGACAATAGGCATAAGCTTTTGCCAAATTTCTACTAACTTTGATCAAAAGAATGAAATAGTGCAATTTTGATGGATATCTAAGTTAGAATAGAATGAAGATTCTATTGATATGACTTATGAAATTTCTAATCTTTAGCTCATGATTCCCTGATTGAAAGGATGATAATCCTGTTTACGGGAATTAAACCAAAAATGAAAAATAAACATGATTTTGCACTTTGTGAGGTTTTGATCATAGTTTTGTAAAAAAATAAGGATTTTGACAAATGCCTAATGTTTCCTAAGATCTCTATTGCAAAAATTGATTGGGATGATTAGAGTACAAAATTGTTGGTTGGGGAATGAAAGAGGAATGAATACGTTGACCATGATTATGCCTTTGAGAAAGGGCTCTTCTTTGAAATAAATCTCATGAATATAATGGTTCTAAAGCATAATCGTTAGTGAAACCTCTAACAAAGTCATGATATCAATGAATAAAGGTTTCGTGTTCAAGCAAAACCTTTCAACTTTGGTATAAAAAATTCCTTTTTTTCAATAACTTCTTATAATAGAGAGATTTATTTGGCTTCTTAATCTTCTTCTCTAGGGACTTCTTGGAAAAATTTGCAGACTTCCAGACCCTACGCATAGAAAAATACTAGACTGAGATGGCAGATTTTTGGGTGTCAAAATATTACCCAGGCTCAGAATACATATGTGCTAAAATATTTAATCTACGCGCTAGACTATTGTAGGTAGCACCAAAATAGAGAACAAATGTGCCAAAATGGAGCATGAATGCATTGAAGCGGAGCATAGGTGCACTAAAATAGAGTATGAATGCATTGAAATAGAGCACAAATGCGCTAAAACATAGCATAAATGCACCGAAACAGAGCATAGGTGCGCTAAAATAGACCAGGGATGTGCTAAGCTATCCAATTACTGAACTGAGACAGACATGGTTTGATAGTTTGATGTTTTTGGATGATCTTTACCTCATTTAAATTTGGAAAAACATGGCATATACCAGAAAACAGTTGTTTTACAAATCCTAAAATCTAACAAAGAGTGTATGTTCTTGAGATTTTCATGGGTATTGAACAAAATAAGAATTTCAGACAAACTCACTCTTAGTTGTCAAAAAGGCCATCATAGTAACCACAACCCACATCTTAAAATTGTGTCGACTCACACAATCGCGTCAGCCCCTAGAGGGTGCCCATGTTTTTGTCTTTTCCAGGTGCATACTGAAGGTTAGATTTCTCGATCCCTTGAGCAAACAATTTGTGGCAATTATATGGTGTGTGTCTTGGGGGCAAATTATTCCCTCCCCTTGCACTATGTTTAATATGATGTTTGGATACTAACACGGTTGGCTTTCTACACTATGGTTCGTAATAAAGGTATCCTTTCGGTGTGACAATAGATAAACTCCCTCAGGAGACCTCCCAATATTTTGAACAAAGATTTTGGGGATGGTTATCTTGCTCACTTCTATTGAATATGGGTTTCCCCAAAATTCACTTTTGATTAGAGTGGGTTGGAAAACCTGGCTTTGGTTGTTCCCACTTAGGTCATTCCCATAGGGTGAGTACTTTTTCCCACTATGGCAGGCCTTCTATAGGATGTAATAAAGCATGAATTGCATAAAATGAGAAAGGTAAGTTTGGTGTTTTGGTCACCCAGTAAAGGGGAGAGCATAAACCTATTACCCCGCAATCACAACAAGCAAATGGTTTAATTTTAAATCCAAATGACAATTTTCTACACTAAGTGAAGATGTTGCTTCACAAAAAACATTGGATTCATTTTAACCAAGAAAAATAATTTTTGGTGACTATCCTAGGATTGGTTAATTCCATATTTAAGTGACTAGCCTAGGATTGCTTCATTTTTCTTTAAAACCGAATTGAAAAATCTTTGTCCGCGGCTGGCATCAGAATTAGGATTTTTTTTACACCCCCTGTATGCACTAAAAGAACTGGTAAATGTGCTAGAACAGTTAATAAATGCACCAAAATAACAAGAAGGGTTAGAAAATGTGCTAAAATAGGTCGTCAATGCGCTAAAATAGTCATTTTATGTGCCAAAACAGAGTTCATATGCGCTAATCCGTGGCTCGTATGTGCTAAACCAAAGCTCCAGTCCATCACCTATCAGAAAATATGCAATAAAAATATTGAAAATGGGGCAAGGCCCCACGGTGGGCACCAAAAATGTGTGTGAGAATATGTGGACTAATTAAAATTATAAACCAACACACCAATGAAACATTAAAACAAAGGAAACTAATTAAAAAGATGAAACAAACTCTTAATAACATCAGCTCCTTCAAATGCGTCCCATTGTCCTCTATCTCTAAGGATTTGATGCAAATTACTAGCTCTCAGTTGGTGTAAGCAATAGCTTGTTGGAATGACAACTTAGGAGAATGAGATTATGCAAGATGCATGTCTATTTGCTAAATGATTGAAACTATAATATGAAAATTAAGATGCTATGCTATGAACTTGAAATGCTAAAATGCTGATTGGAATGCAACTATAGTAATCACGCTTAAATTCACAAAATATAGGATCCTTTCAACTCACAAGAGGGTTGTATTTATATATTTTTTGAGGCAAGAATCTAGTTGGCAAAAATCAATGGTTGAGTTTAAACCTTTCAAGATGAACGGTGAGAGATTAAGAAGTTGAGAGAAAGATGGAGAAAAAAATTCAACCCACAAAACCATCCGCATTCAAAAATGGAGACAAATATGCCATTTGTCTTTTCATTTATGAAAATTGGTTGAAAGTTGAGGATAATTCCTAATTAAATAAATAAATTTATTTAATTACATGTGACTTGGTTTCTAGAAGCTTCCATAATTAAATAATTAATATTTAATTATGTGAAAGGTGAAAAGGTGGATAATTAAATATTTGTAAATATTTAATTATGTGATATGAAAAATGAATTAGAAGAATATTCCATTATTTGGATTGAAATATTCAAACTTAGAATAATATGATAATTAATATAAATAAATTATGGAATTTTATTTAATTTAATGAAGAAGAAGATGGTAATAATTAAATAAACTTATTTATTTAATTAAGCTAGAAGAATTAGAAAAGTGAACGATATAAATAAATAATTAAATTTATTTATATGTAGATGACTTTAGAAGATTAATTAAATAATTCATATTTAATAAGTTAGCAAGTTTGGTTAAATGTGACCATTTTTAGATGTATACAAGTACTCGTATCTAATTTGTTGAGTCAAATTCTATCACACTAGGTACAATGTCATCCTGGTTCTTTATACCTTGATCCATCGTTCCTATGTGTGTTATCAAACATAAAGTAAATAGCCCTTTTAAAATCTAAATTATTGATAAGCAATATATCATCATCATCATCATTTCTAATAAAATAGGCTTATTGGATCTTCTTTCTTTTGTCTTCTTTCCATGCTAACAAGGTACCATGACAATTAATCATCATCACTAATGCATCCATCCTGCATCAAAATAACTTCAACATACTGCATATCCTATAGAAAACATCATCCATATCACAAGCATTGCATAATATTTTAAGTTGTTTAAGCTAATATATATTTTTTATTCTAAGCATCTTAAAAACATCGCATTTGCATCATCATCATCATCATCATCATCATATAGATCTGTTAGTTTAACCATCCGTACATCCATCTTCAAGCTCTTTGTCATGAGATCGATCCTCAAATTGAACTTCTCACTCGATCTCTTGAGGGTGTAGTGTACCAATATACTTCTTTCCACTAGAGCATCCAAATTTTTGAAATTTGACCACGACAAGATTATTCTTTGATCCAGCACAATAGGTACATTGCTTCAAAGAGGGGGAAAATGTAGACATGTAAAATATACATGCACCTGATCCTGATTTCACTAACACCAGTTCATCCTAAATCATCTCATTTAATAATTAGTTTAATTGAATGATCTTTATTTAATTAAATTCATCATATTTCCTCTCTTAATTAAATAAATCAAATTTATCTGATTAAGTCATCCTCTTCTATTAATTAAATAAATTATTTTATTTAGTTAATCCTATAGTCCCTCTTTTAATTAAATAAATTATTTTATCTCTCAAGTCATCTCATTTAAATTAAATAAATTTATCTTTATTTATTTTAAAACTAACAACATTCTCTTTAATTAAATAAATTAAACTTTATTTAATTAAATCTAAATTCATATTCCTTTCAACTTTGATTTAAATTAATCCAAAAATATAAGTCAAATTATCAAATCAACTAATTTCCATCCAAATTCATCAAATCCTAATTAATCCTAATCCTAATCCATCAAATCCTCTAGATTTTACAACTTGCACAAGTAAATCAATTTAATTAATTTATAAATTTTTCCATTTTTTCTCAACATGGCATCAATGAGGGAATATTCCTCGAATTCAAAAATCCCTCTGAAAGGGTTTGTACATCCAACAAGGCATTTAAACCTCTTACATGCCCTTTTTCCTTGAGCCAAGTGGAATTTAATTCATCCTTCATCTCCCTCCAACAAGCCAACTTTCAAATTTCAAATTTGAATCTAATAGCATTCATCATGCACATTGACCAAAATGTGTTCCACCTCCTTCCATTAACATCTTAACAAGTGGAACAATGCCATTGGTCCATATTTAATCCCACACTCATCTTATTCTTCAATCCTCAATCTTTCTTTGTTATAAATAGAGGCCTCCTCTATTGCATTGGATCATCCACAATCCATGTAAGATTACCATGCTCATTTGGATCCACAATCTTAGGTATTTTCATCCATTTTCATCCACATTTCATCTTTCATAGCTAGGTTATGGAGGATTTTCATCAAAGATCATCAAAGCTTGCAAGGAATTGGGAAAGGGATATTTTCCACATCAAAATAGCACCAATTCCCCCATGGGATTGAGAGTTTGAGAATTTGAAAAAGATTTAGTTTTCTTTCATTTGTGTTCTTCCTTTTATTTCTTGTTCTTCATGTTTCAAATGAATCTTATGGGGAATGTTGATTTAAACTTGTATAATGACTAATTTTGTGTTGTTTATTCATGATTGTGTAGGTCTAGAATCACCATTCACAATAGCCACTAAATTGTGAGGAATTTGAAGATGATATAAACTAGTGATTTTTGACATTTTGTCTATAGATTCTAAATATATTTTTTTAAAAATAGAATCAAATTGCATTTCTTTTTCCATCTCCTTCGATAACTATTTTTTAATAGTCAACGACATTTTTAAAGAGTGATGTGTACTATAAAGCACATAAATTTTTTCTGTGAAGGATAAAATTCTATTTTTTTTGAATTTAGATTTGTAACTACGATATCTAGAGCATGCATTTGGTTTCATATTGTTTTATTGAATTGTCTTTTCTTAATTAAGTTTTGAATTCAAACCAATTATAATTTAGACATAGGTGTGCAATAAAGTGCATAACATTTTTGTATGTATCAAAATTCAATTTATATTTTTATAGGATCAAGGACATCGATACCAAGAACATAGATATTTTTTAGATATTATTTTGATAATCTACCATTTTTCCACATGTGCAGAATAAAGAGCTTGATTTTCGATGAAAAACCTATGTTTAATTAAACTAAAAAATATATATAATAAAACCAAAATATATTAAAACTATACTTGATGGAGAGATCGTTTCGAGGACTATAATCCTCTTGGTGGGTTTTTCAATTTGATTCCATTTTGGTCCTCAACGTGAGCCTCGAAACCCAGAAATATGTGTAAATTACAAACAGAGAGGGGCAAGGGAAAAAAGGGTTGTATGGAACAAATTGGTGTTATTAGAAGGCGGTTCTTAGAAGGGGGGTTCATTCTAAGGGGTTGGATTCCTTGCATGTTCAAATGAATCCCCTTCATTTGAAAGGTTTCCTTTGTTCAAAGCCATTTTTAATTTTTGTAATGGGTATTTCTAATTTTTCTTCATGTAAAAAATTATAACCCACTATTGTGGGTTCACCCAATGTATTAATATTAAATTTTATACTATTGTAGGGGTGGCTTGATGCTCATGAGAATGTCACTAGAATGATGTTGACATTACTACATAGTCTTAACAATGAGATCCATCTTGATGAAGGGGACTTTCTATAATGGGTCGACCTTTGTTGGGTATACACTATGTTCGAGATCAGATTCCATACACCCATGCTCATGTCATTAATAGAGTGGTGGATGTTGACACATCAATATTTTATCTCCCAATTGGGAAGATTATGGTGACTCTCAAGGAAATCTACCGCATCACAATCCTACCCTTTCGTATGGAGTGGGTGTTCTAGGAGGAGGGTAGGAAAACACATGATGCACAATCCATGTAGTAGTACAACCTCAGATGGGCCATCTCAGAGGATGCATGTGTGCATACATATATTTTTTCTCAATTAGGGGTGAGTGGGGATGCTAGTCAAGTATCAAGTCATGATCATTATCATCATGTTATGTGTCATGATGGATGGATGAGGCTCACACCTCTATGGTGGCCTCATCCATTACATTCACATGATGGAGGAAGGGGACATATTGTATGCTTGGGTTAGGAGCATGCTTGTACATCTCTACCATGACCTTGAGCCCTATGTGCATTATCAGTACCATAACCTTACCATCTATAAGTGTGAGTATTTGAGTATATCCACTATGTGAGGCCGATTAGGTTTCTCCTCAACCTATAATATATTATGCCTCTCATTCATGCATACCCCCTGGTGCATGATTGGAAGTATGATGAAGTTTAGTTTTGGTGGCTTCAGATGGATTATTTATGGGTGAGAGGTATTATATGGAACCCATATAGGTGGATTGGGGTGTGGCTAACTAACTGGAGGAAACTATATAGGATGAAATGTGATTGACTCTTGGCAAGTTGGTGAGACCATATTATAGTTCCATATTATTGGTAGTAGGTATCTCAAAAATTTGAGAAAGTTCATACCATCCCTCCAATGGCTCTAATGTACATATGATCATACAAGAGTGTGGCTTGATTAAGAGATTGGCCTCATTTGATTGCCACAAACATCCTACTTAGTGATGATGAATTGGATGATGATGACCAGCCCCAGTTCTCCTCGCCAATGATGTTTGTATCATATTCAAATTTATCGACCGATGGTCAAAAACAAGTCCAGCCCTTATTTTCCCAACAGGTGCCCCATGGGTGACTACTAGTGCTCAAGGGTTAGGTGGTAAGGATCCTAACAGTGATGATGAGGAGGGTGAGGTAGAGGTAAGTGGAGCACCAAAGAGACTAAGGTTATAGTGATGAGTATCATGACCTCAACCTATATTTCCCATCTCATTGGAACCACCTATGATCCAAGTAGTCGTACCTCCTATGATGCCAGTAGTAAGGTTGAGCATAGCACCAACCTCTGATCCAAACTATTAGATTAGGGACATAGGTAAAAGTGTAATACATGTTATTTTATTTCTATATTTTCATTAGATATTATTATATATAAATACATGTTCTATGATATAGTATTGATATTGACCACTATCTTTATGGTTGCAATGAACATATGGAAGTGGATTTCTTTCATTGAGTGATGCATTGTAGAGGTGGACCTAACTATCCAAGTCCAAGGGTTGGTCCTTGACATGTATAGGCTCCATTGACATGGTTTGATTCCCAATTATTCAAGCCTATAGCATGATTAAGGACAAATGAGGAGACTCATATGGAGGTTGTGTAATGAACCACTGAGTTGACCACCATGATTGGGTAGTGAGATGAATGGGTGAAAAAGCTCCACATTGCCTTATTTGAGTGAGACTAGGTTGTGACATGGGAAAATAATGTTGAGAGGGCATGTGATGCCCTATAGAGCCAAGTTGATGATCTCAGTAGGTGGGTGGAGGTGTCAAATATGACCCCACTCGTCCTTAGGTATAGTAGCTCTAGGAGGAGCTATGATAAGCTTGAGAGTAGGAGGCTTCATTGTAGGAGTAGGTTACACAGTTGTAGGAGGATTTAGTAGATCTCAAAGGAGAGATCAAAGGGTTATGATCATGAATTATATTTGTGTTATGGTCACATTGTTACATATCTATCTAGCAAACTCCTCTACCATCTCCACCACCAGAGGGCTTAGGAAGCCATGCACTTGAGGGTTAGAGGCTCAATTTTGTATGCCAGATATTGTTATAAACCATATCATTTTTTATATATAGAATCACATACATATATGCATACACCATATTTTTGACACAGTAGTGTGATACTTGTACACAAAAAATTTGAGATATATATATATATGATAGTTTTTACTAGCATCATGGTGTTCATTATGTTTACTTTTTTTAATGTATGGTTATGTGGTGTAATTATGCTTATGGATCTATATTTAATTAAATAAAATGATGATCTAATTGCCTAACCAAAATACTTAATTAGATATAATTCATGGATACACAACATAATAATAAAACATATTTACATATAATTCCTAATTAAATAAAACAATTGCATGCACATTTTTACATCATAACAAAAATTAGAGAGATAATTGTGTTGATGAAAAAATGATATATCATAACGAACTATGATCCTTGGATAGTAATGAGTTTCATTCACATGCCACATAGACCCTATGCATAGTATCGATGGAGATGCATTGCATTGACCAATTATTTTAGAAGTGTACCATCCATAAACAATAAGTAATACACACTAGAACTATACATGAAGATGATTATGTAAGGACATAGCCAATTAGTGTTGAACTGCCCCTTTTTATTAGATTGCATATTTACACTTCTTTGATTCTCAAAGAGACGGAGATCACCTACTTTGAAAACATGAGAAATAACACATTGATTGTAATGCTTAGAAATGGATCATTGATAAGCTTGGAGATGTTCGAGTGCCTACAATCAGTGCTCATCAAGCAGCTCAAGTTGGTTTAGATGATCAACATGGTATGTGTCATCATCTATCAAACCCTTTAAGAGAAATCCACAAAGATGAAATTTCCAACACTAAAGGCATGATAGCCTTGGCACCATACACAAGGTTATATGGTGTTGTAATAATAGTCATATGAATTCTAATACAATAGGCCCACAAGAAATAAGTTAGCTAATTATTCTAGTCTTTACCATGTTTACTATTTGTTGAAGAATAAACTCAATATTTTTATTAGATGCTTCAGATTGGACATTAGACTAAGGATAATATGGTGTAGAAAATTAGTGTTGAATATGAAATTTTTCCAAGAATTTTTTCACCTCTTTGTTCTTAAATGAAGTACCATTATTAGGAACAAGGATAGAAGGAAATATAAAATGAGCAATGATATTGTTTAGAAGAAAGCTGCAGATTCCTTCAACGTTCATGGATCAAAGTGGAACAAATTCAACCCATTTCATAAAGTAATAAGTAGCTATGATGATGAAGATATGTCTCTTAGAATGAGGTGATATTTTTCTGATAATATCCAACCCTCATTTCATGAATGACCAAGGAGAGGTTTGATTTTGAAGCTTTTGGGTAGGAGGTCAAATTAGATTACTATGTTGTTGGCATTGAGGGAATTGCTTGACAAAAGAAAAGGAGTCTTTCTCCATTGTTTTCCAATAAAATCCCATGTTAATTAGCTTACTCGCTAAGGATTTACCACCAAAGTGTCCACACCTAAAGCTTGAATGAGCTTCTTGAAGGGAAAGTGGTATCTTAACTTTAGTGAGACATTGAAGAGGGGGGAATTATAAGATTTTTGATAAGGAACATTAGACAAGATGATGTATCAAACTGAAATTTTTATGAATTTTAGTGAATGTTTTTAGTCACATCGTCAGGAAAATTTCTAGTCTCTAGGTAATTGTAAATGTGATCATACCATTCCCATGAGTATATTTGAGATTGTACAAGACTACCAGGTTTAATTTGATCAGAGACAAAAAGATAGAAAAGAATGTAAACCACAAAGTGGTACTTTTCTACACCATCATCTATGGGTACAAGGGAGGTTGTGCTTGTCATTGCATCCACATGGAAATTTTCTCTCTTAGGGACACTATCTATAACGAAGGAGAAGTGATCAAGCAAAGATAAAGACAAATCTTGATACTAGTATAGCTTATTCTGCTTAGTTTGATATGCTTTGATGATTTGATTTACAATAAGTTCAAAGTCACCATGAATGCAAATATGTTTAATTTTTAATTCTATCATAGCACACAAGACAAAAATAAGGGATTTGTACTCAATGATGTTATTATTGCAATAAAATTCTAATCAAAAGGATAGATGAACCAACTTTCCTTTGAGTGAGATTAAAATTTCACTTGCCTTAGAGCTAGTTTGATATCATGATCCATCAAAGGTTTGGTGCATGGAAATGGGTAGCAATTCTATTGAAACCCCCTAAAAAAATGTTTAGAAAACCATAACGTGAGCGCATTATAACGCGCTCACATTATGGCTCGTTATGTCGAGCCTGATGCTCAAAAATTACAAACCAATAACATGAGCGTGTTATAACGCGCTCGTGTTATTGATTGTTAAAAGAAAAGAAATGCAAATCTCATTAGGATTTCGACTGGTTTTTTTTGCAACCGCGGCCAAAACCACCACAATTTCACACTCGCATTCTAGGAGGAGAATTTCAACAAATTTCTTCACCAACAATCCCTATTTCTTCACAAAAATGGCACCATGATGACAAGGAGCTATGAGAGGTAAGGATTCTATGGTTTTTGTTTTGAATTAGTGAGTTTTAGGTTGAATTTGTTAGTTTTAGGTTGAATTTGATATCTATTTTTTTTAATTTTTAGGAGATGCAAATCAACCTTCAAACCCTCAAAATCCTCAACAGGAAGACCAACCAAATCCTCAAGATCAAAATCAACCAAAACATCTGCCTCCTCCACCAATGACTCAACCCCCTCCTGGCACTCAATAAAATTTAATGAGTGAAATTAAGAACAACAAAAATAGAATTGAGGATTTGATTAGTAGCTTGAGTGATCCAAATGGTTCAATTGCAGAAAGAATGGCCCTAGCAAATTCATTTAAAGACATGTTAAAAAAAATAGATTCAATTAGCAAAAAAATAACTGGATGGCAAGATAGGAGGTAGGCAACTAGGGATTATTATGTCAATAAGCTATCATACAAGGATGTGAAGGGTTTAAAAATTACAAAAGGTGATTTGTGCTCATTATTCGCTGACCCATGCAAAAATGAAAATCTTACCCTCAATGTGAAGAGGTTTCCTATCCATTGGTGCCACCACCAACAAATTAGGGACTAGTTTTATGATAGGTGGTACATAGTCTTTGATTACCCACTGTCCAACAATTGTGAGGTCCCGCAATATTTCCTTAGGAAACTATATAGTGAGTTCATATTGAACAAAATCCTAAATTATTTTGATATGAGGAGTTTCTAGGGGAGAGGTGGGGGGTCAGCTCATGATAGACCTAGTGCACAGCCAGATCCTATGTGGCAAGGTAGACGATCTCTCACTAGGCCACCTCATGAGCATGTTGTTATGTCTTCCATCACGAAGGAAAGTGTTGAGGTAGAGACACTATAGGCAATCATCACTTTGACCCAGACTGTCATCCATCATACTAGCCCTATTCTACAGTGCCATCCAGGGGAGTCTTCGAGTGGTGGCCTTCAAACACATGTGTGCCAATATTGTAGGGCCACTTGTTCATATGACCCCACTGAAACTCAAGAGACTGGTATGTAGGATCTGTTTGCAGCTATGGAGATGGAGAGGAGAGCTAACATTTTGCATGAGTCATATGGCATTGATAATCAGGTAAAAGTTAGTGCATGTGTTCATTGAATTTAATTCATTAAATTTCAATTTTGAAATGCAAGATTAACTAAAAATGTTTAATGATTTTAATAAAATTGCAGGGTCACAGTGTTGAGACTGGATACACTGGCCCCCCACCAACCTATTTTTGCAGTACACGTATCGCTAGGGTATGTAACTAGTAAACAATTATAAATTTATTGCATGTTAATAGAATTGTTTTACGAATGGTAATTTAATATGCAATTTGGATGTTGAATAGACTAATATTGGAGGTTTTGATGGAACACTTCCCAGTGGTGGTGGATTTACTCAAACCTTCACACAAGTAATAGAATAAAGAGCTTAACTAATGAATCAAGTACTTAATAGATTTTTGTATTTTATATGCACATCGTTGATTACGTTGAATATTTTGTTGTTTTATTTTCAGTTGTTGTAGGATGATACACCTTTGAATGTGACAATGGCAATGGATATTGGTGTCACATCTTCTATACAATCCTTGATGGCTCCGACATAATAGGTATAAGGAAAATTAGTAAATTTCAATTTACATTTGTTTTTATAGATGCTAGTTAGTGAAAAATCAAACCATTATTGATTCACGTAGTATAATTTATATTTGTATGGTTTATACAGGGCTTGATCATGCCTAAGCATGGGCGTGAGAATATTTCCCTCATGGAGAGAGATCGTGAGATGGTTGTAAGTGACTATTTTGTCAAATATATCATTTTTTATAATGTAATTTTTATGTATTCATGTCTTTACTTCTTATTGTAATAGTTAAAACTTCACCATGAACTAAACCCTAGGAGGATTAGAAAGAGCACTCCATGAGTGCAGCAAAAATGAGTGATAGACCTATCGCCATCCGAGCGAAAAGGAAAGGGAAATATTTTATTTCGAGGGCATGGAGAGCAATGACTTTTGATTCCATAATCTTTTGTTGTATGCCTACATGGTAGTTTTGTACATATTTTTTATTGGACATATTTGACATTGTATGCCTATATGGCATTCTCATAAACCTATATGGCTATTTTGTACATATATTTCATACTTATATCAAAATATATTGATGTATTCCTACATGGATATTTGGTTAATACAAATATCTTCTATCGATGCCTATCCATATTTGCATTCTAAATTGATGGTTCAATAGTTATGAGTTACATGTATTCAAGGTAATTTCTATGTTAATACAAATATCTTTTATCGATGCTTATACTTATGTGATTTATGTATGTTTGTTTATGGGATCATAGTAATTTATATTTGATGATGCTATTGTGTCTTTAAGGTTTATTTATTAAAGGGTGCATGAAACAAGTTTTAAATCCTTAAAAATCTTTGAATTTCTCAAGTTTTTCTATTTGTCAAATCTGGGCTCCGAGCCTGAGTCCAAGTCAAAAATTTGCTTGTCAAGTCCGAGGCAAGTTCACGTCTTGTAACACTAGTGTGAACACATCGATGAATAATGTATATTCCAATGAAGAGAGAACCCATCCTTGTTTCCAAAAAAACCATGGTATAGATATGGGTGGTCGAGATAAAACATCACTCTTCTGGATAGTTCAAACCATAATCTTTCATGGCTGCAAACACACCTTCATTATGTGTGTTCTTGATCCTACTGAAGAAATGGTGGAACATGTTGTAGATCAAATATTGCAACCCTAAGTCCACAAGAAGGTTACTTGTCCTAATTTCTGCAAATGTCTTTAAGATGTTCATCCTTCTTGAGTAATGCCAACCACTATCATCAGTTGCCATGCTTCTAATGGAAAGTCAATTTTTTGCAATACCCAAAGGCTAGCAGGTTCATTCGCTCTAATACCACTATAATGACGTGAGCTCTGGATCAATAGATTTTTTATTTCTTTCTTATTGGATTGATAAAGGTTGTCATCCAGTATTATTAAGATAGATAACAGAGTCCCCAAATTATAAATGAAATAAATTCTGAATATGAAGTCTAATTCAAATATTAATTTGATAATGGAAATTTGATAAATAAATATAATAGTTGTTTCTAATTAATCAATTAAAATCATGTGTAAGCTTTGAATATGAATCTTCCTATCATTGATATATAGGCCTTGAGAATTGGGATTCCTTTCCTAATCAATACTTTGTACTCATGCATCTTAATTTGAGTCCTTTCTGGAAAATATTCTTGAAACGTATACTCCCATATTATGATTTTTTGTTCATATAGACCAATCCCACACTAGGTAATTCAATGAATAAAATAAGTCTGTAAATTGATTACCCTAATCTTCCCTTCTTATTCTCTTTTATACACGAAAACTACACAATTCAATCCTGATAGCAGTATAACAATTTGACACATTGTAGAAAATACCTCCTACTTATCAATTGATTAGCTAAAGGGGCTCTATAATGAATGTTTCATAAGGCACAACAATTGTTGAAGGTTTTGCAAATGGGGTTGCAAGCTAAGTGAGATTAACCTTGGGGAAAAAAATTGTGCTTAAGCACTTGAGCTGGAGTAGTACTGGGATGGGCTCAACATGATCCTATAGGATCAGATGAGAAATTTCTTAGCGTCACGATATCTGAGTAATAGCATGCTGAAGTTTGCAACCATTTTGCACTTTGGACCCTTAAGGGATCGATCCGGTGGAATGTAGCTCGAAGCTATTCCACGTGTTTTGATGAAAAAAAAGAACATTCCTATCATAAAAATACCTATTTGGACGTGTTGGAATAGTTAGTTTGGTCATACGAGTTGCAGAGTGAAAGTTCCACCACTTTGCAACTTTGCACAACTTGAATTTGACACTTTTTCCATCAAGTGAAAATCCGCCGCCATGAGAAAACCACTCCAAGATAGCCAAAACCGAGAGAGGTTTTTCTAGAAAGGCCCAACACCTTCTTTTAGGATCAGATGATAAGTTTCTAAGTGTAATGGTATCCAAGCAATAGCATGCTAAAGTTTGCAGCCAATTTGCACTTTGGACCCTTCAAGGATTGATCCGGTGGAACATAGCTCAGAGCGATTCCATGTGTTTCAGTGTAAAAGAGGACCATGCCTAGAATAAAAATATCTATTCAAATGTGTTGGAATAGTCTACTTGGTCACACAAGTTGTAGAACAAAAGTTGCACCACTTTACAACTTTGCACTACTTGCATTTGATGCTTTTTCCATCAAGTGAAAATCCACCACCATGAGAAAATCACTCCGAGATAGCCAAAATCAAGAGAGGTTTTTGTAGAGGGGCTCAGCAAAATCCTATAGGATCAGATGAAAAGTTTCTAAGCATTAATTTATCCAAATAATAGCATGCTAAAGTTTGCAGCCATTTTGCACTTTGGACCCTTCAGGGATTGATCCGGTGGAACGTAGCACAGAGCGATTCCACGTGTTTTAGTGCAAAAAAAGACCACGCCTAACATAAAAATACCCATTTGGATGCGTTGGAACAGTTATTTTGGTCATACAAGTTGCAGAGCGAAAGTTGCACCACTTTGCAACTTTGCACAACTTGAATTTTACACTTTTTCCATCAATTGAAAATCCACCACCACTAGAAAACCACTCCAACATAGCCAAAACTGAGAGAGGTTTTTCTAGAGGGGCTGAATGCCTTCCTGTAGGATTAGATGAGAAGTTTCTAAGTATAACAGTATCCAATTAATAGCATGCTGAAGTTTGCATCCATTTTGCACTTTGGACCCTTCAGGGATCAATTTGGTGGAACATAGCTTAGAGCGATTCCACGAGTAAAAATACCTATTCAAATATGTTGGAATATTCTGCTTGGTCACACAAGTTGTAGAACGAAAGTTGCACCACTTTGCAACTTTGCACTGCTTGCATTTAATGATTTTTCCATCAAATGAAAATCCGCCACCATAGGAAAATCACTCTGAGATACCCAAAATTGAGAGAGGTTTTTGTAGAGGGGCTCAACGCAATCTTGTAGGATTAGATGAGAAGTTTCTAAGCATCACGTTATCCAAGTAATAGCATGCTAAATTTTGCAGCCATTTTGCACTTTGGACCCTTCAGGGATCAATCCGGTGGAATGTAGCTCGGAGTGATTCCACATGTTTCAATGTGAAAAAAGACCATTCCTAGCATAAACATGCCTATTTGCATGTGTTGGAATAGTTATTTTGGTCATATGACTTGCAGAGTGAAAGTTGCACGACTTTGCAACTTTGCACAACTTGAATGTGACACTTTTTCCATCAAGTGAAAATTCGCCGCCACGAGAAAACCACTCCAAGATAGCCAAAACTAAGAGGTTTTTTTCTAGAGGGGCCCAACATCTTCATGTAGGATCATATGAGAAGTTTCTAAGTGTAATGGTATCCAAGTAATAGCATGCTGAAGTTTGCAACCATTTTGCACTTTGGACCCTTCAGGGATCGATCTGGTGGAACATAGCTTAGAGCGATTCCACATGTTTCGATGCAAAAGAGGACCATGCCTAGCATAAAAATACCTATTCGAATGTGTTGTAATAGTTCGCTTGGTCACACAAGCTGCATAACAAAATTTGCACAACTTTGCAACTTTGCACTGCTTGCATTTGATGATTTTTTCATCAAGAGAAAATTCGCCACCAGAGGAAAATCAGTCTGAGATAGCCAAAATCGAGAGAGGTTTTTGTAGAGGGGCTCAACGCAATCTTGAAGGATTAGATGATAAGTTTCTAAGTTTCATGTTATCCAAGTAATAGCATGCTAAATTTGGCAGCCATTTTGCACTTTGGACCCTTCAGGAATCGATCTAGTGGAACGTAGCTCAAAGCAATTCCACATGTTTCAGTGCAAAAAAAGACCATGCCTAGCATAAAAATACCTATTCGGATGTGTTGGACCAGTTAGTTTGGTCATACAAGTTGCAAAGCGAAAGTTGCACCACTTTACAACTTTGCACAGCTTGAAAATGACACTTTTCCTATCAAGTGAAAATTCGCTGCTCCAAGATAGCCAAAATCGAGAGAGATTTTTCTAGAGGGGACCAATGCCTTCCTATTGGATCAAATGAGAAGTTTCTAAGTGTAACGGTATCCAGGTAATAGCATGCTGATGTTTTCAGCCATTTTCCACTTTGGACCCTTCAGGGGTCGATCTGGTGGAACATAGCTCAGAGCGATTCCATGTGTTTCAGTGTGAAAGAGGACCATGCCTAGTGTAAACATACCTATTAAAACATGTTGAAATAGTCCGCTTCATCACACAAGTTGTAGAATGAAAGTTGCACTGCTTGCATTTGATGCTTTTTCCATCAAGTGAAAATCCGTCACCATGGGAAAATCACTTCGAGATAGCCAAAACCGAGAGAAATTTTTGTAGAGGTGCTCAACATGATCCTATAGGATTAGACAAGAAGTTTCTAAGCATCACTTTATCCAAGTAATGGCATGCTAAAGTTTATAGCCATTTTGCACTTTAGACCCTTCAAGGATCAATTCCACGTGTTTCGGTGTGAAAAAATACCATACCTAGCATAAAAATACCTATTTGGACATGTTGGAATAGTCCACTTGGTGACACAAGTTGTAGAACAAAAGTTGCACCATTTTCCAGCTTTGCACTGCTTTCATTTGATGTTTTTTCCATCAAGTGAAAATCCGCCACCACAGGAAAAGCACTCCGTGATAGCCAAAATCGAGAGAGGTTTTTGTAGAGGGGCTCAATGTGATCCTATAGGATTAGACTAGAATTTTCTAAGCATCACGGTATCTAACTAATAACATGCTAAAGTTTTCAGCCATTTTGCACTTTGGACCCTTAAGGGATTGATCTGGTGGAACGTAGCTCAAAGCGATTCCACGTGTTTCGATGCAAAACAAGACCATGCATAGCATAAAAATACCTACTTGAGCACGTTGGAATAGTTAGTTTGGTCATACGAATTGTAGTATAAAATTTGCACCACTTTGCAACTTTGCACAACTTGAATTTGACACTTTTTCTATCAAGTGAAAATATACCGCCACAAGAAAACCACTCCGAGATAGCCAAAACCGAGAGAGGTTTTCCTAGAGAGGCCCAACATGATCCTGTAGGATCAGATGAAAAATTTCTAAGTGTAACGGTATCCAAGTAATAGCATGTTGAAGTTTGCAGCCATTTTGAACTTTAGACCCTTAAGGGATCGATCTGGTGGAACATAGCTCAAAGCGATTCTACGTGTTTTGGTGTGAAAGAGGACCATGCCTAGCATAAAAATACCTATTCAGACATGTTGGAATATTCCATTTGGTCACATGAGTTGTAGAAAAAATTTGCAAATTGTTTACATTTCAAAATTCAAAGTTTGCAAATTTTCCTATTCAAGGCATTTACAGAACAAGATGCTAGTACACCAAACACGAACTCAAACCTTAAAATATTGGATTATATTTCATTATGTAATTAAATCTTATTACAATGTCTCAGGCTCTTCGTTCTCATAGATATTTTACAATTTCACTCATACATTTGAGATTCTCTTTAAATGTCTACATCATAGGTGCTCATTATGAGGTTAAATTCAAATGAGTAACTTGATATTCCCTCGCTAAGCTTAACATGCTTTTTTATAATGGCTTAAAAATAAAAATTGAGATTTGTCAAGATCATCAAAATAAGGATGTTGCATTTCCTTTTTGGTTGAGTTTCTCTTTGATGGCTCTTAAATCAACATTTTCTGCAACGAAAGATCAATCAATTTTTAGTAGTTTACTTACAAATATGCAAAGTAAAAGAAAAAAAGAAAGAGCATCCAAAATGGAAATGAAATAAAAATAGATGGAAGGCACTTACATATGTTGCATGCAGGCATCAAAATAAGGATGTTGCATTTCTTTTCTAGCTGACATTCTCTTGGATGGCTCATATATTTGTATTTTTTACAAGGGGACACCAATCACTATAAAAGAAGATGACAGAATTGGCATCAAACAAATTAATGTGCATACAAGTATAAATTAATAAGAACCAATGTGCATATACTTACAAATTAATCCAACGAACCATCCAAGTCTTCTCTACTCTTTATTGTGTCAAGTATTGCCTCATGGCCAGAGTCACGGACCTTCCATAATGTCTTGTTCAAAGTTCTACCCCCATATTTAGTCAAATGAACATTGGATGCCTCGACAAGGCTTGAGTAATGAAGAATCTTATGATGCATGCCAAAGTCCTGAAATAGCCAATGTTTAACACTTGAATGTGGGTACCTTCTAAGCCATGTTCTAGTAACCACAATTGAGCCTGTAGGGTATTCATTGTTTTTTTCCATCTATAACTAGGGCCTCCAAAAAAAATTGGTCTCAATACAGCAACACAAGTAATAGTTTGTTCCCTCTTCATTATCTTCATCTGTAATAACTACATAAACATGCCCTGCATTGATATGTACAAAAAACCTCTTGAATTTTTCAACGTTACGAATAAAATAAAAATTAAGATAATGATACGGAATTTCAACAACTAAGAAAGTAGATATATCACCTGGTTGAACTAGATCTAATACATGGTCAAAGTCAACTGATGATTCCATCTGTGTTAGTTCCAATGTCGTTAGAGGGTGATACGTGTGAAGTGAGCTAAGATAACTTGTGAACCATTTGTCAACCCACTCCCTTGCCTCACAATCATTCCAGGCTTGCATTGTACATGAAAAACAAAAGAATTCCATCTTTCGTGTATCGATACTCCATGAACTTGCATTTGAGCTAAGGAAAGAGTGTACCTCACTTGATCCTGTTAGTGTACAATAGTCTTCATATGGTGCAATGTTAGTATCATCCATCAACCAGAAAAATCTATGAACTGAAGATGTACCTTCATTACCTGGACCCATCAAAGCATTACACCACTCAACGATTGATTTTTCCTCTATCAACTTTGCACTGTCTTTATACTTTAACTCTTCTCATGCTAATGCTCTTTTCACACATGCTCATGCGCCATCATGCTCCCCCTTTCCATGTCCAACCTCACAAAAGCTCCACATATGTTGAACACCTGTAATGACATGCATCCTGCACAACTAGTAGAACATGCACGAGTTCTTGAACTATGTTGCACAGTTATCAGACCATATCATATGTTGATCGTATTCTATGCCCCTATGATCCAAACCACTGTAGAACATATCGAAGCAACCTTGCACGAACTCTGGAGAATGTGTGTGATCATCACTAACGTAAAAGTGGTACTCCCTCAATACCTTCCTTTGCTCATCTGTACTATCTGATGCCTGAATGAATACTATGTGCACAAATATCAAAGCTTGTGTGGAGTTGTAATACCTCTGACTACACCTCATGTTGTGGTTGTAGAGTGTAGTTCTTTGAAAATTCAACCATGGATACTATGCTTCCAACAAGAAAGGTGTTCTTGCATAGCTTGAGCTGCATGTCCAACCATCGGGCTCTATGGGTATGCATTGCATACTTAGATAGTATACTGTCACGAAATGTGGTCATAAATTGGTACACTAGAATCTTCTCAATAACCAAATCACACCTTTTTTATTGAGACCCCTATTTTGTAGCATATGCCATTGTTTTATACTTCCCGAACTCTACTATTTTTCGTCCCACCTCATTTGTGCTTTCCATATGTTGGCATATTGGCATACGTTGGAAGCCACCGCAACGCTCGCATGAACCATCCAAGCATGTTGTCCTATAGAATATCTGGCCATCCTCAATTTCACATAATTTTTTTGATAAGAACCCTCTTAAAGATTTTGGTGGGGCTTCTATGCCACAATCTTGTAAAACATCGTTAGTATGCAAATATAAACATATAGAACGATAAACATCATAATGATTAGAAAATTCAATATGTAGTCTATAATAGTAAGTAGTGCATGTTACATTTATCCCGACATAAAAAGGTTTAAGTGGTTCAAAAAATATTTGAGAAATACTAATTTGAGGTTAATCATTTTCAAATTTCCAAAAAAATTGGGTTTGAGTCATATCCAAAAAATTCTTTGGATGTGGCTCATGATTCCGACTACAGATTCTCCTTCTTACCACATCCCTTTGAGTCAGAGATGGCCTTGTGTTATTCTTCCAATACTTTTCAATTAGTGTTCTCAAGGCTTCGACAAATTCTTTATCTTTTCTTGAAAGTCTCCCCAAGAATGCCCATAATTCATTTGTATCATTGCCCTCAATTATTTGCCACCTTTGAATGGCTCTTGATAAAGTTTTTCTACTAATTCTCATTTATTTACTAGTATTTTTAATTAAACAAGCTCACTTTGTTTGATAGCTTACCAAAGTTGATGTAATGACATGTCGGGTGACATTACTATCCTTTGAGTGTGAGGTCTTACCCACACTCTCATAAGCATCCATTAGATTCTTCACAATAGTGTCTTCACTCGATGCATTCGATGTTCTCAACCCAAGAGTCTACATGATGTTCCTATACTTTACACCCCATATCATTTCAACTAATAGTTGACATCTTGCAGTCTCACTTATCCTTTCAAAGAATCATTCCCAAATCTTATCAGCATATCTTCTACAAGTGTGTGTTAAAATATTACCTTCCATGTGCTGCAAAATCTCATCATCAATATTTATCAAATACTTTGCCTTTCTACACAAAATTCTTAGTGGTGTTCTCCTAGGTACATACATCTCAACATTAGGAATTTCATCAATATTTAATTGAGGTGGGCTAGATTGCATACCTTTGATCGAGGGTGGAGAAGAAGACATACCTTGAGGTTCACATTTGGATGATGGTATACCTTCTTTGTCAATTTCGAATTATTATGTACTCTCAACTTGAGATGTGTTGGATGGTGTCCAACAATATTCACTTGTAGTACATGGTTTCCCTCCATATTCACTTGCAGTAGATGGTGTCCGTCCATATTCACTTTTACTAGATGGTTTTCCTCCATATTCTCTTGTTCTTAATGATGTCCCTTCATATTCAATTGTCGTAGAGGGTGTGTCTCCAACTACGGTATCTGAATCTATCTTACGACAATGCTTTTGCATTCGTGCTTGTTGTGCTACCAATTATTGTTCTCTTTTTTACAGTTGAGTTTCCTCTACAATCAGGTTGTTTTCATCAATCCTTTCCAATTTCTTCTTTTCACGATATGTCGCCACCCAAACTCTCTCCTTTTATTTCAAGGTTTCATTCTCTTTGTCTGTTAGTTTCCTCTTTGTCTTTTTCTTCGGCATGGTGGATAATTTTATTTGTACCATTGTAATAAGACGAATATCAGTTCCTAAAAAATGTATCTATTCAAGTTAATTAAAATATATATGTCATTGAAGGCTTCATTTAAATAATACTTATAATCATCGTGTACAGAATTTAACCTAGCATGTAGACAAATGTGTACAAACTATGGAAGCACTAGGCTGGCCATAGCACATTTCTAACTAAAAGTGAATAACCATGATGGTGATTCTAAAAACTAATGAGTGAATGGCATTGTGAGTGTTTGATAATTTTTTGGTGTAGGAGCACCTTGACAATCTAGGCTTCCATTTTGAAATTTGATTCAATTTTGGGTATCTTCATGTTGTAAGAGGGTCTTTAAACATATTTTCCATGTACTTGTTATATGAGCTTTCAAATGTGGTTTTTTGTTAGTTATATGAATTGGGGGAGTTTTTTGTCATTGAAAAAGTTTTAAACAACCTCCATTGGCTTAAAGGGAGGACTTTTGTTCATTTTGAAATCTACTTTTTTGATCAAAAAATGTTGTTTTCCAAAAATTCACTAGTTGTTTTTTACTTTCCTACACTTCTATGGATCTATACAACCTCCCCTTGATAGAAAAATAATATAATATTGTAGGAACATTTCTTAACTCTCTAATGCATCAATTTTGAGGGCTTGATAGTACATTTGAAGGGAGCAATTGACAATTTTCTGAAACTGCTCATTTCAAGCCACTCAAGGGTTTGAGTAGGATTTAATTATGAAATGACCATCCCACCTAATGTTATGAATTTTTTCTCAATGGTATGGAATGTACATTGTTATAGTAGGGTCTTTTATTGTTTAACATGCCTTGGAATGAAACTAATGACAATAGGATGGGGTTCTTAGGCTGAAACAAGCACTTCTCCATGAGAATTTGAGGAACCATGGAGTGATTTTGAAAATGTGTTGAAGGAGTGGTCTATGTAATGAAATTTTGACCTTGTGTACGGTATTTTGAAGATGTTTGATGCTTTGGAATGGTCTGGGAAGGTCCAGGTATAGGATTTTCTATAAACCCTCCCTCTTTGCATTGAAAAATGGGGGATTTTGTATTGGAAGCCTAGTTGAGCAGGTAAGTTCCTAAGAC
Organism: Sequoiadendron giganteum; assembly: GCA_007115665.2. Lineage (NCBI taxonomy): Eukaryota > Viridiplantae > Streptophyta > Pinopsida > Cupressales > Cupressaceae > Sequoiadendron > Sequoiadendron giganteum. Next base: position 116,915,252 of record CM021108.1, read on the forward strand.
CTAGAAAATATCTTGTTTTGAGACCTAATTAAATACTTTTTTGGGGCTTGGAAGTCTGTTATGAGGATCTAAGGGTAGTTCCTTTGTAAAATTGGCCTACTTGGAGGCCTAAAATAGTGAAAAGGTCAGTTTTCTTAAATTTTTCCCAAAGGAGTCATGTGATGGGTTAAGGTATGTCTTGTGAATCTGAAATGGGTGCTAGAATAATTATTTTATTTTCTTGGTGTTTTGGAAATTTTTGGAGTTAAGGGCCCAAAACTATTTTTGTACAATAACTAGATTCCAAGGGTGAAATGTGGGAAATAGTGTTTATGTTTGTTGTCCAGCTTGGAGGAGTGTTGGGATTGGTCCATTAGGAATTTTTAATCTTGTTAGATGAATCTTGAAGGAAATTTGACATCTTCAATGGTTTTGGGTCCTCTAACTCTACATCAAAAATGAGTATCACAGTCTAAAGTATGTGCATGGTTTGGGAGATACATGTGATAGTTTGCAGATGCATGGCTACTAGTAATGTGGATAGTGAACAAAGGAACTAAGTTTGTGTGTAAGGGAAGACTTCTAAAAGGTTTCATTTTTGTTTTACTAACTCAAACAAATATTTATTAAGCAAATAATGGTTTGGTTGTGCCTTAAGAATTATAGTTTGTGTTTGTAAAGAATGGTGCCATTATGGAAGATTTAAAACAACTTGTGAATGGCATAATAATTAGTTGATTTTTTGAGGAACCTAGATGATTGTAATCAATTATTTTAAATATTTTCAAGGTGTTTTGAAGGTCCTTAAAAGGAATTGGGAACTCTTAATGCTAATTTGAGTATACGAATCAAATGTTTTGTGAAGGGAAATATAGTTGAATAAGTGTGTCAAGAAAGCTGTTGATTTCTTCCTTTATACTGCATCAGTTTGTGCAGAGGTATTGGAAGGTGTTTGGAACCTTCAGAAGAATGGGAGAGGCTTGGAGTTGTGTTAAAGGATGAATTTTGGTGAATGGTTTTGAGTTTCTAATCAACTTTATGCTATGTTACTATCATTTTTATGATGGTTAATCTATTTTTTTGAGTCTGACAAAGAGTTGAAACCAAGTTATAATGTTTTGATGAAAATATGATTGAGTTTTTTTGTTGATCTTCTTCAATTTAATTTAGGGTCAGAAGTACCCTTGATGATTTGTAGATCCTGGTAGATGTTCTGCATCAAGTGTAAAATAGTAATTGGCAAGTGTATATAATTGTGTATATAATGGTAATTTAAAATGTGCATTGACAACCTAAGGTTCTAATGACAAACAAAAATGAAAGAAAGCCATAATATAATGAAAGAAAAATTGTAAATACTTCACATACCTGAAAAATCAGACTTTCAAATGGAGGAATTCAACCCAATTATGTAGCCTTAGCTTCTTCTTTCTACAAACTCCACAACAATTTGACTTGTTCCCCTCCAAACTTCAATTGTATATCAGTTTTCAATGGAATTCAAACTTCAATTGATATTATATGTCTTTCAACATGGAAACTCTATTGTTTCATGCAAAGGTGGTACAAATATCATGGAAAAGGTGATAGAATGTGAAAAAAATGCTTGCACACTTCACAACATCATCAAAAAGCCACTTTTTGTCAGAGCATGCGTAGAACTAGGCGAATATGCAAACTATGGGCCTTGAAATCATAGGTATATAGAGGTTTTTACCATTTTAGTGGAGTAAAAGATGCGCTCACATTATAATGCGAGCGCATTATGTGAAATATGGTTTTCTTAGTATATTTGTTTACTCCCTCTTTGTCTTTACCCTCTATCCTAATTCTATAGTTTTCCCCTACACCCTTATAGTAGAGGAGATAGAGGTGTGTGTGTTTGTGTGTGTGTGTGTGAGAGAGAGAGAGAGGTAGAGGGAGAGTGGGAGAGAGAGAGGGAAAGGGAGAGGGAGAGGGAAAGGGAAGAGAGAGTGGGAGAGAAAAATGGAGAGAGGGAGGGAGAGGGAGTGGGAGAGAAAGATGGAGAGAGGGAGGGAGAGGGAGAGGGGGAGAAAGAGATAGTGGGAGAGAGATGGAGGGAGAGGGAGAGGGAGAGGGAGAGGGAGAGGGAGAGATGGAGGGAGAGGAAGAGGGTTAGAAATAGAAATTTGGAGACATGGAGATAGATAGGGAGGGAGAGAGGGGTAGAGTGGGAGAAAGAGAGAGTGGGAGAGAAAAAGGGAGAGAGGGAGGGAGAGGGAGTGGGAGAGAAATATGGAGAGAGGGAGGGAGAGGGAAAGGGGGAGAAAGAGAGAGTGGGAGAGAAACAGGGAGAGAGGGAGGGAGAGGGAGTGGGAGATAAAGATGGAGAGAGGAAGGGAGAGGGAGAGGGGGAGAAAGAGAGTGGGAGAGAAAGAGGGAGAGAGGGAGGGAGAGGGAGAGGGAGAGGGAGAGGGAGAGAAATAGATAGTGGGAGAGATGGAGATAGAGAGGGAGGGAGAGAGGGGGAGAGTGGAAGAAAGAGAGAGCAGGAGATAGAGAGGGAGGGAGAGAGGGGGAGAGTGGGAGAAAGAGAGAATGGGAAACTAGAATAAAAATAGAGTGGGAGAAAGAGAGACCCTAGTCCCTCAATCCTTAAACCCTAATCCCTCAACCACTATAGCCTCTTAATCATTGAACCCTCAACCCTTCAACCCTAATCCCTCTACTCCTATTCCCTCTTAATCCTTGAACCCTCAAACCCTATACCCTCTTAATCCCTAAAACCTCAACCCACAACGCTTGAACCCTAATCCTTCTACTCCTATATGCTCTTAATCCCTTAACCCTCAAACCTTCAACCCTAATCCCTCTACCCCTATACCCTCTTAATCTGTGAACCCTTAACCCTCAACCCTTACACACTAATCCCTCACCCCTTATACCCTCTTAATACCTCAACCCTCAACCCTCAACCCTCAACCCTCAACCCTTCAACCCTAATCCTTCTACCCCTATACCCTCTTAATCCTTGAACCCTCAACCCTTCAACCCTAATCCCTCTGCCCCTATACCCTCTTAGTCCCTCAACCCTTCAACCCTAATCCCTCTAAACCTATACCCTCTTAATCCTTAAACCCTCAACCCTCAAACCTTAAACCCTAATCCCTCTAACCCTATACCCACTTAATCCTTGAACCCTCAACCCTTATACCCTTTTAATACCTCATCCCTCAACCCTCAACCCTTCAACCCTAATCCCTCTACCCCTATACCCTGTTAATCCTTGAAATCTCAACCCTTAACCCTTAAACCCTAATCCCTCAACCCCTATACTCTCTTAATCCCTGAACCCTTCAACCCTAATCCCTATACCCATATACTCTCTTAATCCTTGAACCCTCAACCCTCAACCCTTAAACCCTAATCCCTCAACACCTATACCCACTTAATCCCTAAACCTCAACCCTTAAACCCTAATCCCTCTACCCCTATACTCACTCAATCCTTGAACCCTCATCCCTCAACCCTCAACAGTTCAACCTAATCCCTCTACGCCTATACCCTCCTAATCCTCGAACCCTCAACCCTCAACCGTTAAACCCTAATCCATCAACCCCTATACCCTCTTAATCCCTAAAACTTGAACCCTCAATGCTTCAACCCTAATCCCTCAACTCCTATATGCTCTTAATCCCTAAACCCTGAACCCTTCAACCCTAATCCCTCTACCCCTATACCCTCTTAATCTATGAACCCTTAACCGCCAATCCTTAAATACTAATCCCTCAACCCCTATACCCTCTTAATACCTCAACCCTCAAACCCTTAAACCCAAATCCTTCTACCCGTATACACTCTTAATCCTTGAAACCTCAACCCTTCAACCCTAATCCCTATGCCCCGATATCCTCTTAATCCCTCAACCATCAACCCTCAACCCATCAACCCTAATCCGTCTACCCCTATACCCTCTTAATCCTTCTACCCTCAACCCTCAACCCTCAACCCTTGAACCCTAATCCCTCTACCCATATACCCTCTTAATCCTTGAATGAACACTCCTTCAACCCTAATCCCTCTACCCTTATACCTTTTTAATCCTTGACCCCTAAACCCTTAAACCCTAATTCCCCAACCCCTATACCATCTAAATCCTTGAACCCTCAACCCTCAACCCTTCAACCCTAATCCCTCAACCCTCAACCCTCAACCCTCAACAATTCATCGATAATCCCTCTACCCCTTTACTCTCTTAATCCTTGAAACCTCAACCCTCAAGCCTTAAACCCTAATCCCTCAATCCCTATACCCTCTTAATCTCCCAACCCCTATACCATCTAAATCCTTGAACCCTCAACCCTCAACCCTTAAACCCTAATCCCTCTACCCCTATACCCACTTCATCCTTGAACCCTCAACCCTCAACCCTTAAATCCTAATCCCTAAACCCCTATACCCTCTTAAAACCTCAACTCTTAACCCTTAAACCATAATCCCTCAACCCATATACCCTCTAAATCCCTAAAAAATCAACCCTCAATGCATCAACCCTAATCCTTCTACTACTATACCCTTTTGATCCCTAAACCCACAACCCTCAAACCTTCAACCCTAATCCATCTACCCCTATACCCTCTTAATCCTTGAACCCTCAACCCTCAACCCTTCAACCCTAATCCCTCTACCCCTATACCCTCTTAATCCTTGAAACCTCAACCCTTCAACCCTAATCCCTCTACTTCTAGAACCTCTTAATCCTTCAAACCTCAAAACATAAACCCTAATCCCTCAACCCACAACAATCAAACCTTCAACCTTAATCCCTTTACCCCTATACCCTCTTAATCCTTGAACCCTCAACCCCCAACCCTTCAACCCTTCAACCCTTCAACTCTAATCCCTCAACCCCTATACCCTCTTAATCCCTCAACCCTCAACCTTCAACCCTTTAACCCTAATCCCTCTAATCATGTATCCTCATAATCCGTGAACCCTCTACCCTTTAACCCTAATCCATCTACCCCTATACACTCTTAATCCTTAAACCCTCAACCCTCAACCCTTAAACCTTAATCCCTTAACCCCTAAACCCTCTTAATACCTCAACCCTCAACCTTCAACCCTTCAACCCCAATCCCTCTACCCCTATACTCACTCAATCCTTGAACCCTCAACCCTCAACCCTTCAACCCCAAGCCCTCTACCCCTTGACCCTCTTAATCCTTCAACCCTAATCCCTATACCCCTATACCCTCTTAATCCTGGAACCTTTAAAACTTAAACCCTAATCCCTCAGCACTTATACCCTCTCAATCCTTGAACACTCAACCCTCAAACCTTCAACACTAAACCCTTAATCCCTATACCCTCTTAATACCTCAACACTCAACCCTTAACCCTTCAACCCATCAACCCTAATCCCTCTACCCCTATACCCTCTCAACCCTCAATACTTCAACCCTAATCCCTCTATGCCTATACCCTCTTAATCCTTAAACCCTCAACCCTCAAACCTTAGAACCTAATCCCTCAACCCCTATACCCTCTTAATCCCTAAACCCCTATACCCTCTTAATTCCTGAACCTTGAACCCTCAACCCTCAAACCTTCAACCCTAATCCCTCTACCCCTATACCCTCTTACTCCTTAAACCCTCAACCCTCAACCCTTAATCCCTACTCCCTCAACCCATATACACTCTTAATCCCTCAACCCTCAAACCTTCAACCCTAATCCCTCAACCCTCAATCCTTCAACCCTAATCCCTCTACTCCTATACCCTCCTAATCCCTCAACCCTCAACCCTCAACCCTAGTCCCTCTGCCCCTATGCCCTTTTAATCCTTGACACCTAAACCCTCAACCCTTCAACCCTAATCCCTCTACACCTATACAACCTTAATCCTTGAACTCTCAACCCTCAACCCTTAAACCCTAATGCCTCAACCCCTATACCCTTTTAATCCCTCATCCCTCAAGCCTCAACCCTCATCCGTCTACCCCTATAACCTCTTAATCCTTGAACCATCAACCCTTAATCCTTCAACCCTAATCCCTCTACCCCTATACTCTCTTAATCCTTGAACAAACAAACCTTCAACCCTAATACCTCTACCCCTATACCCTCTTAATCCTTGACCCATCAACCCTTAAACACTAATCGATCAACCCCTATACCCTCTAAATCCCTCAACCCTCAACCCTTCAATACTAATCCCTGAACCCATATACCCTCTTAATACCTCAACCCTCAACCCTCAACCCTTCAACCCTTCAACCCTAATCCTTCTACCCCTATACCCTCTTAATACTTGAACCCTCAACCCTTAAACCCTAATCCATTTTCCCCTATACCCTCTTAGTCCCTCAACCCTTCAACCCTAATCCCTCTGTACCTATGCCCTCCTAATCCTTGAACCCTCAACCCAAAACCCTTAAACCCTAATAACTCAACACCTATACCCTTTCAATCCCTCATACCTCAACCCTAAACCCTTCAACCATAATCCCTCTACCCATATACCCTCTTAATCCTTGAACCCTCAACCCTAATCCCTCTACCCCTATACCCTCTTGATTCCTCAACCCTCAACCCTAAATAATTAAACAATAATCCCTCTACCCCTATACCCTCTTAATCCTTGAAACATCAACCCTCAACCCTTAAACCCTAATACCTCAACCCCTATACCCTCTTAATCCCTTAACCATCAACCCTCAACCCTACAACCCTACAACCCTACAACCCTAATACCTATACACCTATACCCTCATAATCCTTGAACCCTCAACCCTCAACCGTTAAACCCTATACCCTCTTAATCCCTCAAACCTCAACCCATAAATCCCAACCCCTCAACCACTATACCCTCTTAATCCTTGAATCCTGGACCCTGAACCCTTCAACCCTAATCCCTCCACCCCCATACCCTCTTAATCCTTGAACCCTCAAGCTTCAACCCTTAAACCCTAATCCCTGAACCCCTATACCATCTTAATCCCTCAACCCCTATACCCTATTAATCACTCAACCCTCAACCCTCAACCCTTAAACCCTACTCTCTCTACCCCTATACCCTCTTAATCCTTGAACCCTCAACCCTCAACCCTCAACCATTCAACCCTAATCCCTCTACCCTTGTACCCTATTAATCCTTGAACCCTCAACCCTTAAACCCTGATCCCTCAACCCATATACACTCTTAATCCATCAAACCTCAACCCTTAAACCCTAATCCCTCAACCCTTAAAACCTAATCGCTCAACCTTCAAAGCTTCAACTCTAATCCCTCTACCCACACACCCTATTAATCCTTGAACCCTCAACCCTTCAACCCTAATCCGTCTACCCATATACCCTCTTAATCCTTTAATCCTAGAAACTTAAACCTTAATCCCTCAACCCCTATACCCTCTTAATCCCTCAACCCTCAACCCTACACCCTTCAACCCTAATCCCTCTACCCCTATACCCTATTAATCATTGAACCCTCAACCCTCAATCCTTCAACCCAAATCCCTCAACCCCTATAGAATTTTAATACCTCAACACTCAACCCTTCAATCCTAATCCCTCTACCGCTATACCCTCTTAATCCTTGAACCCTCAACCCTCAACCCTTCAACCCTAATACCTCTACCCCTATACACTCTTAATCCTTAAACACTCGACCCTTAAACCATAATCCCTCAACCCCTATACCCTCTTAATGCCTCAACCCCCAAACCTCAACCCTTAAAACTTAATTCCTCTACCCCTATACCCTCTTAATCCTTGAACCCTAAACACTTAACCCTTCAACCCTAATCCCTCTAACCTTATACCCTATTAATCCTTGAAACAACTACCCTTCACTCCTAATTCCTCTACCCCTATAACCTCTTAGTCCTTGACCCCTCAACCCTTAAACCCTAATCCCTCAACTCGCATATCCTCTTAATCCCTGAACCCTCAACCATT
>CM021108.1:116923253-116936969 GCA_007115665.2 Sequoiadendron giganteum
TTAATCTCTCAACCCCTATACCATCTAAATCCTTGAACCCTCAACCCTAAACCTTTAAACCCTAATCCCTATACCCATATACCCACTTAATCCTTGAACCCTCAAACCTCAACCCTTAAACCCTCATCCCTAAACCCCTATACCCTCTTAAAACCTCAACTCTTAACCCTTAAACCATAATCCCTCAACCCATATACCCTCTAAATCCCTGAAAAATCAACCCTCAATGCATCAAACCTAATCCTTCTACTACTATACCCTCAACCCTTCAACCCTAATCCATCTACCCCTATATCCTCTTAATCCTTGAACCCTCAACCCTAATCCCTATACCCCTATACCCTCTTAATCCTTGAAACCTCAACCCTTCAACCCTAATCCCTCTACTTCTACAACCTCTTAATCCTTCAAACCTCAAAACTTAAACCCTTATACCTCAACCCGCAACAATCAAACCTTCAACCTTAATCCCTTTACCACTATACCCTCTTAATCCTTGAACCCTCAACCCCCAACCCTTCAACCCTTCAACCCTTCAACTCTAATCCCTCAACCCATATACCCTCTTAATACCTCAACCATCAACCTTCAACCCTTTAACCCTAGTCCCTCTAACCCTATATCCTTATAATCCGTGAACCCTCAACCCTTTAACCCTAATCCATCTACCCCTATACCCTATTAATCCTTAAACCCTCAACCCTCAACCCTTAAACCTTGATCCCTTAACCCCTTTACCCTCTTAATACCTCAACCCTCAACCCTTCAACTAGAATCCCTCTACCCCTATACACTCTTAATCCTCAAACCCTCAACCTTTCAACCCTAATCATTCTACCACTATACCCTCTTAATCCTTGAACCCTCAACCCTTTAGCTCTAATCCCTCTACCCCTATACCCTCTTAATCCTTGAACCCTCAATCCTAAACTCTTAAAGCATAATCCCTCAACTCCTATACCCTCTTAATCCCTCAACCCTTAAACCTCAACCCATCAACCCTAATCCCTCTAACCCTATACCCTCATAATCCTTGAACCCTCGACCCTCAACCCTAATCCCTTTATTCCTATACCCTCTTATTCCTTGAACCCTCAACCATTCAACCTTAACCCCTCTACCCCTATACCCTCTAAATCCTTCAACCCTCAACCTTTCAACCCTAATCCATTAACCCCTATAGCCTCTTAATCCTTGAACCCTGAACCCTTCAACCCTAATCCCTCTAACCCTATGCCCTCTTAATCCCTGAACCCTCAACCCTCAACCCTTCAACCCAATTCCCCCTACCGCTATACCCCATTAATCTTTGAACCATCAACCCTCAACCCTTAAACCTTAATTCCTCAATCCCTATACCCTCTTAATCCCTCAAACCTCAACCCTTAAACCCTAATCCTTGAAGCCCTATACCCTCTTAATCCCTAAACCATTAACCCTCAACCTTACAACCCTAATCCCTATACACCTATACCCTCTTAATCCTTGATCCCTCAACCCCTATACCATCTTAATCCCTCAACCCTAGCCCCTTAAATCCTAATCCCTCAACCACTATACCATTTTAATCCTTGAACCCTAAACCCTCAACCCTTTAACACTAATCCCTCTACCCATATACACTCTTAATCCCTCAACCCTCAACCCTTCAACCCTAATCCCTCTACCCCTATACCCTCTTAATACTTGAACCCTCAACCCTCAATCCTTATACCATAATTATTGAACCCCTATACACCCTTATTCCCTCAACCCGCAACCCTTCAACACTAATCCCTCCACCCCTATACCCTATTAATCCCTCAACCCTTAACCCCTAATCCCTCTACCCCTATACCCTCTTAATCCTTGAACCCTCAACCCTCAACCCTCAACCCTTAAACCTTAATCCCTCAACCCCTATACCCTTTTAATTCCTCATCCCTCAACCATTAAACCCTAATCTCGCAACCCCTATACCCTCTAAATCCTTGAACCATCAACCCTCAACCTTTCAACCCTATTACCTATACACCTATACCCTCTTAATCATTGAACCCTCAACCTTCAACCCTTAAACCATAATCCCTCAACCCTCAACCCTTAAATCCTAATCCCTCAACCACTATACCCTCTTAATACCTAAAATTTGAACCCTCAACCCTTTAACCCTAATCCCTCTACCCCTATACCCTCTTAATCCCTAAACACTAAACCCTGAACCCTTTAACCCTAATCCGTCTACCCCTATACCCTCTTAATCCTTGAACCCTCAACCATTAACCCTTAAACCCTAATCCTTGATCCCCTATACCATCTTTATCCCTCAACACTCAATCATTCAACACTAATCCCTCTACCCCTATACCCTATTAATCCTTAAAACCCTCAACCCTCAACGATTGAACCCTAATACCTCTACCCCTATACCCTCTTAATCCTTGAACCCTCATCCCTTAAACCCTAATCCATCAACCCCTATACCCTCTTAAACCATCAACCCCTATACCCTCTTAATCTGTGAATCCTCAAACCTCAACCCTTCAACCCTAATCTCTCTACCCCTATGCCCTCTCAATCCCTGAACGTTGAACCCTTCAACCCTAATCCGTATACCCCTATACCCTCTTAATCCTTGAATCCTCAACCCTCAACCCTTTAACCCTAATCCATATACCCCTATACACTCTTAATCCCTCAACCCTCAACCCTTAAACCCTAATACCTCAACCTGTATATGCTCTTAATCCTTGAACTCTCAACCCTCAACCCTTCAACCCTAATCCCTCTACCCCAATACCCTCTTAATCCTTGAACTATCAACCCTCAACCCTTGAAACCTAATCCATCTAACCAAATACCCTCTTAATCCTTGACCCAACAATCCTTCAACCCTAATCCCTCTACCCTTATACCCTCTTATTCCTTGACCCCTCAACCCTTAAACCCTAATCCCTCAACCCCTATACCCTCTTAATCCCTCAACACTCAAGCCTCAACCCTTCAACCCTAATCCCTCTACCCCTATATGCTCTTAATCTGGGAACCCTCAACCATCAACCCTTAAAACCTAATCCCTCAACTACTATACCCTCTTAATCCCTAAACCCTCAACTCTTAAACTATAATTCTTGAACCCCTATACCATCTTAATCCCTAAACCCTCAACTCTTAAACTGTAATCCTTGAACTCCTATACCATCTTAATCCCTAAACATTCAACCCTAATCCCTCTAACCCTTTACCCTCTTAATCCCTAATACCTCAACCCTCAACCCTCAACCATCAACCCTCAACCCTCACCCTTCTACCACAATACCCTCTTAATCCTTGAACCCTCAACCTTCAAACATTAAACCCTTATCCCTCAACCACTATACACTCTTAAACCTTCAACCCTCAACCCTTAAACCCTAATCCCTGAACCCCTATACCTTCTTAATACCCCAACCCTCAACCCTTAACCCTCCAACACTAATCCCTCTACCCCTATACCCTCTTAATCCTTGAACCCTCAACCCTCAACCCTTCAACCCTAATCCCTCTACCCCTATACCCTCTTAATCCTTGAACCCTCAACCCCTAAACCCTAATCCCTCTACCCCTATACCCTCTTAATCTTTTAACCCTCAACTCTTAAACCCTAATCCCTCAACCCCTATACCCTCTTAATCGTTGAACCCTCAACCCTTAACCCTTCAACCTTAATCCATCTACCCCTATACCTTCTTAATCACTTAACCTTGACCCCTCAACCTTGCAACCCTAATCCCTCTAACCCTAAAACCTCTTAATTCTTGAACCCTCAACCCTCAACCCTTCAACCCTTCAACCCTTAAACCCTTCAACCCTAATCCCTCTACCCGTATACCATCCTAATCCTTTAACCCTCAACCCTTAAACTCTAATCACTCAACCCCTATACCCTCTTAATCCCTTAAACCTCAACCCTTAAACCCTCTTAATCCCTCATCCCCTATATCCTCTTAATCCCTGAAACTTCAACCCTGAACCCTTCAACCCTAATCCCTCTACTCCTCTACACTTTTAATCCCTAAACCCTTAACCCTTAACCCTTCAACCCTAATCCTTCAACCGATATACCCTCTTACCCCTTGAAACCTCAACCCTCAACCCTTCAACCCTAATCCTTCTACCCCTACACCCTATTAACCCTTGAACCCTTAATCCTTAAACCCTAAAACCTCTACCCCTATACCCTCTTAATCCTCGAACCCTCAAACCTTAAACCCTAATCCCCCAACCCCTATACCCTCTTAATCCCTCAACCCTTCAACCCTAATCCCTCTACCCCTATACCCTCTTAATCCTTCAACCCTAGAACCTCAACCCTTCAACCCTAATCCCTCAACCCACAACCCTTCAATCTTAATCCTTGAACCTTGAACCCTCAACCCTAATCCCTCTACACCCATCCCATCTTAATCCTTCCCTCAACTCTCAACCCTTACACCCTAATCCCTCAGCCCCTATACCCTCTTAATACCTCAACCCCCATCCCTCAACCCTTCAACCCTAATCCCTCTACCCCTATACCCTCTTAATCCTTGAAACCTCAACCCTATAACCCTATTCCCTCTACCCCTATACCCTCTTAATCCTTGAACCCTCAACCATCAACCATTCAACCCTAATCCCTCTACCCCTATACCCTTTTAATCTATGAACCCTTAAGCCTCAACCCTTAAACACTAATCCCTCAACCCCTATACCCTCTTAATACCTCAACCCTCAACCCTTAAACCCTAATCCTTCTACCCCTATACCCTCTTAATCCTTGACCCCTCAAGCCTAATCCCTCTACCTCTATACCCTCAAAATCCTCGAACCCTCAACCCTTTAACCCTAATCCCTCTACCCCTATACCCTCTTTATCCTTGAACCCTCATTCCTTCAACCTTGATCCCTCTACCCCTAAACCCTCTTAATCCCTGAACCCTCAACCCTCAAACCTTCAACCCTAATCCCTCTACCCATATACCCTCTCAATCCTTGAACCCTAAGCCCTCAACCCTTAAACCCTAATCCCTCAACCCCTATACCCTCTTAATCCATGAACCCTCAATCCTCAACCCTTCAACCCTAATCATTCTACCCCTATAACCTCTTAATACCTAAACCATCTAACCTCAACACTTCAACGCTAATCCCTATACCCCTATACCCTCTTAATCCTAGACCCCTTAACCCTCAACCCTTCAATCCTAATCTCTCTACCCCTATACCCTCTTAATCTGTGAACCCTTAACCCTCAACCCTTACACACTAATTCCTCAACCCTCAACCCTTTTACCCTAATCCTTCTACCCCTACACCCTCATAAACCTTGAACCCTCAACCCTTCAACCCTAATACCTCTACCCCTATAACCTCATAATCCCTGAACTCTCAACCCACAACCTTTCAACCCTAATCCCTCTACCCCTATACCCTCTTAATCGTTGAACCCTCAACCCTCAACCCTCAAACCCTAATTTCTAAACCCCTATATCCTCTTATTCCCTCATCCCCCAACCCTCAATCCTTCACCCTAATTCCTCTACCCCTATACCCTCTTAATCCTTCAACCCTCAACACTTAACCTTTCAACCCTAACCTATCTACCCCTATACCCTCTTAATCCTTGAACCCTCAACCCTCAACCCTTAAACCCTAATCCCTCAAACCTTATACCCTCTTAATCCCTCAACCCTCAACCGTTAAACCCTAATCCATCAACACCTATATCCTCTTAATCCTTAAAACCTTAACCCGCAACGCTTCAACCCTAATTCCTGAACCCTCTACCCCTAAACCCTCTTAATCTGTGAACCCTTAACCCTCAACCCTTAAACACTAATCCCTTAACCCCTATACCCTCTTAATACCTCAATCCTCAAACGCTTCAACCCTAATCCCTCTACCCATATACACTCTTAATACTTCAACCCTAATCCATGTGCCCCTATACCCTCTTAATCCTTTGACCCTCAATGATCAACCCTTCAACCCTAATCCATCTACCCCTATACCCTCTTAATCTTTGAACCCTCAATCCTCAATCCTTAATCCTAAAACCCTAATCCCTTTACCCATATACCCTCTTAATCCTTGAACCAACACTCCTTCAACCCTAATCCCTCTACCCTTATACCCTCTTAATCCTTGACCCCTAAACCCTTAAACCCTAATCCCTCAACCCCTATACCCTTTAAATCCTTTAACCCTCAACCCTCAACCCTTCAACCCTAATCCCTCTACCCCTATACCCTCTTAATCCCTCAACCCTCAACCCTCAACAATTCAACGATAAAACCTCCACCCCTTTACCCTATTAATCCTTGAACCCTCAACCCTCAACCCTTCAACCCTAATCCCTCTACCCCTATACCCTCTTAATCCTTGAACCCTCAACCCTAAAACCTTAAACCCTAATCCCTCAACCCCTATACCCTCTTAAAACCTCAACCCTCAACCCTTAAACCATAATTCCTCAACCCCTATACTCTCTAAATCCCTAAAACTCGACCCTCAATGCATCAACCCTAATCCTTCTAGTCCTATACCCTCTTCATCCCTTAACCCTCAACCCTCAACCCTTGAACCCTAATCTATCTACCCCTCTTAATCCTTGAACCCTCAACCCTCAACCCTTCAACACTAATTCCTCTACCCCTATACACTCTTAATCCTTGAACCCTCAAAACTTAAACCCTAACCCCTCAACCCCTATACCCTCTTAATTCGTCAACACACAACCCTCAACCCTTCAACCTGAATCCCTCTACCCCTATACCGTCTTGATCCTTGAACCCTCAACCCTTAACCGTTCAACCCTTCAACCCTAATCCCCCAACCCCTATAACCTCTTAATACCTCAACCCTCAACCTTCAACCCTAATCCCTATAAACCTATATCCTCATAATTCATGAACCCTCAACCCTTCAACCCTAATCCATCTACCCCTATACCCTCTTAATCCTTAAAACCTCAACCCTCTACCCTTAAACCCTAATCCCTTAACCCCTATACCCTCTTAATACCTCAACTCTCAACCCTCAACCCTTCAACCCTAATTCGTCTACCCCTATACTCTCTTAATCCTTGAACCCTCAACCCTTCAATCTTAATCCCTCTACCCCTATATCCTCTTAATTCGTGAACCCTCAACCCTCAAGACTTCAACCATAATCCCTCTACCCTTATACCCTCTTAATCCTTCAACCCTCAACCCTAAACAATAAAAACCTAATCCCTCAACCCTTAAAACCTAATCCCTCTAACCCTATACCCTCTTTATCCTTGAACCCTCAACCTTCAACCCTCAACCCTAATCCCTGTATTCCTATACCCTCTTAATCCTTGAACCCTCAACCCTTCAACCTTAATCCCTCTACCCCCATACCCTCTTAATTCTTGAACCCTCAACCCTTCAACCCTAATCACTTAACCCCTATACCCTCTTAATCCTTAAACCCTCAACCCTTGAACCCTAATCCCTCTACCCCTATACCTTCTTAATCCCTGAACCCTCCACCCTCAACCATTCAACCCAAATCCCCCTACCCCTATACCCTCTTAATCTTTGAACCGTCAACCCTCAACCCTTAAAACCTAATACCTCAACCCCTATACCCTCTTAATCCCTCAACCATCAATCCTTAAACCCTAATCCCTCAACTGTCAACCCTTAACCCTTCAACACTAATCCCTCAAACCCTATATCCTCTTAATCCTTGAACTCTCAAACCTCAACCCTTCAACCCTAATCCATCTACCCCTATACCCTCTTAATCCTTAAACCCTCTACCATTAAACCCTAATCCCTCAACACCTATACCCTCTTAATACCCCAATCCTCAACCCTTCAACCCTAATCCATCTACCCCTCTACCCTCTTAATCCTCAAACCCTCAACCCTTCAATCCTAATCCCTCTACCCTTATACCCTCTTAATTCTTAAACCCTCAACCTTAAACCCTTAAAACCTAATCCCTCAACCCCTATACCCTATTAATCCCTCAACCCTTAAACCCTAATCCCTCTAACCCTATACCCTCTTCATCCTTGAACCCTCAACCCTCAACCGTAATCCCTCTATTCCTATACCCTCTTAATCCTTGAACCCTCAACCCTTCAACCCTAATCCATCTACCCCTATACCCTCTTAATCCTTAAACCCTCTACCATTAAACCCTAATCCCTCAACACCTATACCCTCTTAATACCCCAATCCTCAACCCTTCAACCCTAATCCATCTACCCCTCTACCCTCTTAATCCTCAAACCCTCAACCCTTCAATCGTAATCCCTCTACCCTTATACCCTCTTAATTCTTAAACCCTTAAAACCTAATCCCTCAACCCCTATACCCTATTAATCCCTCAACCCTTAAACCCTAATCCCTCTAACCCTATACCCTCAACCCTCAACCGTAATCCCTCTATTCCTATACCCTCTTAATCCTTGAACGCTCAACCCTTCAACCTTAATCTCTCTACCCCCATACCTTCTTAATCCTTCAATCCTCAAACCTTCAACCCTAATCCCTTAGCCCCTATACCCTCTTAATCCTTGAACCCTCAACCCTCAACCCTTCAACCCTAATCCCTCTACCCCTATACCCTCTTAATCCCTGAACCCTCAACCCTGAACCCTTCAACCCAAATCCCCCTACCCCTATACCCTCTTAATCTTTGAATCGTCAACCCTCAACCCTTAAAACCTAATACCTCAACCCTCAACCCTTAAACCCTAATCCCTCAACCCCTATACCCTCTTAATCCCTGAACCATTAACCCTCAACCCTGCAACCCTAATCCCTATACACCTATACCCTCCTAATCCTTGATCCCTCAACCCTCAACCCTTAAACCCTAATCCCTCAACCCCTATACCATCTTAATCCCTCAATCCTCAACCCTTAAATCCTAATCCCTCAAACACTATACCCTTTTAATCCCTGAACCCTCAACTGTCAACCCTTTAACACTAATCCCTCTACCCCTATACACTCTTAATCCTTGAGCCCTCAACCCTCAACCCTTCAACCCTAATCCCTCTACCCCTATACCCTCTTAATACTTGAACCCTCAACCCTCAATCCTTAAACCCTAATCCCTCAACCCCTATACCATCTTAATCACTCAACCCTCAAACCTTCAACACTAATCCCTCCAACCCTATACCCTATTAATCCCTCAACCCTCAACCATCAACCCTCAAACCTCAACCCTCAACCCTTAAACCCTAATCCCTCTACCCTTATACCCTCTTAATCCTTGAACCCTCAACTCTCAACCCTTAAACCTAAATCCCTCAACCCCTATACCCTTTTAATCCCTCAACCCTCAACCATTAAACCCTAATCTGTAAACCCCTATACCCTCTTAATCCGTCAACCATCAATCCTCAACCTTTCAGCCCTAATACCTATACACCTAAACCCTCTTAATCCTTGAACCCTCAATTGTCAACCCTTAAACCATAATCCCTCAACCCCTATACCCTCTTAATCCCTCAACCCTCAACCCTTAAATCCTAATCCCTCAACCACTATATCCTCATAATCCTCGAACTTTGAACCCTCAACCCTTTAACCCTAATCCCTCTACCCCTATACCCTCTTAATCCTTGAACCCTAAACCCTGAACCCTTCAACACTAATCCCTCTACCCCTATACCCTCACAATCCGTGAACCCTCAACCCTAAACCCTTAAACCCTAATCCTTGAACCCCTATACCATATTTATCCCTGAAAACTCAACCCTTCAACACTAATCCCTCTACCCATATACCCTATTAATCCCTAAAACCCTCAACCCTCAACCCTTGAACCCTAAACCTATACCCCTATACCCTCATCCCTTAAAACCCAATCAGTCAACCCCTATACCCTCTTAATCCGTGAATCCTCAAACCTCAACCCTTCAACCCTAATTCCTCTACCCCTATACCTTCTTAATCCCTAAACATTGATCCCTGAACCCTTCAACACTAATCCCTCTACCCCTATACCCTCTTAATCCTTGAATCCTCAACCCTCAACCCTTTAACCCTAATCCCTATACCCCTATGCACTCTTAATCCCTCAACCCTCAACCCTTAAACTCTAATCCCTAAACCCCTATACCCTCTTAATCCCTGAACCCTCAACCCTCAACCCTTCAACCCCAATCCCTCTACCCCAATACCCTCTCAATGTTTGAACCCTCAACTCTCAACCCTTAAACTATAATCCCTCAACCCCTATACCCTCTTAAACCCTCAACCCTCAAGCCTTGAACGCTAATACCTCAACCCCTATACCCTCTTAATCCCTGAACACTCAACCCTCAACCCTTCAACTATAGTCCCTCTACCCCTATACGCTCTTAATCTAGGAACCCTCTTACCTCAATCCTTAAAACCTAATCCTTCAACAACTATACCCTCATAATCCTTAAACCTTCAACTCTTAAACCATAATCCTTGAACCCCTATACCCTCTTAATCCATAAACCCTCAACCCTCAACCCTTTAACCCTAATCCCTCTACCCCTTTACCCTCTTAATCCCGGAAACCTCAACCCTTAACCCTCAAACCTCAAACCTCAAACCTCATCCGTCTACCCCAATACCCTCTTAATCCTTGAACCCTCAACCTTAAAATTTTAAACCCTAATACCTCAAGTACTATACCCTCTTAATCCCAAAACCGTCAACCCTTAAACCCTAATCCCTGAAACCCTATACCATCTTAATCCCTCAACCCTCAACCCTTAACCCTTCAACACTAATCCCTCTACCCCTATACCCTCTTAATCCTTGAACCCTCAACCCTCAACCCTTCAACCCTAATCCCTCTACCCCTATACTCTCTTAATCCTTGAACCCTCAACCCTTAAACCCTAATCCCTCTACCCCTATACCCTCTGAATCCTTGAACCCTCAACTCTTAAACCCTAATCCCTCAACCGCTATACCCTCTTAATCATTTAACCCTCGACCCTCAACCCTACAATCTTAATCCCTCCACCCCTATACCTTCTTTATCCCTGAATCATGATCCCTCAACCCTGCAACCCTAATCCCTCTAACCCTAAACCCTCTTAATTCTTGGACCCTCAACCTTCAACCCTTCAACCCTTCAACCCTTCAACCCTAATACCTCTACCCGTATACCATCTTAATCCTTCAACCCTCAACCCTCAACCCTTAAACCCTAATCCCTCAACCCCTATACCCTCTTAATCCCTCGACCCTCAACCCTTAAACCCTAATCCCTTAACCCCTATATCCTCTTAATCCTTGAAACCTCAACCCTGAAACCTTCAACCCTAATCCCCCTACTCCTCTACCCTTTTAATCCCTGAACCCTCAAACCTCAACCCTTCAACCCTAATCCCTCTACCCCTATACCCTCTTAATCCTTGAAACCTCAACCCTCAACCCTTCAACCCTAATCCCTCTACCCCTGCACCCTCTTAATACTTGATCCCCCAATCCTTATGCCCTAATCCCTCTACCCCTATACCCTCTTAATCCTTGAACCCTCAAAACTTAAACCCTAATCGCTCTACCCCTATACCCTCTAAATCCTGGAACCCTCAACCCTTCAACCTTTCAACCCTAATCCCTCTACCCCTATACCCTCTTAATCCTTGAACCCTCAACCCTTAAACCCTAATCCATGAACCCCTATACCCTCTTAATTCTTGAACCCTCAATCCTCAACCCTTCAACCCTAATCCATTTACCCCTATACCCTCTTAATCCTTGACCCCTTAACCCTAAACCATGAAACCTTCAGCCCTCAACCATTAAACTTCAATACTTCAACCCTAATCCCTCTACCCCTATACCCTCTTAATCCTTGACCCCTTAACCCTGAACCCTTCAGCCCTCAACCATTAAACCATAATCCCTCAAACCCTATACCCTCTTAATAACCTAACCCTCAACCCTCAACCCTTCGACCCTAATCCCTCTACCCCTATACCCTTCTTTATCTTTGAACCCTCAATCCTTCAACCCTAATCCCTCTACCCATAAAACCTCTTAATCCTTGAACCCTCAACCCTCATCCCTTCAACCCTAATCCCTCTACCCCTATACCCTCTAGATCTTTGAACCCTCCACCTTCAACCCTTAAACCCTAATCCTTGAACCCCTATACCCTCTTAATACCTCAACCCTCAACCCTTCTACCCCTACACCCTCATAATACTTGAACCCTCAACCCTTCAATCCTAATCCCTCTTCTCGTATACCCTCTTCCTAAACTCTCAACCCACAACCCTTCAACCCTAATCCCTCTACCCTTATACCCTCTTAATCCTTGAACCCTCAACCCTCAAACCCTAATTCCTAAACCCCTATACCCTCTTATTCCCTCATCCCCCAACCCTCAACCATTCAAAGCTAATCCGTCCACCCCTATACCCTCTTAATCCTTCAATCCTCAACACTTAACCCTTCAAACCTAATCCCTCTACCCCTATACCCTCTTAATCGTTGAACCAATAACCCTTGAAACCTAATCCCTCTACTTCTATACCCTCTTAAACCTTGACCCCTCAATGCTTAGACCCTAATCACTCAACCCCTAAATCCTCTAAATCCTTGAACACTCAACCCTTAACCCTTCAACCCTAATCCCTCTACCCTTATACCCTCTTAATCCCTCAACCCTCAACTGTCAACACTTAATCCCTCTACCCTTATACCCTCTTAATCCTTGAACCCTCAACCCCTATACCCTCTTAATCCCTCAACCCTATAACCTCTTAATCCTTGAACCCTCAACCCTCAAACCTCCAGCCTTCAACCCTAATCCCTCAACCCCTATACCCTCTTAATCCCCAAAAACCTCAACCCTCAATGCTTCAACCCTCAAACCTTCAACCCTAATTGCTCTACCCCTATACCCTCTTAATCTATGAACCCTTAACCCTCAACCCTTAAACACTAATCCCTCAACCCTCAACCCTCAACCCTCAACCGTTCAATCCTAATCCTTCTACACCTATACCCTCTTAATCCTTGAAACCTCAACCCTTCAACCCAAATCTGTCTACCGCTATATGCTCTTAATACTTGAACCCTGAACCCTTAAACCTTCAACCTTAAACCATCTACCCCTATACACTCTTAATCCTTAAATCCTCAATTGCCAACCCTTAAGCCCTAATCCCTCAACCCCTATACACTCTTAATCCCTAAAACCTCAACCCTCAACCCTTAAACCCTAATCCCTCTACCCCTATACACTCTTAATCCTTGAAACCTCAACCCTTCAACCATAATCCCTGTACCCCTATACCCTCTTAATCCTTGAACCCTCAAAACTTAAACCCTAATCCCTTAACCCCTATACCCTCGTGTTCCATCAACCCTCAACCCTCTACCCTTCAACCCTAATCCCTATACCCCTCTACCCTCTTAATCCATGAACACTCAACCCTCAACCCTTCAAAAATAATCCCTCAACCCCTATACCCTCTAAATACATCAACCCTTCAACCCTTATCCATCTACCCCTATACCCTCTAAACCCTCAACACTTCAACCCTAATCCCTCTGTGTCTATACCCTCTTAAAAATTAAACCCTCAACCCTCAAAACTTAAACCCTAATCCCTCAACCCCTATACCCTCTTAATCCCTAAACCCTCAACCCTGAACCCCGAACCATCAAACCTTCAACCCTAATCTCTCTACCCCTATACCTTCTTAATCCCTCAACCCTACACCCT
>CM021108.1:116937069-117097219 GCA_007115665.2 Sequoiadendron giganteum
CCCTATAGCCTCTTAATCTTTGAACCCTCAACCCTCAACCCTTAAACCCTAATACTTCAACCCCTATACCATCTTAATCCCCGAATCATCAACCCTCTACCCCTATACCCTCTTAATTATTGAACCCTCAACCCTCAACCCTAATCCCTCTACCCCTCTACCCTCTTAATACTTGAACCCTCAACCCTTAAACCCTAATCCCTGAACCCCTATAGTCTCTTAATCCCTCAACCCTCAACCCTTAAATGGTAATCCCTCTACCTCTATACCCTCTTAATCCCTGAACCTTGAACCCTTCAACCATAATCCCTCTACCCCTATACCCTCTTAATCCTTGAACCCTCAACCCTCAACCCTTAAACCCTAGTCCCTCAACCCCTATACCCTCTTAATCCTTGAACCCTCAACTCTTAAACCCTAATCCCTCAATGCCTATACCCTTTTAATCCCTCAACCCTCAACCCTCAACCCTTCAACCCTAATCCCTCTACTCCTATACCCTCTTAATCATTGAACCCTCAACTCTCAACCCCTATACCCTCTTAATCCCACAACCCTCAACCCTTAAACCCTAATCCCTAAACCCCTATAAACTCTACCCTAGAACTTATTAATCTCTCATCCCTAAACCCTAAACCCTTAAACCCTAACCTGTAAACCCTCTACCCTCTACCATCAACCCTAATCCGCCAACTCTTAAATGCACTTGGTAAACTCTCTACCCTAATCCTTCAAACCTCTTGACTCTTAAATCCTTAGCCCTTAAACTCTTAAACACTCAACCCTAAACCCTCAACCTGCAACCCCAACCCCTTAAACCCTAATATGTTAAACCCTCTACGCTCTACCCTCTACCCTCAACCCAATACTCTCTACCCTAAACCCTAATCTCTCAACCCGTATATCGAGAAATCCAAGAAATATCTCTACCCTAATCCCTAAACCCTCAACTCTTAATCTCTCAACCCCTATAACCTCTACCCTATATATTTGACCCTCAACCCTAATCCCTCAACCCTATACCTTAAACCCCCTACCCTTTACCCTATACATTAAATGCTCAAACCTCAATTCTCAACCCTCAACCCTTAATCCCTCAACCCTCAATCCTTAAACCCTAAACCCTATACCCCTTACATTGGACCTTGAACCTAATCCTTTAATCATATAACCTCAACCAAGTAAACCCTTAACCCTAAACCGTTAACCCCAATCCCTTAAACCTTATACCCTATACCCTCAACAAAATACCCTCTACCATCTACCCTCAAAAGTTAAACCCTAATACCCTAGAAACCATTAGCCCTATAGGTCCTCCACTCTAATCCCTCAACCTTACCCTCTCTAATTATCTCTATCTACTGTCTCCCTCTTTATGTGCACCTCTCATTCAATCAATCCCTACCACCCTCTCTCGATCCCTCTATCAATCTCTCTTTATGTCCCTTCCACTCCATCCCACTCTCTCCCACTAACTCTCTCTCCCTCTCTCTCATGTCTCTCCTTCCCATCACCTCTCTCTCTCAAGTCTCTCCCTCTGGCAATGTACCTAGGTAACTCTCTATTTATCTCTCTCCCCTCTCTCTATCTATCCCTCCAACCCTATCTAGATAAGTCCCTCTCACTCCACCCCCTTCTTTATCTACCTCTATCAGGTCACTCCCTCCCACACCCTCTCCCTCTCTCAATTCTCTCACTCACACTCCCTCTCTCCACTCCCTGTCTCTCACACTCCATCTCTCACACTCCCTCTCTCTCCCACTCCCCCTCTCACACTCCATCTCTCTCACACTCCCTCTCACTACCTATCTCTCAAGTCTCTCCCTCTCACACTCTCAAGTCTCTCCCTTTGGCACCCTACCTACATAACTCTCTCTTTCTTTGTCTCTCTCTCCCTCTCTCTCCTCCCTCCTCTCCCTCAATTCTCTCTCTCCCACCCCCCCTTTCTCTCTCTCCCTCCCTCTATCCCTCCCACCCTCAATCCAACCCCTTCTCTCCCACTCCCTCTCTCTTAAACTCTCACTTCCACCCCCTATCCATCTCTCTAGACTCTCTCTCTCTAAATTCTCCCTTTGTCTAAAGACATACATACAAGCATAATACATATGTACATATAATCTTACATCCATATAGGCATAAATACATACATGACATACATGTACATACAAACATACAAATATATCAGAATACATTCAATATATTGTCATTTAATATAAAGGAAGACATAATGCAAGCGTGTTATAACGTGCTCGCATTATGTCCTAGTTAACATGTTCCCCGCAGAAGCAAAAACCACGTGAAAAGAGAGATATAATGTGAGCATGTTATATCATGCTTTGGGAATTCTCGAGCCTTAGGCTTGGTATTTTCGTTGGAATACCAACCCAAAGGCTTGGAGGGCATTCCCAATGACTAAAGATGTGTTTTTAAAAAATCCACCATATTTCTCATAATCGAGTTCGTGCTCACTGTCATGATTGCATGTGGTTCAGTATCGAAAAAATTGAACACATGGGTAATGTTGGGTTATCTCTTAGCTATCCAACGATTTAATTTTTTTCACTTTCTGAAAATGTTAAGTCTTTCATCCATAATTTATTTTATCTGTATATCTTTTTCTACCAAAAAGAAGTGTTTGGTATTTTTTTCGTTATAAATTAACTGTTCATCAATTTTTCAAATAAATTACATTTTTAGAAACTAGAATCCATTCTACAAAATATAAAAATTAAAAATTAAAAAAATCAATTAGTTTCCAAAATTTGTAGGGGTAGCATGGCCAAAATTCTATTTTTCAGGAAATGTCCAGTTCGCAAATTAGTAAAAAATCAAATATTCATTAAAAAATTATCAGAAAAATCGTGCATCAACTACATACTATTAGCTAAATTCTAACCATTGCGATTTTAAAAATACTAAAAAATAGTTCACCGTACGAGGGTCATACAAGAGTTGCTATGTTATGTTTTTCTAACAAAAACAACACCAATTTGTGTATGTCCCTCATTTGAACCCTTTAATCTCAACCATTTTCAAAATATATTAGTAGTTTAGAAAGTAGACTTGGAGCACTTGAATTCTTCTTTTTGTTCCATCTCAAAATTTTGAGTCTAAGTATCCTCAATTGCATGTCCAATGTCAGTATTTCCTGATTTCAGAAAAAAGTTGTCCACTTAAGTCCCCTTTTTGGGAACCATCTTGGTGCACTTACCCCGAAGTACATATCCCAAATAGATTTATTGTCCAATGTGAGGAGATTTTTATTTGGAAATAAATCTAGATTAGGGAATGAATGGGATGAGGGAGATTTTTCCAATTGATTAGTAATAGCATGTCCTTTAATTTATTTCTAAGTTATGAAATTGATGTTGAATTCAGAAAGCAACTTTACCCATTTTTCCAACCTTCCTAAAAGATCGATTCTAGTAAATTGATGTCAAAGAAGATCAAATTTCACAATCACATGGGTTTCAACATGGAGAAGATAATGATTTAGCTTCTATGTTGTAAAAATAATATCAAGACATTGTCTCTCCATGGAACAATATCAAGTCACATAATCAATCAAAATATGAATAATGTAATAGACCACTCTTTCTTTAACATCATCATCATGTTGAGATAATAATGTTGCTAAGGCATGAGGTGATACAGATATATAAAGTAAAAAGGGTATATCTTGTAGTTAGTTGACATCAAGATAGAAGGATTGTCCAAATAAATTTTGATTGACTTAAAATATTTTCCACACTAATAATCCCATATAAAATGAACATATTTCTTTAGCAAATGCATCAATGGAAGGGTACAATTAGCCAATTGAGATGTGAATCTATGAATCACCTAAATATTCCCTTGCAAACTACATAGTTGAGATATTATTTTAGGTGGTGGCATGTTAATGATTGCATAAGTTTTATTTGTGTCAACTTTGATTCCACTGTGAGAGATGATAAATCCTAGAATATTTATGAAATCTACACCAAAGATACAATTAAGATGATTTGATCTGATCTTATGGAGTCGAATCCTTTCAAAGATAAGATAAATATTTTCAATGTGATCTTGATGAGTCATAAACTTAACCAAGATATCATCACTGCAATATTCTAATATCTTGTAAATGAAATAATGAAAGATAAGTGATTGCACATTTTTACATGGCTCCAACATTCTTTAACCCAAACGACATGACTACATAACAAAAAAATACCCCAAGGGATAGTAAAGGCTATCTTATACTGATCTTCTAGGTTAATAAAAATCTGATTATAGCTCAAGAATCCATCCATAAAGGGAAATAAGGCATGGCTTGCAGTTGATTCCACAATAATATCAATATTAGGCAATGAAAAATCATCCTTAAGTGAAGTGTTATTGAGATCACAAAAATATATGAAAATAAAAATCCAACCATCAAGTTTACTAATGACAACTATATTTCATATCCAAGGTGAATAGTCAATCAGACAGATAAATCTAAATTTCAAAAGCTTCTCTCTCTCAGTCTTGACTAATAAGGAAACCTTGGGATTCATTTTATGAATCTTTTTTAACAGGCTTGGCATCAGGACATAGAAGGATATTTTGAACTACTAAAGATTCATCAATACTAGGCATCTTCTCATATGACCAAGTAAAAATATCAAGATGAGAATACATAAATCAAAATGTTGTTTAGACACTTCAAAAGAAAGAAATTTTCCTATCTTAATCAACTTTTCAAAATATTTAGGGTCCATGAAGACATTAGAAGTGTCTATTTTAGGGATATTACTATGGTCCTTAGGATGAGGTGCAAAATTATCATCATCTACATTAGATAAAGGAACCTCCTCATCAATACATTGTTGGAAAAATAAGAAGATACAACTAAGTGGGGCGGGGTGAATCAGTTGTAACAAAATCAGAAACTTTAATTAAACTATTAACCTTTAATTCTAGATCTAATGAATAACAGTGAAAGCAATAATTACATAAAATTTCATACATAAACACATAACACCAATATTTTTGCATGGAAACCCTATTAAGAGAGAAAACCACGGTGGAGGTTAATCCACAATTATAACCTGTTAAAAGTATAATGAAAAATGAATAAGGAATGCACTTGAATTCAGGCACACTGCCTAGAGTACACTGCTCAAAAGGAAGGCTCACTAGCTTACATACATTACTCAAATTAAAACTATCTGAGTGGGATGAACTAAGAAAATAGCTTCTCCAAAAGATTGATGACAATTCCGGTTAGGCACATATACTCTGCTCAATCTTCTTTCATATTCTTCTTTGCTCTTGAAAGATTTGACCTTTGTTCGCACTTGTACATAACTTGTACACTTGATAACATGCACCCACACACATTCATACCACAAAACAACCTTGTTTATATATCCGCTACATGGATTTACATCAACAACTTTGTCAGCCACAAATAATAGATGAATTATAATTATCGACCTCAATACATGAATAAATATTTATGCACACCAGTACAAGTCACACAAAACAAAGATAGAACTTAAACCAACATCCCCAAACATGCTAAACAACAAGAAATTGATCTATAAGGATCTGCAATATGCTACCACCATCATGTCGTCCAAGAACATGAAAAATAAAACATACATCGGAAAAATCTTCAACCACAATCACACCAAATAGCACGGACATACAACAAAGATAGAACATGATCTATAATCATCCATGAACATCACAAGAACATACACAACAACTGTAATTGTCATAATTCCAACTTCCTCTTCCAAGAACAATTGCTACAGTGCTAGAATGATTGTAGGAACACTAGAACACTTTACTTGCACAAATCTTTGATGTGTATCACTAATATTTCTAGATATCATACTAGATAAGTTCATAAATAAACCCATTAGTGTGCAACACCTAAATATCAACATACATAAAATTTCACCATTATGACCTTCTTAGCTTCACTAGCTACCTGATCTATGCTTTTAACAATTTTCTCAATCTCCTTGACATATACAGCCTTAAGCAGATTAGAATGCTAATAGTGTTGACATCAATGACAACCACATATCAGAAACACAACCACAACGTCCAACAATCTTCCCCTTTGGTATTGATGGAAACACATGATGTGAAATAGAATACCATCAACCCAAACTAACTATTCCATCTCCTCCTTTGTTCCACAAAGGTTCTTTACTTTACACTTTTGCACTTTTTCACATTGTACTTCTCTCCCCCTTTGACATTAATGGAAAAGTTTCACATGCTTTGTACCACATATTTAAAAAATTATGACTACTCCCCCTGAGTAGCAGTCACAACATCAATCTAGAATAAGATATAGCAATGAATTCATAGACTGATGCAAACACCTGCATCACCAATTCTAATCAAGAGGGGAAATCACCCCTAACATAACTCTGAGGTACTCAAAATTATCTTTAGGAAATGGTTTAGTGAAAATATCTACAACTTTCTCTTTAGTAGGTACATATTCCAGTTTGACTTCTTTCTCAGTCACTTTATCTTTCAAGACATGATACTTGATGGATATATGCTTTGTCTTTGAATGCATCACTGGATTCTTGGAAATGTGTATGGCACTTGAATTATCATAGAATATGGTAATAGGCTCTTCATACTTGATCTTGACATCACTTAGCATCTACTTCATCCATATTACTTGAGTACAGTTATTAGAAAAAACAATGTATTTTGCTTCAACAGTAGATAAGGAAACTAAGTTTTGCTTTTTTCTTAACCAAGACACCAAATTCTTCCCTAGGAAGAATGCACCACCACTTGTACTTTTCTTTTCATTAGTGTCACCTGCCCAATCAACATCAGTATAAGAATTCAGAATAAGATCATCATCTTTTGGATATCATAATCCAAAATCAACTATTCCTTTCATGTATCTGAAAAATCTTCTTACAACAGCTACATGTGATTCTTTTGGATCTACTCGAAATCTAGCAACCATGCATACAAGATTCATTATATCTGGCCTTGTCTAGGTTAGATACAGTAATCCACCAATCATTGACCTGTATCTTGTTTGATTTTATTTAGGAGTCTCATCCCTTATGTATGAGTTTGCATTCGCTCACCATAGGTGTGCCAACTAGCTTTTATTCTTCCATCCCAAACTTTTTCAGCAACTCCTTGACATAGTTGGACTGAGCTATAAAGATTCCATCTTCTAACTGAGTGATTTGCAATCCCAGAAATAATTTTAGTTCATCTATACTTGACATCTTCAATTCACTTTTCATTTCATCAACAAATTTCATACACAAATCATCATCACCAATCATCATCACCTTCAAAAATAATATCATCAACAAAAACTTCAATTATCAGCTCTTTATCCTGATCCAATTTGAAATATAGATTACTATTAGTAGTACCCTTACTGAATCCAAGCTTCAACAATTATTTTTCCAATCCAGCATACCAAGCTCTAGGGGCTTGCTTAAGTCCATACAAAGCTTTCTTCAATCGACATACCATGTCATTTTCATCAGTCAATTAAAATCCATCTAGTTGTTCAACATAGACTTCTTCTTCTAGTTCACCATTAAAAAATGTTGACTTTACATCCATCTGATAAAATTTGTAATTCTTGAAAGTAGCATAAGCAAGAAATAATCTCACGGATTCTATTCTAGCAATAGGGGAATTTTTTTAATCAAAATCTATACCTTCCATTTGTGAATACCCTTTGCAAACCATTCTTTCTTTATTTCTAACCACTTCACCTTGTTCATTCAGTTTATTCTGGAACATCCATTTGGTTCAATCACATTCTTGTGTTTAGTTCTAGGAACAAGTTCCCATGTATCATTTTTTTGTATCTGCCTTAGTTCTTCTTTCATGGCTTCCATATAATATTCATCTTTGCATGCTTCACTAATATTGTTAGGCTCAACTTTAGAAATCAAGCAATATTCTTCTAGAAGTATCCTCCTAGTTTGTACACCTTTGCTTTTTTCTCCTATGATCTGACTACTAGAATGATTTCTTCTTACATACTTAGGAGTTTTCAAGTTTTCTCTTACCTCTTTTTCTTGGTTATTTCTTCTACATTTTTGCTTGCTTCTGCTTCTTGATTTCCTTGGTTCACCAGAACAATTTACAGTTGACTTTAAGACTAAACATTTTCTTCATTGCTAGAATTATCATGATCATCATTTGAATCATATCCATTACATCTGGGTGGTCTGTCAATATCTTCATCAACTTTGACATTAGCACTTTCAACCATTTTCTTCAACCTTTTATTAAAACAGCGGTAAGATTTTCTCTTAGTAGAGTAACCTAGGAAGATTCCTTCATCACTTTAAGCATCAAACTTGCCTATATCATCATCTCTCTTGATGTAGCATTTGCTTCCAATTTTTTTGAAATATCTCATAGTAGGCTTATAACCAAACCATAGTTCAAAAGGAGTCTTACCAGAATTGTTGTTGGAATTTGCCCAGTTGATAGTGTACACAGCAGTGCTTACTGCTTCTCTCCAGTAGAAACGAGGAACATTTGCTTCCAACATCATGGTTCTAGCAGTGTCTAGAATTGTTTTTTTCTTTCTTTCAACAACTCCATTTTGTTGAGGGGTTCAGGGAGCAGATAACTATCTTTGAATTCCATGCTCTTTACATAAAGTATTGAATTCTCTAGAAGTGAATTCTCCACCTCTGTTTGATCTCAAACATTTAACCTTCAGACCTGTCTCATTCTCTGCCATAACATTGAAATGTTTGAACTTTTCTAATGCCTCATTTTTTTCTCTTAAGAGGGAAACCCATATCATTCTTGAATAATCACCAATAAGCAACATAAAGTAACTTTAATCTTGTACACTTCTGATTCTAGAGGGACCACATACATCAGTATGTACCAATTCCAATACTCCATTAGATTTGTACGGTTTACTCCAAAAGGAATTTCTTGTTTGCTTTCCCATCTGACATTTCTTGCACACTGTGTTCGTAGGTTTCACTATCTTACCTGAAGATCTTTGACCACTTGAGAAGAACTTATCTTTACAACATTATCAAGTTTCACATGACACAACTTCCTATGCCATAACCAACTTACATAAATCTGAGAAATCAAGCAAATTTTACTAGCAGTACTCAACTGAATAATATTACCTTTTGTCTTTGTACCCGAGGCAATTAATTTGCCTATATTTCCCAGTATCGTGCACTTACCATCCTTGAATTGAAGATTGTATCCCTTGTCTACCATATGTCCAACACTCAACAATTTATGCTTTAAACCTTATACATAAAGAACATCATCAATATTATTCTTACCACCAAAAGAAATAGTGCCTCTACCACAAATCACACTAGAAGTGTTGTCTCCAAATCTTACAATGCCACCATCCTAATTCTCCAAATTAACAAAAAAAAATTTGTCACCAGTCATATGATGTGATCATCCGCTATCAATCACCCATTCATCCTTTTCTTCAACTTTGGCTACAAGATATTTTTCAACATTCACATTACTAGCAGATTCAGTGGACACTTGACCATCTTCTTTGATAGCAATAAATACCTAGTCATCTTATTTTCCATTGTCTTTATTAGATTCATCCTCAGTTATACCTTCTTCAGCATAACAACACTTTCTTTGAAATCTAGTGTCTTCATGCTTGTACTTAGTAACTCTTTCAAGACACCTTGATGCAAAATGACCTAT
Organism: Sequoiadendron giganteum; assembly: GCA_007115665.2. Lineage (NCBI taxonomy): Eukaryota > Viridiplantae > Streptophyta > Pinopsida > Cupressales > Cupressaceae > Sequoiadendron > Sequoiadendron giganteum. The sequence goes on from CM021108.1 coordinate 116,946,775, forward strand.
TTTACTACAAGAAAAACATTTAATAGATAGCTTTCCTTTGTACTTACCATGGCCTCTAGATTATCTTCTTACAATTAGTGCTTCTAGTTCTTCTAGCTCTATTTCTTCTTCTTCAATATTTCTCATCTCATCTTAATACCTAAATGTCTTCTTGAAACTATCTCTTGTATCATATTTCTTTTTCCTAGATACAGTGGCTTTGAATGCAGATTCTACTTTAGTAGATTAGCCAAATTCACTTAATTCAAAGGCTGCAAGTTTTCCAATTAGAATTTATCTTGTTAATTTCATCACTAACCTGAGTTCATCAATATCATGAGCTTTCCCTTTGTAGGAAGTAGGCACAAATCTAAGTATCTTAGAAATAATTTCTTCTTCATCCATGACACCACCGACACATCTGATACTTGTCACCATTTCATTTATCTTGTAAGTGAAACAGTGGATGTTCTCATCTTCCCTCATCTTCATGTCTTCCCATTTCCTTTTAAACTTTGTATCTTAGAAACTTTCACAAGTAGATCTCCTTCATACAATAACTCCAACTTTGTCCAAATCTCATGTGCATTCTTCAAACCCATCGCATTTGACATTTCAAAATCTTTCAGGGCACTCACTAATGCTTCAATAGCTCTGGTATTAATTTCAGCTTCTTTGATCTCATCAGCAGTGAAGGGACCATTCTGAGGAATAGTATCTGTATCTTTTGTAATATTCCAAAAGGCTTCACCAATGCACTTCAAATGACATTCCATTCTAACTTTCCACATAGTGTAGTTTGTACAATTGAATCTTGAACTATCCTTCTTGTAAGATTCCATCTCAGATCACCTCAAACGGTTAGGCTTCGCCTTCAGAGGAACTAGCTCTGATACCAATTTTTGGAAAAAAAAAGAAGAAGATACAACTGAGAGGGGGGGTGAATCATTTGTAAGGGAATCAACAACTTTAATCAAAATATTAACCTTTAATTCTAGATCTAATGAATAAAAGTGAAAGCAAGAATTACACAACACATCAAAAACACATAACACCAATATTTCTGCGTGAAAACCCTATTAAGGGAGAAAACCACGGTGGAGGTTAATCCACAATTATACTCTGTTACAAGTATAATGAAAAATGAATAAGGAATGAACTTGCATTTAGGCACACTTCCTAGAGCACACTGCTCAAAAGGAAGGCTCGCTTCCTTACATACAATAATCGAATTAAAACCATCCAAGTGGGATGAACTGAGAAAATAGCTTCTCCAAAATCTTGATGACAGTTTTGGTTAGGCACATATACTCTACTCAATATTATTTCATATTATATTCTTCTCTTGAATGATTTGACCTTTGTTCACACTTGTAAATTGCTTGTAGACTTGAGAACATGCCACCCACACACATTTATACCACAAAACAATATTTTTTATTTATCTGCTACATGGATTTACATCAACAACTTTTTCAGCCAGAAATAATAGATGAATTATAACTGTCAGCCTCAATACATGAATAAATATTTATGAAAACCAACACAAGTTCACCACAAAAAACATAGAACTCAAACAAGCATCCTCAAACACACTAAACAACAAGAAATTGATCCATAAGGATCCACAACATGCTACCACCATCATGTCAGCCAAGAACATGAAAACTCGAACATATATCAGAAAAATCTTCAACCACGATCATTCCAAATAGCGCGGACATGCAAAAAAGATAGAACATGATCTAGAATCATCCACAAAAATCACAGGAACATATGAAACAATTGGAATTACCATAATTCTAACTTCCTCTTCCAAGAACAACTGTTGCAGTGCCAGAATGACTATAGGAACACCAAAACACTTTACTTGCACAAATCTTTGATGCATATCACTGAGATTTATGGCTATCATACTAGATAAGTTCATAAATAAAACCATTAGCATGCAACACCTGAATATGAACATACATAATATTTTACCATTCTAACCTTCTTAACTTCACTAGCTGCCTAAACTATGTTTTTAATAATTTTCTCAATCTCCTCGACTTATACAGCCTTAAGCAGATTAGAATGCTAATAGTGTTGACATCAATGCCAACCACATATCGGCAACATAACCAAAATTTCCAACATACTCATAATGGATTCCCCCAAATATGGACATAATGAGTGATGGTGTAGGATGTTTTTCAAAAAAATTCAGCTTGGTTATATTTTTTCTAGTCAAAGTGGGGTCTTTTTTCTGCACTTTCAGGGCCATAGAAGGTGCAAACAGACTCTATTTTTCAAAAACGAATAGGCATTGGAAAGCTCTCAACATGCTCTATTTAGATATATGATATTTTTTTCTCAAAATTTTCAACAGGTACATGAGAAATTTTTTTGAATTTTTTTTTCTTATGCATTGCTTCCTCTTTCTCAGTTTGTACTAGGGTTTGGGTTTATCTCTTGTGGGGGGGTATTTTTTTCTTGCTTTTTGTCCTTTATATCAAAAAAATAGAACACCAAAACTCTCAAAAAAATAAAAAATCAAACCCTTCTACATCTTTTGTCTATTCTGAAAGATCACATAATAATAAAAAACACAAGTAGGTACAGGTGCAGGGTTTCATGGCAGACTCCTCAATTGAGTTACTCACATCACACAACTATCACACCTGGAAGTCTCGCATGATGAGGCCTCTCAGGTCATGAGGGATGTGGTCTTGTTTAGATGAGGTTCAGCCTTAGTTGCAACATCCTTTTGAGATTCTTTAGCACAAGAACACGATGGATGAAGCTATGGGTTTTCTATCCATGCACATTTCAGACAGTCTTATGTTTTACCTTGATGATTTTCTCACTCCTCGAGCCATGTGGTTGAAGTTTGAGACATTTTTTGGGACCATTAATGAGTTCTGAGCATTATAGATTGAGGCGGAGCTGACTTCACTATTACCTGAATCATTTCCCACTATTGATGACTTTTTGAACAATTTCAAAACTATCCGCATTATTTTACAAGTTTGTGGCAAGAATAAGTTAGACGTGAAGTGCATTTACTTGATCCTTTTGAATCTTCGTGGTCCATTTCAGATATTTTCTTCTTCCTTCTATTCAACCATGGATGGCCTGGGTACTCATTTTACCATGCCTACCATTGATGTGTTTTGTGAGCGTTTGTCTCATGAGCAATCACACCTTTCTCAGATAGATATTCTCTCAGGATCAAAAACAAAGAATTTGTTGCTCAGTCATCTAAGGAGAAACAAAAGCAGAAACCGAAGCCCAAGAAATATTTTGCAGGCAGTGAGCATTCCTCCAAACCACCTCCTAAGTCTAATTCCAAACCACCACTTAATCCAAAATAGGGGAAATCTTCGAAGTCTGGTGAGTCTTCCTCCAAGACTAAGCAAAAATCAGGAGACACTTGCAACTACTATGGCAAGGAAGGACATCCAGTTTCCAGATGTTGGAAATGATTAGAGGCTTTAGAGGAAGCCATGCAACAACATCGCATCTCACCTCAGTCGCCTTCTCCTTCCATAGGGAAAGGCCATGCTTTCACTACTTGAGCATCGACCTATGGGTCTACTTGGATTTTAGATTCTAGTGCTTCTCACCATATGACTCACACTCAGTTGTTGGTCACTTCTCTTGCCTCTTGTGGTACTTCATAGATTGTAGTGAGTGACTCTACACAATTTTTATTCTTGGGTTCAGGTTCTATCTCTTTGGATGGGGGCACTCTACAAGATGTTTTGGTTGTTCTTGACATCTTGACAAACCTCCTTTCCATTTATCAAATTTTCCATTCTGGCTCTGGTAAGACAGTTGAGTTCTCACCACATGATGTGGTTATTCGGGACCTCCATGACTCTGATCTGGTTGTGGATACTAGGAGTGTTGACACTACATCTCATCTTAATAGATTTGATGGATTTGAGCCTTATGAGGGTATAGGTTCATCTCTTATAGCACATGCAGATTCAGTGAGTAAGATTTGGCATGAGCATTTGGGCCATGTCAATTACAGATATCTTCAACAGATGAGTACACAGGCACTTGTTCTTGGTCTTCCATAGATTTCCTGCATAGACGGTGTTTGTCATGGTTGTGTGCTTGGCAAGCATCACATGGATCCCTTTTCGAAGGGAAGATTCACTCGTGCTTTGGCACCCTTGGAGTTGATTCATAGTTACCTCATGTCATTTCCCACTCCTTCTTTTTCTGGGGCCAAGTATGTACTCACATTCATTGATGACTTCTCCAAACACACATGGGTGTACTTTCTGAAGTACAAGTTTGATGTCTTTGATTCCTTTCAAATCTTCAAGACATTTGTAGAAAATCAGTTTGGCCTTTCTATTCGGCAGATACACATAGATAATGGGGGGGAGTATGTGAATCAAGCTTTTAGAGATTTTTGCATTGAGCATGGTTTGCAACATCAGTTTACTATTCCCTACACCCCTCAGTAGAATGGTGTCACTAAGAGAAAGAACAGGACTTTATGGGAAATGTTGAATTGTATGATTCAATCCAAGTCCATGGATTCATCCTTTTGGGTTGAGGCAGTTAATTGTGCCAACTATATTTAGAATCAGATGCCTCATAAGGCAATTTGACATATGACTCTTGAGGAGGCTTGGTCTCATGACAACCCTGATGTTTCATCATTTTGAGTATTTGGTAGTGAGGCATGGGCATTTATTCTTGATGCTCAAAGGAGAGCCATGGAGTGGAAGAGTCGACCCCTCATTTTTGTTGGCTAGTGTGAGGATGTTAAGGCATATAGGTTGTTTGATCTTGATTCCATAGAGGTCCTATTTCAATGAGATGTAAAATTTGATGAGCGCCTTCCCATAGTGGATACCCTGTCTCTAGTGTCTACTTCACTACCTACTCCTCCCACTATAGCTCTTCAGGATTATGTTGAGGATGATTCTGATGAGGATGTTGATGATCCCCCATCTCCACCTCCACTTGCTCCACCTCAAATTCCCAAATGGTCTCGTTTTACTGTTGAGGTAGCAGGATCTATGGCATGCGATCCTTTAGACACTCGTCGCACCCCTTCTCATACTATGGGTTCTAGTCTTTTGAGTCATGGTCTTTTAGAGGATCCTTAGAAGTTTTCAGAGGTGACAGGTCACCTTGAGTGGGATAGTGCTATGGAGGAGGAGTATTCTTCTTTGATGAGGAATAATACTTGGGAACTCTATCCTCTTCCTAAGGGCAGAAAGATGGTTCAGTGCAGATGGTTGTATCACACCAAGTATGCTGCTGATGGTTCTATTGATAAATACAAAGCACGTCCTTTTGCAAAGGGTTTCTCCTAGGTTGAGGGTATTGATTAATTTGAGACATTTTCCCCAGTTGCTAAGATGAATTCTATTCGCTTTGTACTATCACTTGCAGCTTCTAGGTGATGGTCCATTTTTCAGATGGATATGAAGTGTGTGTTCTTGCATGGTGACCTACAAGAGATCTATATGGAGCAGCCTCAGCGAATTATGCAGGATGCTTCTTTTGTTTTCAGACTTCAATGTTCATTATATGGTTTGAAACAGGCCCCTCAGGCTTGGAATGAGAAGATGGACTCTTTTTTGCTCTCCACTGGTTTCACACACTGTCATTTTGATCCCACCGTCTATATTCAGAATCTTAAGGGTGGGATCCTGATTCTTGTGCTATATGTTGATGATTTCCTCATCATAGGTAGCTCATCCTCTATGATTCAGCATACTCAGGAAGCCTTGATGGAGCAGTTTGAGATGACAGATCTCAGTCTTCTACACTATTTTCTTGGTCTTTAGGTGATTCAGTCTTCTGATGGGATCTCCATTTACCAGCAAAAGTATGCTCTTGATATGATTCAATGCTTTGGCATGCTTGATTGCAAGCCTTCCCCCACACCTTTTCAGTTAGGGGTTGTTTTGACTACTACTTGCCCCACTTCTTCAGTCGATTATACACTTTACAGGCAATTGGTTGGTAGTTTGTTATACCTGGCTCACACTCATCCTGATCTTTCCTTTGAGTTTGGCCTTGTCTCTCAATTCTCCCATGATCCTCATGAGAGTCATTGGAAAGCTACCAAACATATTTTGAGGTACATTCAGGGCACCATTTCTTATGGCATTCACTACACATTAGGGGATCCTCACATTGTTGCTTACACTGACTCAGATTGGGCTAGTGATGTCAATGATCAAAAGTCTACTTCTAGCTTTGTTTTCTTTCTTGGCTTTGGTCATATCACATGGTCTTGCAAGAAGAAGACTACTCATGCATTATCATCTATAGAGGTTGAGTACCGAGTTGTTGTGCTCACTAGTTAGGAGACTTTATGGCTTCGACAGTTGATGACTGAGTTTGGTTTTCCTCCTGATGGTCCCACTATTCTTTGGTGTGACAATCAGAGTGCTATACACATTTCTTGCAACCCGGTGGAGCATCAGCGGATGAAGCACATTGAGCTTCATATGCATTTCATCAGATAGCTGATTCAAGATGGTTGTCTCATCTTGGAGTATATTCCCACTCCCGAGCAGGTTGCAGACATCTTCATGAAGCCTTTTGCATCGCTGCGCTATCTTTAGCTGCGCTCTATGCTTGGGGTGAAGGAAGCTATCCTTGGGGGTTCTTTATGAGGCCTTCCTTCCTTCATGTTTCTTTCAGCATGTTCTTCTATCTCTTTTTGGAGAGGAGTCTTTTCCCACTGGGTTTTCTCCTTTTCTCAGTTTCATAGAGATTTCCTTGTACTTGGGTACCTGATCTGGCCTTGTTGTCAAGACCCATTGTTTTTTGCTTTTAGTAGCTTCTTCTAGGTTTTAGCTTCTCCCTAAGTCTAGCTTAAGGGGGGGTGTTAGAGTCATTGGTTATTTACTTGATTAATTAAACAATATTTGTTTAATTAATTAAAGTTCCCTTTTATCTCTTTTACACTTAGGCTAACATTAGGTGCATAATAATTATTTATTTTATTAATTATTAATGTGCAAGCCTAGGGTTTTCCTTTTTAGGGTTTTTTGACCTATATGTGGTTGAAATCTTTTCTTTTGTATCATTATTCTTTTACACATTGGATAATATAGAGCTCCACATCTTTGAGCATTTTATTGTTTGCTTCTCTTTGCTTCTCCCTATAACAAGTATTCTTAGCTTGCAGAGATCACTAGGCTCCTATGAAGTTGTATTTTCTCAACTTCTACATTGTTAGCTCCATAACCATATTTAGAAATAATATTAAAACTAGGGCCATAATGCATTTGTAATTCTTGGGAAGGAGGGGAATGAATATACAGAGCATCATTCCAACTATGGGTATCATACTCAGAAACATGGTCACCTTCCTTCTTATTGGGAATAAAACATTGGCCTCCTTAATAGTAGTGTGATTATCCTTCTTAGAAGAGGTGTGACCATTCTCCTTAGTAGGATCACAATCATCTTCCTTAGCAGGAGGACAATCGACTTTATGAATAGAGGTGTATGAGATCGTCAAAATGTCTAGGTGGATAGGATCTAATTTGTACTCTTCAATAAAGGATTTGATAAATTCAAAGGATCCCCAATCATCATTGAGGTATGCATTAAATTCATAAGAAGTGGAAGGGGTAGACTCAAGGTTCTTCATTTTAGGATGATCTTCTTTAGGGACATTCATCTCATGAGTGAATTTTGAAACAAGCACTACCAAACAAAATATCGACATGTTAGAAGATAGCAAAGGAATAAAGTTCCTAAAACTAGGGGCAACCAAGTATTGACCAAGAGCTACCATTTCACACAAGTGAATCATGTCTAAGTCAGCCTTGATTATATTACTTCATTATTAGCAATAAATTTCATAGAATGATGCAAAGTAGAAGTGACTACTCTAAAGACATGAATATAGGGTCTTCCTAAAATAATGTTTTAAGGTAAAGGTCCAAGCATAGCATAAAATAGGGTGGTAATAGTAATGGGTCCAAAATTCAAAGGAAATATTATCATGCCTAGGGCTTGTCGATCAAAATCTAACGAACCCACGAATGTACAAAGAAGAAGTGGCAATAGAAGAAGAATCAATTTTAATTTTAGGTAATAATTTGACACTACATTTGTTGAGAGTTGAACGAGTATAAATGAGAACACACCTAAACCAATGTTAATATAAACTCATTATCATTAGAGGATCCGCTTTCTCCTATACTTCTAGATATGGGAGTTCATGCAGATAGAACATAATATTTAGTGAACCTGCATGAATATGAGTCATCAATGCATTCACATCCATTAGCCTAGTAGAAGAAGGAAATAAAATATTTTGCAAGGCCTCCTAAATAATTCCTTGGTAAAATATAGAAGTTTGAAGAAACTCCCAAAGTGAGATCTTGACAGGAGTAACATGAAGTTGCTCTACAAGATCATACTCACTAGGCACTTTAGTTGCAAGTTTAGGTTCTTGAGGGAGGCTTGGTTGAGAAGGTGGTAAATTAAGGTTTTGTTGATTCCTTATAGTATTGTAAGTGTGGGACACAACTCTATAGGAGGAAGCCTTAGATTGCATGAATCTCATGTAAATATTTGGTGTGTTGTTTGTGATAGGAACCCCACAAATAGAATAAATTATTTTGAGAGATGGCCTAGCCAGAATCACATAAATGACTAGTCTCTTAGGGCTTTGAGGGGTAGTGGAGGATAGAACCACATTCAAAGAATCTTCAACTTGTGAAGAAGAAGATAGTTTAGACAAAGAAGTTTGTTTATTAGATCTTTGGATAGGAGACACCTCTAAGAAATCATCTATTACATCATCTAACATATCAAAATATTTTTTAGAGAATTCATTATCAAAAGCATTATAGTTTTGAAGAAATAGATCTAGCATTATTTCATTCACATCGAGTTCAACAAAATATAGAGGGGATTTGCTAATCCTGAGTCTCAAGAAAAATAAATTCTTCAAGGAGTGAATAGCCCTTAGTTACCTCAAAGTATAAAGCTCAAGTGACAAAGTAGAAAATAAATAATGCTTGAATAGCTAGATTGAATGAAAGCTAAGATATTAAGTACAAGAATGATTAGTTGCTAAATTAAAAAAAATTGTAGATACAATTAGGAGATAAATTATAGAATAAAAAACTAGAGAACTCATAGATTTTTCTCCTAGAAGGAAAAAGCCTCAGCCATGGATGACAATGCGCCATGGGGACATTTGCACCCCATGTCATCCCTATCAAAATAAGAAGTAAGAACCTTAAATCTACAATACTCGGCTCCTCAAACTTAAACATCTACACATAGAAAGTATGAGGAAAAAAATTGGGGTTATTTCGGGGCTTGTCTCAATCAAACATCCATTTTGGTGATTCCACCTCCATGGATAGCTAGATAGATAAATATTGACAAAATGACATGAAATTAAAAGATGTGTGATAGAAGCAAACCCATTATGGAGGAGATCCCCTATTGTGAATGTAATAGATGAAAAAGATGGAAAATTGTAAATAGATGAGACAAATTTGAAAAAGGAGTGTTACCAACACTTTGTGGCTCCCTTCTTGGCTTGATAGATGAGACATGCTTGATTGCAAAAGAGCCTTGATTGTTGTTGTGATAAGAATTTGATAGCACTACGCTATGAAGAGAAAGAGAGAAAATATGTAGAAGCAAAATAGAATAAGAGAGAAAAATTGAATTAGAATAGGTGAGAATGATGAGAATGAGAGTGAAAAGGGAGGTTGTGTGAGGTTGGATGGGCAGAAAGAGCCATTACACTCACATTCCTATCACAATGATGTGTGCCATAGGAAAATAATGTGAAATTATCTCATTTGAAAATTACACATCATGTAGATGTTTTTATTTTGCGTGATCATCCTTCTCAAAACTTTACAAAAAATGAGGCATCTAGATTGTTAATGCTTCATCTTTGTCCCCTATGAATTTTGAAGTTTTAAATTTTGAATCATAGGCAAGGAAAACTTTAGTGGCGATTCTTCACCAATTGGCGAATAATAGAAATCGGGAGCTCCAAAAATGGTGAATAATACAAGCTAAAATGAAGATTGAATTGCTAGGCTTTTACAAAAAAATAATTTCATCTTGATTATTTCACCATGTAAACGATGCGTCATTGGAACTGATTCGCCGGTAGTTTATACAATAATTAAAAGGATTAATTATATTCGCCAGTAATATTATATTCCTTCAATTAATTTTGGGACGATATCACCATTAATTGTAAATTGAAATTATGTAGTGGGACCAAGTTATAATGACGTGGGTGACATTGACGACGAGGATGAGCACCTGAGATTAAATGAGGTTGATCAAATAACATACTAAGCTAGTGGAATATGACGTATGTCATGAACTATTGGCAACAATGAACGGTGGAGATCAAATGGAGCTTTGATAGGAGGTCAATCCAGGAGCTTGATGTGAATATTGTAGATTCCCTTCTTCATTCTCCAGAATTACACAAGCGATGTACCTATGCCTTGGTGGATCTCTCACCATGACAAGTGTTGACATGAATGATGAACGTGCAAACATGAGGATGAAAAGGTAAGTGTGAACACCAAGTGGAATATGAAAGCCTTATTGATGTGAGTGAACATCATCGGTAGGACACTTAGGGATGTCCCCCCGATACAACGATGACCTTCCTATTGAATGGACAAAGTGAAATCGTCAGGACCATAAGGAAGGTCAAAGCCAAAGTGTCACTCAAAGTGGTGACGACTATCATGTTAAGATTAAATGTTTGTATGGGTTTTCATCATGATGATCACAAAATGACTTCAATTTCACTTTGGCTATCATGTAACATTAAATCTAATCATGTGACCCAAAACAAATTTCATGCCTCAACAAGCCTTTTAATCAGCACATGTGTACTAGGTCATGGAATGAACCTGCAGTTGTCTGATTTAAAATCTAATCGATGGTAAAACTTTCAAGTTTCATTTAGTCTTACTTTTCAAGTCAAATTTTTTAAAAACACTTCATTTGTGTGTGCTCCAATGCATTTTCAATGGTGAATTTATGCTTGGTGGTGAGGGGCTCTACCCCTCGACCTCGCTTGTATCGTGATAGGAGCATGTCAGGGCCACTATCCCCAGACCCCGAGAGGGGGCATTTCCTCATTGACCCCCACAAGAGGGCTCTGCTCCCTTGACCCTGTCGGTGGCTACCACCCTCGGGCCCCTACTTCAATAAAAATAAAAAAATATATGGGGCAACTGTATCAACCAACTATGAAATTTTTTAAAAGAGAGATTCACCATTGTAATTAATCTTTGTAGTGATTATTCACTAGGATTCACCACTGTGATTATTATTTTTACCAGTTATTCATTAAGATTCGCTAGAATTTTAAATTTTTTTTAATACTATGCATAAGATTCACCAGGAAAATTAATATTTTTTTCAAATAAAAGGAAAGATTCACCAAGATTTTACATCTTTGTCGAGGGGGGGGGTTTCTAATAGTTATCCCTGCTCATAGGTTTTTTCATTAATGTGGTAGGGTGCTATAAATGCAATGAGCTAAATGCACAAGTGTGAAATTGCCATGAGGTGCAATTTTATGACACTACATTTTGACCCCACTTTAGTGAGTTGTATTTTTAGAGAAAAAAACTACACTGAAATAGTTGGGAAGACATATAAATTTAAAATTTTGAAAATTTTACAAATTTTCCAAAAAGGATATTGTAGAGGCCATAGAGGTCAAGTGGGAGGATATTGGTATTTCCCTAGTGTTTGAACTCAACAAGGAACTACAAATCTTAACGTGAAGTTTCACTTTGCAAAAATCAAGATCATTTTCCTTTGTTGTGTGAAGTTGTGGTTGCATCCAAGGGGGATTCCAAGATACATGCATCATTTGATGTTTGGAATCCATCTTTTTATTATTTGTATACAACCTCAGTTATCTCTAAAGGAGATGATGGGCCAGTGGAAGCTAGTCTTGATGTAATTTGCAGGGTAGTATTTTTTAAGGAGAGGTCATTATCAATAGGGTCATTTTTTGAGCTACAAATGGTGATAGGAGTTACCCACTCCAATATTGATTCTAAGCGCTTGCTAACAAATGGTGAAATAAATGTTGGAGAGATTTGAATGATTAAAATTTGGAACAAGTGAAGTGTGCCTCAGAGGAATCGGCTAGCCTTCTTCATCATTTTGAATTTGAAGTTGGTATGGTCTCTATTTGGAAATAAAAACAAATGCAATCTCAAGAGGATATTATAAAAGTCAAGTTGAAAATCAAGCAACAACTGCAAGATATGCTATTACATAAAAAATCCTCTTTGATTCAGGGATCTTGTCCTTTCTTTCAAGTATCAAGATCAATATTATTTTGATGGTGGGATCAATATTCTATTATAGAAAAAAAAAGTAGTATGATATGATAAATACCTTCTCAAACTATGTAAGGTCTACAAAATGGTTGCATCTGAACAACCTATCCATGCTTATAAAATATATCTATAAAATCTACAAATTGAATAAAGTGTATAGTGAGGATTAGATCTCAAATATAAAAATAACTATCAAAGACAATTATTTAATTACCCAAAAATATTGCAAGCCATTTAATGGTAAAACTGTAAAATAAAAAATAATTAGATTGAAAATGGACATATTGCCTCTAGAAGCTTGCTTTGTTCGTTTGCACAAACTATATATTATTGGTTTAGGATATATCCTTTATAACACTCATGTGATTATTCTCAATAATATCAAAAAGAATCTCTCACAAGAGTAGCATGCAAAATGATTTTTTCACTTTCAACTATTCACCTTATTATATATAACCCTAGTATTCCTCTTCACCTCTTCACCTCTTCACCCCTACTAACCTTAGATTCACCATTCTTGAGATCCAATGTTCTTACATGCAAGGACAATATTTTTAGCTACAATATATGACAATTGACATATTGAAATCATATGATAATTATTTAATTTTTATAAATAATACCTATCTACGAATATATATGTATACTACTTTTTTTATTGAGAAGATCCTAAGGTGGCTAACCAGCCCCTGCATCCAATGCCAAGGTTGTATTAGCCATGGTAGAAGCGTTTGCAGGCATTTGTGTATACGACTTGATCTATATACCATTTGTCATTTTGTTTCTACATGATTTATTTTTCTATTGCGTACCCCTTAATTTTATGTGCTCACATGAATCATGTATTAGATTTAACTTATTACTTTCTTGTTACAAAATGTAAACTTATGAGAATGACACAACTAATATTCTTATTATATTATAATATTTATATTTATAAGTATCATTATATGTTATATTTTAGAATGAACATTGATATTGTATATTTTAGTATTTTATAATAGTTTATTTTTTGAAAATTGTTAATATAATATTGTTATATTATAATAAGTATTTATTACAAATTATTTAGTTTTAATTATATATATATATATATATATATATTTAATATTTAATAATATATATTACCTTATTAAATTATTAGAATAATATATTAATAAAAAATAATTTTATTTTAATAATAATTAGAGTATTAATAACCTTCTTGGAAGTTTTTTCAAATGGAATATATATCCTATTAAATTATTAGAACAATATATTTAAAAAACTAATAAAAATATATTTTAATTTAATAACAATTAGAATATAATTTTTTTTTTAGGTTTTTCCAAATGAAATATATATCTTATTAAGTTATTAAAATATTATATTTTAAAATTTAATAACAAAAATAATTTTGATTTAATAGTAATTAGAATATAATTAAACAATTTAATTTGAAGGAAAAATATATTATTCTCTAAGAATATGCCATCTGCTTAGCTTTTCAATACAAGTTTAGAGATTTTATTATTTTTTAATTATTATGAATGATTTATTATATTGTTATTTTATTGTTTTTAATTAAGTAAATTTTAAGATTCATTGAGTTGGTTATTATTGTAAATTATTATTACAAGGAGTACTAATAATAATATAAAAATATCATTTATTTATTTATTTTAAATACTATATATATATTTCAAAAATAACTATTAATTAAAAAAAATACCTTTCAAATAAGTTAAATAAAGTAATTACAAGATAAAATCAAAAACTCTATAATAAAGCTAACATTTATTTATTATACTGAGTTAAAAGTGGAGTAAAATCCATTCCTAAAAAATCACAAAATAATAGTTCACTTTCATTTTTCCTAAAACCCAGTCCATAATACTCCAAAAAATTTAGTCAATCATGTGCAAGATAAATAATTTTATAATTTATAAAGTTAAATATTTACATGTTCACTTTTAAAAAAATTAATATTATTGGAAGAAGACAAAAAATTTAGTTTTTAATTGATTAAAAACAAATTATTAAATTTTTATAAACTAAAGTAATTCTCAAGTAAATCTAGACATTTTAGATTGATTTAAGATATTTGTAGTGGTAATTAATATTCCTATTATGTTTATTAATAAATATTATTCATTTGACATGCACATAGTTCTCAAATTCTTAAATCTTTGTTGGGCTATTCTAACTATTATGTCCTTGCTAATTCATTATGTTGGTAGGTTTGAACCTTAACAATGAAATTGTTGGTATTCATGCTAGTAACTTCATACTCCCAACTCTCACTAGGCCAATATGTTTGTGGACTTTTTGCCCCTACTAGACTATTAAGTTTGGAGGTTTGAACTATACATATTAATTTAGTGTGTTTGTGTAGAGGACGAGGTCACCCATTTGTGACCTCGCCTATATATATTATGTTTATTGTTATTAATCATTGACATATAAATAATTCTCAAATTTAAGTTATGAGCTTTTTATTTTTTTTAGGTCTTTATATGACATTGTAAAATGTAATAAAATAAAATAATTTTAATAAATCTATCATCTATAATTAATATTAATAATATGTATATTATTGCATTAGTTATTTGATGTGTATGAATGTCAAATGTAAGTTATGAGATTTTTATTTATATTTACATGATTACAACATGAAACTTCTTAAAAATATTATAAAATGACAAATTTACAAATATTTTTAATCACATAAAAATTGATCAATATAATCATGTTTGAAGTATGTATAAATACATATGAGAGTTTTTGAGATGTAGTCTAAAACTAAATAACGTTTCCACAAGTCAGAGATAATTACCAACATTACACAAAATATAGAGAATATAAAAACTTCAAGAGCTGATAGAGTCAACTTTGTCTTCCATTAGAAAATGACCCTTATAACAAAAGAATTTTGCTCACTTCAAAATTTTGAGATGCTTTGGTTTTGCTTTTAGGCCATGAAGAGAGCACAATTTACATGTTTCCAACATTATGTAAATATTAATGAGCTAAAAAAATTTCTTAACCATTCAACATATATGATAAAAAACCTCTTTAAAAAAGAAAAGATATTTAGAACTTTCATTGCACATAGAGTCATGTATAACCAACCTACTTAAATTTTATAGTTTTTTGCACAAATGAAAATTAAAGCATATAGTCCTAAGTCCTCTTATAGGTGCCTAATGTCTCCAAAAAATGACTTACAATAGAAAATGATCTTTTTATTCTATTTAGTAATAGATAACACATTTATAAGCCTCATAAACTTATAATGTGAAGTGTATTGAAAAAGGCCTTGATCAAACATCAGAAACCTCAACTGAACCCATATGCCCATTTTGTTGATTGTAGAGTAATGGGTAGAAGCATTGAAATAGTCATTGGACCGAGACCACAAGATAGAGGATTAATTGATGAAACTATTCTTGAATCCTCTTCATAGGAAACATTACCGACTAATTGGTATTCTCATTTAGCACTAGGATCCTACAAAAGTGGAAGCAATAGTTTTAATTTGCTATATATTAACCATCTTTTACTTACAATTTTTTTTGAAAATGGAAGTTAGAAGGTGTCATACCTCTACTCCATTTAATCCAAGATCAATTAGTACTACACCAGGGTTTAGCTAATCACCAAAAAATTTTTTTGGCACATTTGGTGCAACAACAAGAATATCTGCTTCATGAGTAAAACCTGTACGAAATTCTCTATTTTGAGTAGCTATGGTCTACATAATTTTTTAGTGGAAACATGGTTTAAAACTTTAAATTAATACTTAAGTAAAGATTGTCTAGAATATGGCCCATATTCAGACATGTCAAACACTTATTATGTAGTCCACCCTTAATCAATGTGTATTTATTTACAGACTAAACATTTGTACTTATAAATTTATAGATATGTATTTTTCTAGATCCAATTTCAGTTGAAAATAAAGATTATGATATTTCTTGTAGAGTATGTAAAAAGTGATCTATGAAAATTCAAATCTACCCATTTTGTCTAACAAATTTGTATTTAACTATTGTTGTTGTTGTCCCTTACCTTCAAAATAAAGTGTAAGCTAAAAGTCTAGCACAACTAATTCTCAAGCAAAAGTTTTTAGTATTTTAAATTATCCTTTATAGCTCAAATTTTGATGCTACTCTTTGGATTGCAAATGTTTTACCCTTAAAGAATCTACTCTTCATGTGACAATTTTACTCAATATTGTGGTGGACACATTAGATACTTCAACCATAATGATTCAATAAATTGATGATTCAAATTATTTTATTCCTTTCAAGGTGATCACACAATGTTCATGCATTTCTAGGATAGTATAGTTATAAGCCTACTGTCTAGAATCGCAATTTTGTACTATAGACTCATCACTATGTGAACTAATATTTGTCTAGGGTATTAATTGTTTATCTTAGCCATTTATGTGTATACCCTTAGCTTCCATATTTGCTTGTCTCATTTGAATTTTTTTTGACATATCTATCTCTGATAAGTCATAACCAAATTCTAAGGTCATTTTTAGATGGGCGTGCTCTCTTCTAGATATGATGAACTAGGGCATGAGTGCACTAAATGTGTTAAATATCCATCAATGTGTTATTTGGATGATCAGACAAACTTCAGGAAATCATAACATTAAGAGAAAGATTAATAAAAGTTAAATGAGATAAACTCTTGACAATCTTTGTTTGGGATTTTCTTTGCTATTTGGTTCTATGTTAAATATTCTTTTCAAAATTGGAAGATTTTTTGTTATGATCAATTAGAATAGACTTTGCAAGAAATGCATAAATATTGTCTTATGTAAGAAGCACATGAATAGAAATAATAATTTGTTGATATATCACAAGAGATAACTCTTTGTTTTCAAACACAAATCTCCATATTTTACACATAGATCCAATAATTATCGCCAATGAATCAGAATAGTAGTATCAATCTTAGTTCAATGATATATGTCAATATCAGATTCAAAATTAACAATAAATTCTAGATACTCCACATTGGGCATTGAAACAAACTGAAAAGTTATCTTTATTTGCATCTTCTCCAGAAACTCATTTATCTTGTAAGTCAGGTAGCATCTTCAAATTGTATGTATTGGCTTGTGTTGCTAGAATTGGCAGTCATGTAAATTTTTGTAACATACTGGCTATTATAAGTTTTGTACTAAGGGCCTTTGTCATTTTTATGGAAAAATACATGATAATGGGTCTCTTTAACTTAATCCCCTACTTGGTGAAGAAGACCCTATGTGGGATGATTAATCAAATTCAAAAATAAGACAAATCATTATACAATTAGTACTCCCCGGGTTGAGGTTGACAAGAGGTATATGTAGTGTAGAATTTTCCAAGTCAACAAGGCTTTAGACATCCAATTTGATAATAATTCTAGAATAATAGTCAAATTTTGAGAGATTGAATGGTTCTCTACGTGTAGGTGGATTTGCAAGGTGTACTTTACTCTAAAGCATTCTCATGAGGTCAGACACAATGATAAAAAAAATATGAGCAATATAAAAGGTATATAGAAATAAATGCCTTGTGGGCTTCGACAAGGGGTATTTTAAACCAAATTGGCATCTAACATGGTCATGACTTAAGAATTAACCAATATTATTATACCTTTATTTTACCCTACCCTTTATTGAACCCTAATTTAAGCCTAACCCTACCACTTACCATAGCCCTAACCTTAGCTCCAAGTTTTATTTTGGATTAATAATTTTAATCCTAACTTAACATTAACCCTAACCCTAATTAAATATTAATCATAACCCTAATTAAATACTAATTAAACCCTATTTGAACCTTAATCTAAATGAACCCTAACCTTAACCCTAATTGAACCATAAACCTAACTTTAACAAACCTTAATTGTAAACTTAACTAAAATAATCTTAATTGAACCCTAACTGTAACTTGAACTTGATTCTAATCATAAAACTAATTGAATGCTAACCCTAATTGAACACTAATTCCATCCATAAGCCTAATTGAACCTAAACACTGACTCTAATTAAACCTTGTTGTTGGGGTTAAATTAGAGTCCAATTAGCATTCTAGTTAAACCCAATTGTAAGATTAACCAAAATAAGTCTAACTAAACCCTAACTATAACTTGAACTTGACCCTAATCATAACACTAATTGAATGCTATCCCTAACCAGATAAAGGTTTTGAACACTAATTCCAACCATAAACATACTTAAAACCTAATCCCAACTCTTAGTAAACCTTATTGTTACAATTCAATTAGGGTTTAATTAGCATTCTAGGATGGAGATTAAGGTTAGGTTACGGTTAGAGTTGTGAATATCTTAATATTAGCTTATAAATTTGACCATAACTATAATCATAATTGAATCCTAACCCTAATCTTAACCCTAACACTAACCATAATTAAATTATCACTCTAACCCTAACCGTAATTAAATCTTATTGTTATGGTTGAAATAGGGTTAGGTTTGGGGTTCAATTAGAGTTCTAGTATAAATCTTGAGGTTAAGGTTATTTATTTCTTCATATTAGTTTATAAATTTGACATTAATGATAAATATATTAAACAAAGAAAAGTTACTACATATTTTTATTAAATTATGGTAATTATCTAGGACAAATAAATTAAATTGGAACTAAAATTTATTTTTAAAATAATTAAACAATTATTAATTATAATTTTAGAATAATTTTTTTCTTTGCATCCAAATTATTTTATTTTCTAAACTTACATTAAATTCTAACTTCAAAAAAATCAAAAATTATTTTGCATGCCTACTTTTGTATTTTTGAGTTCAATTAGGTATATTGTTCTTTAAATTTGAATAACTAATCATTTTGTAAATTAATAATCAAATCACCACAATGTGTGTGTATATATATATATATTACAAAAACAAGTAGTTAAATCTAGAATTCTATTTGTATGTGAAATGAAGTATTATTAAGGTAAGAATTATTAATCATATAAAAAAATTAAATCAACAAAATATTTTAAAGCTTAGAATTAATTTTAAAATTAAACTAAATTTTAATTTTAAAAATTTATAAAGTATTTATTATCTATTTTTAAAAATAATCACTTAAATTATATTAATTATTCAATACAAATAAATTAAATAAAACTGCATCCTATCTAATGTATATGTTTTATACATTTGAATGTGAAGATTATTTGTAATACATACAATGTAAAAGGTGAAGTGGTATATCTATAATGGTTGATCATTGTACTATATTTAATATAATTAAATAAAACTAAATATTATTTCATGATTATTTCATTCAACGTTGTAAGAACTAAATCGTCAACACAACTTAGCTCTCAAAACCCCATAAAACTAGCTTGATTACTATGTAAAATATTTATTCAAATGTTTCCAATCTCCATGCTTAAAAGGTCAAAAGCTCGATTCTCTTCACAAGTGTTTCAATGTTCAAAAAATTGAATATTTTTAATTTTATTGGGATTTATTTTTTATTAAATTGGAGCTCATTTTAGACACAAACTTCATGAGAGAAAAATAAAAGGTTAATTGATAATTTATAGACTAAAGATTTGAAAATGAAAAAATGGTATTGTTTTTCTTTAATTATGTTGGTATGAATAAGGGTTAGAATTTGGTTAAATATTTTATAAGAATTGAATTTTTTAAATGGTACAATCAAGGAATGCAATTAAATTAATTAAATTACAACTGGAAAGGATTCAATAATGTGGTTTATATAGATGGATGTGTAAAAATAGATAAAATACAAATAAATGTATGCAAATGTGTGTATATAAGGATATGTGAAGGTCAAAAGAATGAACCCAACATTACACAAAAGTATATGAAGGCCAAAATAATCACATAAATAAGAAAATTCAACCATTACACATATATACACATTGTGATTTATAATTATATGCATTATAAAACAAAGATTAAATATATATAGTAAATTATTATTTAAAAGTGGTAAATTTTAATAGGCATTTGTTTATTATTGGAGTTTTTTAATCAAGTGTTGCTTATAATGTATAAAGAATAATTTTAATTTTTTCATTTAGGATGGATTATGTTTTTAAATGGATGTTATTTAAGGTTAAAATTTGGTTAAATATTTTTATACGAATTGAATTCTTTAAATGGTATAATCAAATAATACAATTAAATTAATTAAATTACAATTGGGGAGGATTCAATAATGTGGTTTATATAGATGGATGTGTAGAAATAAATAAAATACAAATAAATGTATGCAAATGTGTGTATATAAGGATATGTGAAGGTCAAAAGAATGAACCCAACATTACACAAAAGTATATGAAGGTCAAAATAATCACATAAATATGAAAATTCAACCATTACACATATATACATTGTGATTTATAATTATATGCATTATAAAACAAAGATTAATTATATATAGTAAATTATTATTTAAAAGTGGTAAATTTTAATAGGCATATGTTTATTATTGGAGTTTTTTTTATCAACTGTTTCTTATAATGTATACAGAATAATTTATTTATTTTCATTTAGGATGGATTATTTTTTAAATGGATGTATTTAATTTTAAAACATAGAATTTTTTTTTATTCATCAAAGAGTTATTTTATTTATTAAATATCTTTAAAAATTTGTGTTTTGATCTCAATATGAAATTATTTTATTTGATGCATATTTAAAGTCTTTGGTGTCTTTAGTGTATGCTATTATAGAATTATTTTATTACTTCATATTTTTTACTTAATATAAATCATTTCTTTAAAAACAAAAAAATTGAGAGAAATTAAATTTGGTCATGTTATATCTCTCTCTAACTCCCCCTCTTTCTATCCCTATCTCACTCTCTCCATATTGCAAACATAACATGAGCATAACATGAGCCTGTTGGTTGTTGGTAATTGACCTTCTACACCTCTTCGGCATACCCATTGAACACCAAGGTGCAACTGCTAGTTAATTATAATTTGAGAATAAATTAAGAAATGAATATATATATATAAAATAAACCTTTTTTATTTCTTTGTGTCAAGTGATTTCATTTTCTAAAATCATATTAAATTCTAACTTTAAAAAATTATAAAATATTTTACATGCTTATTTTTCTATTTTTGAGTTGAATTGTCTTGTTCTTAATTTGAATAACCAATCATAAAGCAAATAAATAATCAAATCAACACAATATTTGTAAAACTTATATTTCATTTTAAAATTAAACAAAATTCTATTTTTTAAAATTCATAAAATATTTATTATTTAATTATTAAATTCATAATTAATTAAATTACAATAATTATGTAATATAAATTAATTAAATATTAAATAGAAGTACATGTTCCTTTTTTAAATAATTCAAAAATCAAACACTAAAATTCAAATTTAAAAGTATTCTTTTATTGTATTTTTTTTCATTTTCACATACAAACTTTTTTATATTATAAAATTAAACTAAATTCTAATTTTAAAAATACAAAATATTTGAAGTTGATAAGTTTTAAATTTATTAATTATGATGATATCCAAAAACTAAAAAAATCAAAATAACCAAATAGATTAATTACAAGTAGAACACACAAAATTCTACATTGATCAATATTAACCATGAAAGTTGCATGAAATTTTATTTGATCTATGAATCTTTTGGCTTATATATCTTTTTTTTTTTAAATGTTTAAGTTGCATACTTTATAGGTAATTGAAAAATAATAGTTTAGATTGTATATTTTGTTAATAATTTAATGATATTTGTATTGTGAGATTAAAATACTAATTTAAGAGTAAATGTTCAAAATGATCATTTATTCAATTTTTTATATTTTATCTATATATATAGCAAAACAAACTTATAAATATCAATAGTAAAGTAAAAATTAAAAGAAAATGTTAAAAAATTGTATATTTTATGAATATTTTAATAATTATTATGTTAAAAAATTTAAAATTAATTTCAAAAATATCTGCATTAAAAATAAATGAATAGAATGGAAAATATAAAGTACACAAATTTTGAAGAGTTCAAAAAAAATCTTAAAAATTGTTAATATTTTTTTGATTATGGTCTTTGTGGTAGAAAAATCTTAAAAAGCTGCAATAAAAAGTTTATGTTTCTGAAAATCTGTCCTTATCAAAGTTTTGTAGCCAATAAAATTGAGGAAAATTAATTTTTGAAATTTGAAAAGTTAAAAATCTTGCATATTTACTTTAACTATATACAAATATTTGTCAAATAAACATAAAAATGATCTCTCATTCATTAACAACAGACTTATTAATCACTAATTAAACCACAGTGGTGCCTATAGTTCCTTCAAAAGGAACTAATAATAAAAAGACATGCAGTTGAAATCAAAAAATCATTGCCTACATATTCTCAGTAATAAGGTAAATATCTTCATATGCAAACAACAGAAATAGAGATCAAAATATAAGTAAAAAAGACTTTTGGATTGAGTATAGAAAAATACCCAGTTTACAATTGGCATCTTTGTATTCCCTTGATCATAATATTTTACCAGAAATCTATATGCTCATATTTATGAAAAAGACAGAAATAACCTTCTTTAAAGGAAGACAAAAATATGTTTTCTGTACATAAAAGCAGTACCAAATAGAACATTTGCATTGTGTATAGAAAAATATCCAGTTTGCAATGGCATCTTTGTATTCCCTTGTTCCTAATATTTTACCTCAAATCTATATGTGCATATTTGTGGAAAAGACATAAATAATCTTCTTTCTCATTAGAAGAAAAAAATGGAATACAAAATTTAGCATTTGCCGTTTGACGTTTTCCATGTCACATTTCCATGCTACCTTGGTAATTCTGAACCATGGTTGCTCGTTGAGGGATCTGAACTTACTACAACATTCTCCAAAGAGCCCACGGCCTCCTTCCCCTCTGATTCTATAAGCTCAATCAAATACACTCCCCCATCAGTCAAACCAATAGCGAATTGGTTAAATTTATGTGGGTGTGCAGCAATTGCAAGAGGATAGATATTGTCACTGCAGATCGAAACCAAGAAAAGATCCATTAATTTAGGTTAGGTAGTGTTCAAGAAGTGTACCATAACATGTACATAAATGACACCACACCTGCGCATGCCTGATGGCAAATATGAAGGAGGGACACAGAAAAGGGGCCTTAGGACATCTGCATCAAAAACACCAACTGCACCATCAAAGAAACTGGCATAGACTAGTTGGCTATCACACGAATATTGGGCACTTGAAATTGGTGCAGCCATTGAATCCTGAGGTTCCCACTGCAAAAGAAAGTAGCAAGTAGTCATTAGCTGTTTCATCAAATGAGTTTTCATTTATGAACTTAGTATAACTATAGATTGAAAATTTTAATGTCTTTAAGCAAAGCCCAACATATAATGTCTTAGCATTTATACAAGTGTAGCATCTTACATGGCATGCCCGTTCAAATCTAGAAGCTTCATAAATTGCAATCTGGTTCTCCTGCACAACTAGCAAGTGAACCTGATCTTTGTGGAACTGTATTTTGCTAACTCCAACTGGTGATGATAACCTTTCTCCATGTGGATATACAATTTTTTCTTGCTGCATTTTCCACTCATCTAGGCTCCAGGCACAAAGCTGCCACCATAATATTTATCTCAATCAAAACAGTGTTTTCAGGACTTGAATGCCAAAAATGTAAACCAGTTGATTAATTCTCAGGGAGCTAAACTTGTTACCAGGTCATCAGCTCCGGCCGATATCAACAGATTCAAAGATAGCGAAAATGCCAGGCTAGTGATTTTCTTTTGATGGTGTCCTTGCAATATCGTGTCGGATTGCTGGTATTATACACATGCAATGGCATTATAGAACCAGGTCATAAATGAAAAACAGGAAAAACTACTAAATACTAAATGTTCATGAAAACTGATATATCCACGGTACCTCGGCCGATTCGGAATTCACATTGCGTATAAGAATTTTTGAGTTCTCCAATCCAAAAGCAATGGTATTATTATTATTTGGATGGAGAGCAAAAGATGTTGCTGCTGGGGAAGGGGGCAACAATATTGATAGAAGCTGCATTAGAGTTTGCATTATTGCATTAGGAATCTTATATCAATCACCAAGAAATCATAAATTTAGGAATGAACATCATAGGGATACAGATTTCTACCCATATCATGATGTTCTTTAAAACGTTTATAAAAATAGAGTATTTATTCATAAGGATTAAGTATAAGTAGAATCAATGGTAAATTACCATATTTTTTAGCTTGAGAAATAAATATTTAATAGAAAAGGAAGAACATGATTAGTGAAGCAAACTATAAAACTACAAAGAAACCTATTCATTCTAAATGAACATATCAATCACCTTCAATTTATCTAGTTTGAGTAAGAACACCTCTCCACCAGAAGTGGATAATACGTATCTGTCATTGTTTGACAAAACCATGCATGAGATTTGTTTATCTGGATCCTTGCAACTTGAATCATGCGTGGTTGGTTGACTAGCTGACTCAAAGAACTTAGGTGGAACGGTAGTTGTTGCCTGAAAATAAGTTCATAATACTCGGTCAGATTAAATGCATAGGTTCATTTAAAATAAATTGACTTCCATTTTAAGCCCAAGTAAGTTTCCATCTGAAAATCTGCACCTTCCCAGTTGGATTCCCCTCATTACATGTCCATATCCATCGCTTGTGATCAGCATTGGAGTCCAAAGCTAAGACATTAGAACCAGACTTTGTATACAGTAATTGAACAATCTGTAGAGCACAGTATGGAAAATTAGAGGTACACAAGAGAACAAGTAAATCAGATTTTGCATTTCTCCTTAATAGTTTTATCTGGAATATAGAGGATGAGAGCTTGCCTTTCCCTTTGACATAGAATCTGGTAATTTGAGAAACCTAAAGAGCATTGAATATGACGCCTCTGCAAGGTTCAATTTTCTTATCTTGTTTGCATCCTCATCTCGAAGACTTTGTTTGACATATGTTGGTCGGATGTTGTCAGCATTGTTCTGTATATGTGTAACAGTCATTGCAGTTAATTACGGATTTCAAGAAACAATCATTTTAGATGCGTATACATTAGTGTCAAATGGAGGTGATGAGAATGGAGAGAACATGATATGGTATTAAAACTATTAAGAATGTAGAAACAATTACACATGAAATAGACTGCCTTATACTCCACACCACAATTTTCCGATATCCTAACACAACCCTTATCATGAAAATTATTCACATCCACCTTAATATAAATTTTCAAATATCAGACTACAATCAAGGATTGGATCACAACATCTAAGGTTTTTCAAGTCTCCCATGAAGTCTTCAAAGTTCCATCTTCTATCCAATATCAACTCCAAAAGCTCCATAGAGTTGATTTCAAACACAAAAAGTCACTCATTGCCATTGCCCAATGACTAACTGGTGTATGATATTGCCAACAAATGGAGCCGCCTAGACATTCATCCTGACTCTAAAATCACGGTATATTCAGATTATCATCACCTTTCTAATAGAATTGTGCCTATGTTACTAAATTCACCTAGATTTTGATCCTTACTGAACCACCCAATCCACTGATATTTTTACTTGACAATTTCACATTACACTACTTCCAAATTTCTGCAAAAAACTGCATTTTATGGGCTGACATTTTCAATATTTTTTTATTCATACATCCAACTTAAAAAATAGTTAGAGAAGGTCTTACCTTACCTAAAAAAAAGGACTACATCTTGTATATTGTCTTGTATCAAGTCATAGATTACCATCAAATTTCATCAACATAAATGTTGAACAGGGTGGTCAAGTTTTACATGGACGTTGTTTTACAATCTAGTTTTTCACAGCAAGTTTAGAGATATAAGCAGTTCAAAACTGCAATACACCACATATGTAAAATATGCAGATCAATGTGTACTTCTAAGTTTGAATGGGATAAAACTGTTTTCTCTCAAATGCTTCCTGATAACCCTTTATTTAAAGCAGACAAAGTGCAAACAATACATTGTGACTCGATCTTCTAGAGCTCTGAATATCTAAAGCAAAATATAGCTTGATGGCTTAAATCCATTTTTAAAAATATTGTTTAAAAATAAAAAATAAAATAAAAACTTCCATTATATATAAAATGTTTAGAATCTTAAAAATATAATCACTCTGTTTTTAACAATTTGTTCACAGGAACATAACAATGACGTACAAAAAATTGGATACTCAGCAAACAAATTTTGTTCATTGATTTCATTGATCCGAAGTCCAAGAGTTGTTATTATGTAATCAATCCTCATAATAACAGGTTTATGTATCAGTAAATTTTAGTGATTGTGCAATAATGTCCAATAATACTAAGGAGATTGGAGAGAGTGGCATTATAATAAGAAAAGAAGCAAGCAATCATACATGGCATTACTAGCTTCAAACAACAATTATTAATCCTAAACAATTTCGCATTTCATATCCATACCGACACAAATAGGATTAAGGTTGCTGAATTTTTGAAACTCCTTATCATCAACTAGAATATTAATTTTATATTGATCACATGTGAACTTCGATTTTCATGGTATGTTCTGCAGGAACTTAAAAGATTAGTAGACACATTGTATTTCATAAACTAAATGACGCAAGCAAAAGGCCACATAACAACAAAAGTGAATCTACTTACCACTAATGGTGCTGAAAAAATCTTTTCTAAGCAACGTGTGGTGCCAGAAAGAGGGGTAGTTTCGTTTACAGAAGCAACAGGATTTACAATTGTGACCTGCATTCACATGATATTCAAAACTTTTTTGTCATTTGGTGCTTGAACATGATAAAGCATATGATGTAACAGGGTACCTTTCTTATCAGTGCCTCTGCAGGGCACCTTTCCTATAGAACAGTTCATTTTTTAATGTGTTAAGCTAATCCATTGATTGAACTATTAAATTATAAATTATCATGCCATAGTATACTCAAAAGCTATATTGTCCTCTGAAAATACTATATAAAGAAATATGTGGCAGGAGAGACGACACAAGGGACGAAGACCAAGTAAATCATTTTATGCAATTAGAACAATCTTGGAATGAGTATGAAGAAACTTCAAAATCTACATCATACATGGAAATTCATTCCTTACCTCATCAGATAGACCAATACGGGAACGCTTAACAACATGTTTAGGATTAACAAATTGATAATCAGTTCCAGTACTATTTGGAGTGGCTCTTCTAATTTGTTTCCACAAACCTGTTGAAGGCATCAACCATTAAAAAAATTCAGAAAATATGCATTGTCTAGTTCATTATTCGTTGCCACACAACATGGTAGATTCTATTAGAATTCAAAAATTGAGAAAGAATAGTTATTCTTATTAAGAAAATAACATCCCATTACACATAGTCAAGAATGGCTAAGAAATTTATTGATAGAAAAATTCATTTTTGATAAACTATGAAATATTTACCTGCATTTTGAGGTGGAAAAAGACTCGATGTGCTAGAAGGTATAGGAAGATGTGACATGGAAGGCTCAGAATTTGCCATCCCTCCTGTAAGAGACAAGCTACAACTACTAGAGAGATCAACTCCATGTGGAAAAGACTGCAAAATATCAGAAAAAAGAAGTATATTATTGAGAAAGAGACTATGACATCAACAAATGTCTAGAAGTTGAACAAGAGAACAGTGAAGACGTGGTTGATATTAAATTTTTTAAAATACTGATTGATAACACAACTTACAGCATGTGTAGGAAAAGGGGAAAAGGGTACCCCTTGTGCAATTGATCCAACAACAGAATTATTTGTACAAATTTGAGATCCACCAAGAGGTGCACATGTGTGATCAACAAACAAAGTTTTGATATGAGGATTAGACGTTTGGTCTTTGCAAAGTTGATGCTGCCAATTTAGACTAAAAAAAGGACATAAAAAAACTTATGAGTTAGTTGTAATGAGAAATAAAAAATCAGATTGAATCCCTGCTTAAAGCACACAATGTGACCCTTAATGGGTTTTCTAATTCAATAATTGCACCCTCCAAACTGGCAGATTCGTTTTCAAATATTTTACAGACTACCAGTAAAAATGTGGACAACAAACATGAGATTTTCTCTATTAATAGAACTTCTAATCGCATTACTTGATCTTTAGGATGATTCACCTCTAGAATAAGGTTATTGGTGTTAGATTAATTCATAATTACTATTAACTAGTTCTTTAGATAGTTCAATTGAAGATACAATTTCAAGCGAACATATTAGATTTGTGGAAGATTCCAGCAAATCTAAGATGTGACTCTTGCAACTGTTTAAAAGGAATAATTCTTTTGAACCAGTTTTGGAAACTTTAGCAAAGTAAGGAAAGAAGTGGGACCTTTGATTTATGAGGACTCTTAACCTAGAAGTTTGAACATGTGGAAATGCCAGCTTATTGCAAATTTGAGGGTTGTTTTCTATATGCCTTCTCAGCTTCAGAAACATAATTTTTCGTGTGGATGTTGCATCCCCACGTCCAGAAAGCTGCTCATTTAACCTACATAGAGCCAACTCATGTTTTAAAATTAAAATCAATATGGAAAAGAGAAACAGTGGGACAACATGAAAAATTAATAAAAACAAACATTAAATAGAATACTACCTGATGTTTTCCAGAGGCAATAATTGTGTGAGTTCTTTGTAAACATCATCATTAACACATTTAAATACTTTCAAATCCTTTCTAAGTATTTCCACAGCTTTTGCATAGTCTTTCCTGGAAAAGTGGAAAACTACTCAGAAAAGCTGAGCTGAAATGCTCAATGCTATGTTATTTAAATACTGCTAAGAAATGTACAACCTTAAACTCGTAATCTTGAAATAACTGTCTACAACATTCATAAAATATCAAAAGACTAACTAATAAACTAACACAATCCACCAACATTCTGGAATCTGAACCATGAAGAGTTTGATAATAAGAAGCAAGCACTATCTCAATAGCAAAATGAAAAAGTATTGAACAGAATCACCATTTAACCTTACATTGAAACTACAAACACAAAATCAATTTTTACGAAAAAAAAATGAAAGACAATCCAAAGCCCAATTTTCACAAACAAAGAAGCCTGAAAAAGTTTCAATTCTTAATCATTAGAGGTTGAAAACATAAACTAGCCTAGCAGGAAATACATTTAACAACACATCCAACAAGCACCAATACAGAACAAATTCCAATAGAGAATAATGCTTACATGTCCAATGCTTCTAAATATTTCTGTTTCCTGATCTCAAAGAAAATTTTCGTAGAGTGGCCATTCTCTTGTACTTCTGTAAAACTTGAGAGATAACACTCAACTTTATCCCATTCTCCTGCCAGAACTAGGGATTCGAAATACTCCATATGGAAGTACCAACCAGACTCTTGTTCCAACCTAGGCAATACAAAATCAAAGTACAGGAAAGATCAAAAGCAGACATAAAGAGAGTTGTGGTATCTAATTTGCAGGATCATGCTAAAACAAAACCATGGTCAAGCAGGCAATACAAAATCAAAGTACAGTAAAGATCAAAAGCAGACATAAAGAAAGTTGTGGTATCTAATTTGCAGGATCATGCTAAAACAAAACCATGATCAAGCAGGCATCAAAATTACCAGAATTAGACAAATAATACTTACGTGTGTGCCGTTTCGCTGAGTCCCTCGTCAGCCAGAAACTGCAAAATGAGGAACACCAAATCGCTGCCCAAGTTGGTGCCCATTGTGACTGAACTGGAAAGATCTGGCCCAATAATCTGATCCAAATCAGATATCTTAAACCAAATCAACTCTTCCTTTTCCTCCTCCTCCTTGACAAGGGTGAATAGCACCTGTACCATCAGAAATCCAACAATCTTTATAATCAGAAAATAGGAACCAATTCCATCTTTTTCACAAGGTGTGCCAAAAAGGAAAGTGAACAAAACTTAAATTGCAGGTAAAAACAAGGAAGAAAGATTTAGTTTAACTTTAGTTGGAAATTTTTGAAAAGGGCTAATCATTTCATCCCTGCACAGACCATGGCATCCAAATCTTTGTGATTCGAAGTAACCAAATTTAAATAAATAAAAAGCTGACAATAAGATGAGAGTAAAAAATGTCTCACTGAAAACAACCGTATATTTCTTAAGAAAAAGAAAGGCTTTCATAGTGAAGATCTCAAAATGAAAAGAACACAATAACTCATTATTTGTAAATCTTCTGGCCTTTATAGTGGAGATCTCAAAAGGTAAGTTGCATATTCATTCAGGGCTTTCACAGTGTAAACCCATGCTCAAATCTTCAAAAGACATTTTACATATTAACAGATTCAATTCTCCATGCGCCTTCCTCCAACTGACCAAGCCAGGTGTAGGTTCTGGGTAAATTTATGGCGCAGGTTTTAGAAAAATATATCCAGTAAATTCAACTGTTGCAAGTCCTAGATAAATCTAGAGGCTGGAAGCTCTCCAAAACTTAAATCTAAGTTTATGATCTAAATCTGACCCAACATCAAGGCGAGAGTATCCTTCTGAACATGGAGGTATCCTAAACCAAGGGACACTCCACAAACAATTAAGAAACCAGAAAAAGTAACAAATGAATAAATCTAATTAGTTTGTTCTGCCATTCCAACATACCGCAAGGCCACAGAACAGAGCACCACAAGAAACAAAAAGCATGTAAGAAGATCAGAGTACCACATGAACATGCCTATAGCTAAATTTAATTGTTGGGTGCAACCAAGTAGGAGTGAAATTAGCTCTGCTTCTTTCTCCTCCCCACAGAGGAAACACAACCAAAAACAATGAAAAGAAAGCTCGCGGAAACACGGTGAATCGATCCACAATATGAATGAAAGAATGGAGTTATGCCAATTATATAACGAAGCCACATGCAAATTTCCCGGCCTCGAATTTACCACTCGGCCAGTCCAAATCAATTGTCATCCTTTCCAAAAGGATTTCCCTCAAACTACGATTTTTTTCAAATAAAACAAAATGCAAAGTCGTTGAACTTATTTTTATTTTGCGCGTCGTCTCTGTGCTATTGGGGGCCCGGGCTCGTGTCCTTTGAGCTTGTCAGCAGCCTGATAAGCACCTAGACTTATCGTTGATAAGTTCGGACATTTCTGATAGTACCGACATGTTGAAATGTGTGTCCATCTTGGAAACATTGGGGCATGACAACCGAAAGAACACGTTTTGTGGATTCGCCGGGAAAGAACACGCTTCTGTTTTTCTTTGATTTGTCGGTCCGGAGAACATTCCCGGTTTCACTTCCGGCGAAAAATACTATCACTTTTTGGTTTTGGCACGCGTGTCGTGTTTAACAAGATTAGGATGAGTCTTTTTAATTAATACAACCGAATTATATTTAATATTGATATTTAATTTTTATGTGTGGATTGAAACATGCTGAGTAAGTACAAATAAATTTATTTGTGAAATTTATTAGTGGAGAGAAACTTATTTTAGACAAATTTTTTTCAATGCCTCCTTTCGTTTTCAGAATTTAATCATATATATGTGTGTTCTTTAGGGAAATAAAGCAATAAGATAAATAAATGGAAAATAATATAATATTTAAATTTATTTTAGGTAAATAATTAGATTTAAAAATGTGTATTTGAAGCTAAAATATTTTTGAAATTAATTGTCTCATTTTTTTATATGAATCTTTTATATTACGTTTTGTTATCCATCATCAAAATGAAGAGGGGAAATGAGATGGAATGTAGGTAAGATCCATTTAATTTTTTTGAAAAAATAAGGGTTAAGAGAGCGAACAAGAAGTTTAAGAGGAAAAAAAGTAGGATATGACAAGAATGCAAAGTGAACGCATTTTCTATCTAGCATTCTAGATGCACAATTTGACCAAATTTATAAATTAATTGAAACTCAAAATATAACAAGGTTTTGAATTTCAATTAATTAATAAATATAGTCAAATGTGCATCTAGAGTGTTGGATAGACATTGTCTTGATGCAACCAAGAGTGAAGGACAAAAATTAAAGACAAAGCCAAATGGTTGTAGCTCAATTGGTTGAGCACAAATGGTGAGGATGATAATATGCGATATAGAAGTCATCCACCAAGGTTCAAACCCTCAGACACATGCTCAAGCTAGGTTCGACCCTTAGGTGACTTTGAGAGACTAGATCCCCTAGATGTGGCTTCGTAATCAAAGGAAACTTATGATTTAGATGTATGCTACATCAAATTGTTGTAATTTGACATATAATTGCATAGATGCTCACATCTATGTTATCTAGCTTGTTTCCATCACACAAAAAAATTAAAAAGAAAAAGTCAAATTAAATTCAAAATATAATATTAGAAGGTTAATGTGTATCCAATTAGATATAAAAAATGAATAAAATAATAAAAGTAGAAGTGAATCTTCATATTGAAGGAAAGGAAACTAAAAATATTATGACAAACAACTATTACCTAAAACTTAGTTTGAGATAAACAAACTAAGACAATAATGAATTTTAAAAGTTAACACTATAAATGAACTTAGATTAAAATTGCATAACCAAAGTTGATCCATACATTAATTATTTTGAATTATTATCTATGGTAATTATTTTGACTTGCTATCTATGGTATTGATCTTTCTATGTGGTTATGAACCTAATGTCTTCAAATCTTCAATATCAATAACAAAGTTCCATCTATGTCTTTCAAATCTTCCCTTCGCAACTAAAATCAATAGTCATACCCATCAATTCCTTTGTTCAGAGTGAACTTGACTCCCCCAATAGCAATCTAGCGATTGCAACATGAATTAAGAAAATTAGTCATGGGGGCTTCATTAAAGCCCTTCATTTCTTGAAAATAAGGGGTAACCCCATCCTTTTAAAAAATATTCCAATTTTTTTTTCATTTTCATCAAATGGGTGTTGTTGAAAGGCTCAACTCAAAGATCTCATCCCCCCATTTTTCTCAACTTACAATAGCCTCTATAGTTAGGAAAATTAGAAAATGGCAAATAAAAAATATAGACACCCTTAAGTACCAATAACAATCTATTTAAGAATGTGTCTCAACTTGATAATTATGGAAATGATAGCTTTTTGACTGCCACCATTCAACTCATCACTACTCTAGCATAAGTCATATAATGAGTAACTTGAATGAATTGGGAATCATAATTAATCATCTTGATATTTCACACAATCTTGATATTGTAAGGAATTAAAATGGCGAGAAGAAACACAATCATCAATCTCAAAATAGATCAAAAACCAAACATTAAGAAAGACAATGTTCAAGAAATAATTGCTTCATTTTCTTCACCTCATCATTTATAATACTCATAACTGAGTTCAAAGCATGATTTCTCTTTGTCTAATAAGTCTAGTTGTCACATTATAAGCCCACATTAGCCATACCATTTGCATCACTATTGGCTTCCCAAAAAATTAGGTTAATACTTTAATTTTTTTAAATTAAAGCCTCCCTAACATGTTCCATACAATCTCTTATGGGCATGTGCAAAAAATATGGGGGACCAAGCCACAAACACTTTTTGGTCTAGTTGGGACATAACACAAGTATGTGATAATATTCTCACATTATGTATTGATAGTGACCAAGCCTAGGCTAGTCACTATCAAACCATAAAATGCTCATATTTTTCCATGATAAAATTAAAATTCCAAAGAGGTTGAGATCATTTGAACTTGGCCTCTTACCTCTACAACAACAAACCATGAGAGAGAAAAATCACACACATTCTAAATTTGATCAAGTTGTCATCAAAATTATACCATGATGTCCACATTGTTGAGGAGATAGGTTTTTCTAGATTATAAGAGTAAAAAATGAATTAAATAGCAATTTATAATTGTTTTGATTCAATCTTTCTTAATTTTTATGAATTCAAAATCCTTCACCAATTGATAA
Organism: Sequoiadendron giganteum; assembly: GCA_007115665.2. Classification (NCBI taxonomy): domain Eukaryota; kingdom Viridiplantae; phylum Streptophyta; class Pinopsida; order Cupressales; family Cupressaceae; genus Sequoiadendron; species Sequoiadendron giganteum. Next base: position 116,980,987 of record CM021108.1, read on the forward strand.
AAAATATATAGTTCACTAATTCATAAAATCCTTGGTGAAAAACATGAATAATCAAACCCTTAGCAAACTCTTCTACCAATTTCTCATCATCCTCCTAAGATACAAGAAAACATAAGAGGTCAAATTAAAAATAGTAAGAAAAAACTCTAAACATTGATCAATAGATTGAAAAATCCAAGTGGAACAAGTTTTCATCGATCAGCCCTCACCACTTCATTGGGATCTATCATCCTTCATATAGATTACATGAGTGGTCAAATTATCATGTGGCCAAATGAGAGAGGGGAAGCATGACAATTTTATGCCTCCAAGTCATCCTACCAAAAAATAAAAGAAAAGAAAATATTGAAATTTGACTTATGTGTGTTGTTCATTGATCCATGAATTGATGCACCCCTATATAGTAGTTGCAAGAAGGTTTTCTATCCATTGGTTCCAACACCAAAGGATAAGGATTTTTTTGAAGAGGCGGTGGATGGTTTTTTATCATTCTCTATGCAACAACAATGAGGTTCTACAATAAGCCTTGTGGAAACACTACTACAATTTTATCCTCAATTAGATCCCGAACTACTTTGACATGTGTGATTTCTAGGGTGAAGGTGGGGGATTGGTAAGAGATAGAGAGGGGGAACATCATGTCAGGGAATAGTCACATAGAGCCCTTATTGGGATAGACATTGAGCATGTCGCAATCCCTTTCATTGTGAAGGAGAGTGTTGAGGTAGAGACTTTAGGGTCCATCAACTCCATCACACAAACCTTGTTATAGCATACAAAGCCTTTAGCATATGGTGATGAGGGAAAGGATCTTAGGTATCAATGATCACCTGACCTTTACCAAAATTATGGTTCTATTTGTGATTATAGGTCTAAGGATACTCAGTATGTATGTGACAAAAAATATGATATATATATATATATATATATATATATTGGATGATACATTGGTGTTCATATATGACCTACTGGGTAAGTGCATCAAGATGTGATACAAAAAAGGGTTCTTAAGATGCAATGTTTTTTTGAAATCAATAAATCCTTATATTTGATGAGAAAATGAAGATAGTTATGCTCAAAATTTGAAGATACAACAAGAAGAAGAGTTGTAGTGCTCTAAATCTACTTTCTAAACTACTAATATTTAAAAAAAATGGTGAATATTAAGGGTCTCAAAAAGGGGGAGCACTCAAAGTGGTCTTATTTTTTCAAAAAAACATAACATGGCATCTGGCATGCTCCCCCTAAAATATATATATATATATTTTAATAATATCAAAAATTACTTCTGTTAGAACTGAAAATTTCCATTAGAATTCCTAGGATTATCCTTTTATTTTCCATAAAAATCCATCATTACCCTAAGGAATTTTATTCATTTATACCTATATTTTACTATCCTTCTATTAAAAATCATTCTTTCCATTCATATATGTTCAGTTCCCTTACCGCTTCCTTAGAAATCACATTTTATGGCGTTTACCGCATTACCGTGGCCTCCCACAAAGGGGCTTGTGGTATGGTGGTGGCAGCTAAGAACAGGCAGCAAAGGTTTACCGCGCTACCACACACGGTCTAAGCATAGACCGCGGTAGCCATGGTAGCGGTCAATAGACGGCAAGGGTAACGACGAAGATATATACCGCAGTACCGCAGAAGGTTAAATCATACACCGCGGTGGCCGCGGTAGCAGTCAACAGTCGCTGAAAGGTTAAAGGATGGTGGTCCATAAGCGGTTATCCCTATACCACACATAGTCAAAACAAAGACCGCGGTGACCGCGGTAACAGTTAGCGAAGCGGCGAAGCAGTGTTTAGTGGTGGCTACCGTGGTACCGCAGGCAGTTAAGCCAGTGACCGCGGTAGTGTGGTGAACGACTAGCGGTTTGCATGCTTGGACACCAAGGTACTACAGGGGGTCATCTCATAGACTACGGTGGTCGTGGTAGACGGTGAGTTAGCGGCGAGGATGACGGCTAGCAGCTACTGTAGTACTGCGCATGGAAAAGATGTAGACCACAACAAGGCGATAAGAATGGAAAGCGAACGACAGTCAAACACTGCGATACCACGAGTAAGAAATTCTAAGACTGCGGTAGCGCGGTAAACATAAAGATAACGGTGATCGACAATGACTATAAAGACTGTTGAAAAGTCAATATACCGCCATATCGCAGGGTACGAATGGCATGACCACGGTATAGCGGTAAAAATGTTAAAGGCCATGGGAAGTGAAATTTAAAGGGCGGGAAAAGATATAAAGTGAAATTAAAAGCCCGATTATAGTTTAAAATAATTAATTTGCTGACAGGGCAATTTATTAAATATTTTATTTAAAACTATGAAAATTGTAAACGACCATAGCCTGAAAATGAAAGGTCGTGACCCTTGATCTAAAATGTATAAATATTTGTAAAAATATATAGCAGATAGGAGAAAAAAGAGAGAAAGTAGCAGTTAGACTGTAGTTAGAATTTTCCCAAGAAGGGACTGGGATGTAAATAATGACAGACTTTTCTTGAAGCAGAATCAATGGAGAAAATATGTTAAATTGGTAAAATTATTTTGGTGTTCAGTTGTTGTGATAAATAAAATTCATATTCTTTATTTTGGTTGTCTCCAACTTGGATCTTTTAATCATTTAAATCAGCATATCAAGTATATATCTGGCTTATCAAAATGCATTCTCATTTTGTGTGATTTAATTAAAGTGGTGTCTGCAAGTTAGAATTAAACTCTCTTGATTAATCACAGTGGTTTTGAGTTTTTCTTTTGGATAGTTAAACAAGAACCTGATAGAGAAACATTCCAGCACAGTTTATGCAAGGCATAGACTTAGTGAATTTTTATGCAAGCCATAGAATTTTCAGAGTGCCTAACAACTAGATTTAAACCAATAGGAAGAAACACTTATCATTTTGACTCCATTTCCCATGTGGATAGAAGGCACTGATCTACCACAACCCAGAGATACAAATCCATATCAAACAACTTATCCAAAAAACCTTTCAATTATGCAATAGGAGTAGGAGTAGTTATAGAGACTTTCATCTATCCACCACCTTTGCCATTGTGGATAGATTGATCAACCAAGAAACCCAACTTAAATCTGCAACATACAGATAGGTGCACCCGCCTAGGTCTAGTAGAGCCTAAAGAGAAGAAGTACAATTGCATCAATTAACCTTATCAGTTGGCCAAAAGCATAGTGGGAGCCTGGCAACCTCTCGTGGTTCAAACCAGCATTTTTGAGACCCAACAAAATGGCAACTCTGCTGGGGAATACTCAAGAAGATTTTAAGCCTTTCCATTTATAGAGTCAACAACGTTTCACATTTGTTTGGAGATTCCGCTGGGGACAAACCAAAACAATATCACAATCTTTTTCATTTTCCTACTTTTGGGAAAAGTAGGTGGCGACTCTGCTTCATTTGATAAATAATACATAGATGTTGAGAAACAATAATATTTTGTCAAATAGAAAAAGAAGAAAGGAGACAACATTCATTGAAGAGAGATTCATAGTTGAGAAGTTTAATGAAAATGACTCCGCTGGGTGAATTAAAATAATCTCATTCTCTCACTTTTAAGAAAGTGAGTGGCGACTCTAATAAATAACTTGATGAATAATACTTGGAACAGTACAAATTCTAAAAAAAATGGGAGGTCTTCAAAGTATAAAAGGCCTCGTTTTCCCAACCCACCGACCTCGATACCCTGTACACCTCTGTCCAATTTATATTCGTTATCATCAATTTGCACCTGATGTGAAACCTGCTATCCATCTCCAAAAGATAAGAAGAAGTCTTTTAAAAGAGTTTTATGGCATAAAGAGACACAAAAGGGAATATGGATGCTCCCTCTTCGACAGAATGGAAAATATTTGTGTGCAAATACCTATTAATCATAGGCCCAACACATTTATGTTTATTGAGCAATTCATGAAAGTATGTTGGCCTAATTCAATTCATTGGCCTGTGTCAACGAAACCAGTCACTTTTGACCAAGTAGATATGCTAATTGACATCACTGATAAGGAGATGTATGAGGATGGTGGCGATCATATCAGTGATAGAATTGATCAATCAGTAAAAACAAACATAGACTCTATTGAAAATTCATGTCATAATCACCAACTTGAGGAGAAGGAGGATGAATGTGCAATTGATATTTCCAATAATAATTGTTCAGATTTGGAAGAAGATGATGATATGAGTGGTCAATCATACATATTGGATGAGGAATACAATGATGAAGATGTTCTTGAAAATACACTTCATGAGGAATATGTTAGTGACATAGCAAGCAAAGATGAAAAAATTGCACCTTCATTTTCAAATCAATACCATGATGACACAATTGATGATAAAGCATAATTCATGAAAGAAATATTTTATGAGGGCCAAGAGGATGAAGATATAGAAGATACTTCCTACATATCAGATTGTGACAATGTGTGTTATGAGGGATCCATTGAATATTCAAATTGTGAAGATGAAATGGTGAATGTTGATCTACAACAGGATGACTGTTGCAGTCCTTATAAAGACCAAGAAGAGATCAATGAAGAAGTAAGTCCACTTGAAAAGGAACATATGGCATATTCACTTATAACTGATAATTATGAGGATCAACATGAGGATCATGACTTGCAACAAGGGGATATTTTTAGTTCCTATGAAGACCAAGAGGTTGGAAACATGGTTGATGATATGGAAGCAGAGACTGGTTCACTTAGCAGTGAGCAAGTTTCAGATTTGTTAACCTTGGAATACCAGAAGTACACACATAAAGATGATTCCCAGGTTTTGGCTCCAGCCTACATTTGTTTTGATAGTGAAAGTAACAATTCATGTGACCCCATGTGCATCTCTCAGATTGATGAAGAAATAACTAAAGTTGATCATGAATCCATTTGTGTCCAGAAGGAGGTATGTGATTTAGATAATTTTTTCATGCATGAAGAAGATACTGGTTTACATAACATTGATGATGAATGTCCAACATTTGTTGACTCAATTATGTATAAGGATGACTGTATGAATCAAAAATGTGTGTCAATGCCAACTGAAAATAAGAAAGAAATGGAGAGTGACCCTGATTTGATTGTTGTAAAGGATGTTGTTGAGATTGAATTTTCTAGTTGCCATAAGGAGTATTCAGATTTGTAGGTCCTAGCACAACTACCTGATCATTTAGCAACATATGACAGTGAGCATGCCTATAAATGTTTTGTTGAAAGTGGATACACTTTGTATGCTGAAGGTGGTAAATATTTTCCATGTGATAATGAGAATGATGAAATGCAAAGTGGTGAAAGGAATATGAATTAGGCTGAATATAATGCTTTTTTGAAGTCTTTTAATAACAATGCATGTTGCAAGGTAGGTAGAATGGATAGTTTCAAAAGAAACCTGATGAGCTCAAAATAGAATAAGGTCTATGACAGAGGAAAATGCAGATTTCTCTTTTGGGTGGCCTGGGGCCACCCTTTATGGTTTAAATTTTGGAACCATGGCAGGTACAAAGGAATAGGGATTGCTAGTGCATGGACATTCTCAAAAGTTCCCTGGTTAAATTTTTTTTTTTTCCATGTACAGTAGTTTAGGATCCTTTTCATTCCCTCGATCTCCAATGCCTTCCATTTTCACATCTTTTGCTTGGTCTGCTCTACCAAAGAATTTTGGATCCTTGCAATGATCTCACAATCATTCATCCCCAGATGGAGCCACTATTAGAACTAAAAATTTCCACTAGAATTCCTAGGATTATCCTTTTATTTTCCATAAAAATCCATCATTACCCTAAGGAATTTTATTCATTTATACCTATATTTTACTATCCTTCTATTAAAAATCATTATTTCCATTCATATATGTTCAGTGCCCTTACCACTTCCGTAGAAATCACATTTTATGGCGTTTACCATGTTACTGTGGCCTCCCACAAAGAGGCCTACGGTATGGCGGTGGTGGCTAAGAATAGGCAGCAAAGGTTTACCACACTACCGCACACAGTCTAAGCATAGATCGTGGTAGCCACGGTAGCGGTCAACAGACAACAAGGGTAATGACGAAGATATATATCGCAGTACCGCAGAAGGTTAAATCATACATTGCGGTGGCCACGGTAGCAGTCAACAGTCAGGTCAACAGTCAGCGAAAGGTAAAAGGATGGCGGTCCATAAGCGGTTACTGCTATACCGCACATAGTCAAAACAAAGACCATGGTGACCGCTGTAATAGTTAGCGAAGCGGCGAAGCAGTGGTTAGTGGTGGCTACCACGGTACCACTGGTAGTTAAGCCAGTGACCATGGTAGTGCGGTGAACGACTAGTGGTTTGCATGCTTGGACACCGCAGTACTGCAGGGGGTCATCTCATAAACCACAGTGGTCACGGTAGACGGTGAGTTAGCGGTGAGGATGACGGCTAGTGGCTACCGCAGTATCGCACATGGAAAAGATGTAGACCACGATAAGGCGGTAAGAATGGAAAGCGAACAACAGTCAAACACCGTGATACCACGAGTAAGAAAGTCTAAGACCGTGGTAGCGCGGTAAATATAAAGATAACGGTGATCGACAATGACTATAAAGACCGTTGAAAAGTCAATATACTGCCATACCGCAGGGTACGAATGGCATGACCATGGTATAGTGGTTAAAATGTTAAAGGCCATGGGAAGCGAAATTCAAAGGGCGGGAAAAGATATAAAGTGAAATTAAAAGCCCGATTATAGCTTAAAATAATTAATTTGCCAACAGGGCAATTTATTAAATATTTTATTTAAAACTATGAAAATTGCAAACGACCATAGCCCGAAAATGAAAGGTCGTGACCCTTGATCTAAAATGTATAAATATTTGTAAAATTCTGTAGGAGATAGGAGAAAAAAGAGAGAAAGAAACAATTAGACTATAGTGAGAATTTTCCCGAGAAGGGACTAGGATGTAAATAATGATAGTCTTTTCTTGAAGCAGAATCAATGGAGAAAATATGTTAAATTGGTAAAATTCTTTTGGTGTTCAGTTGTTGTGATAAATAAAATTCATATTCTTTATTTTGGTCGTCTCCAACTTGGATCTTTTAATCATTTAAATCAACATATCAAGTATATACCTGGTTTATCAAAATGCATTCTCATTTTGTGTGATTTAATTAAAGTGGTGTTTGCAAGTCAAAATTAAACTCTCTTGATTAATCACAGTGGTTTTGAGTTTTTCTTTTGGATAGTTAAACAAGAACCTGATAGAGAAACATTCTAGCACAGTTTATGCAAGGCATAGACTTAGTGATTTTTTATGCAAGCCATAGAATTTTCAGAGTGCCTAACAACTAGAGTTAAACCAATAGGAAGAAACACTTATCATTTTGACTCCATTTCCCATGTGGATAGAAGACAGTGATCTACCACAACCCAGAGATACAAATCCATATCAAACAACTTATCCAAAAAACCTTTCAATTATGCAGTAGGAGTAGTAGTTATAGAGACTTTCATCTATCCACCACCTTTTCCATTGTGGATAGATTGATCAACCAAGAAACCCAACTTAAATCTGCAACATACAGATAGGTGCACCTGCCTAGGTCTAGCAGAGCCTGAAGAGAAGAAGGTACAATTGCATCAATTAACCTTATCAGTTGGCCAAAAGCGTAGTGGGAGCCTGGCAACCTCTCGTGGTTCAAACCAGCGTTTTTGAGACCCAACAGCTTCAGTGAGAAATTAGCTAACAACATGTATTTTATGCCATATTTTTTACTAATTTTTAATGAATATATTTTTTTACTAATTTTCAAAGTAGAAACATCCTAAAAAATAGATAATTGAGTATGATCCCCCTAAATTTTTTGAAAAATAATTAATTTTTATTTTTTCAATATGTGTAGAATGGAGTCTAGTTCTAAAAAAGTAATTTGTTTCAAAATTTGATGAACGAGTAAAAAAATATACCCAAAATACCACATGTTGGTTTTTGACAGAAAAAACAGACACACTAACAAAAGAAATTCAAGATGAAAACCAAGTAACATAATCAAAACATGATTTTTTTCCTTTCCATCTCCCTTTCCTCCCAAATAAAAGGAATATTCGGCTTACTTAAAAATATCAGAGATCATTCGGTAAAAAGCAAGAAGGTCCCACATTCACTGAATTTCCCGTAAGGCCATTCAGAGAAGCACAAGCTTTCATGATAAAAAAATCATAAATTTGATAGAGCTGATTTGCATAAAATGTGAGATCCCCAAATGATGAAGAAATTATCTTATTTATATACTTTCCAAGGAAAAAACAAATTAAGAGGCTTCTATGTAACCAAGTATATCAAAACACCCCATATTTTTTTGGAAATGTAGCCTTTGGGTTTCCAAAACTTATCATACATTGGTAAGAGGTTGACCCTAGAAAGTTACTTGCACCATAAAAAATATGGGATATTGAGCTACAAGATGGTTTTACCATTCATAGTTATATCTCTTAAGTATTAGGATAATTTACTATTTAGGAACATGATTTATAAACTTGTGAGATCTCATTTCCTATACAAGACCTTCCATATAATATATTATTTACACATTGATCTAGGAATTGGTAGTCAAGATATATGACAATGAGGCAAATCACCTAACATCTAAGTAGTTTTATGATATTGTGCCAATGAGAGAACATGCCAAATTATTTTAAAAATATAAATAAATCTCTAGATTATAGAATTCCTTTATTCTACATTTTATTCTCTATTCATATATGCTAAATTCTTTGTGTCACTTTATTTCTTCAAATATAGTCTTGATAATTGGTTCTTAGTATTATATTTTATGTTTTTCTAACTTAGACTTGCAAGAATTGGACCATGTTTTGATACTTTTTTATTTTCTATTGAAATTATGTTAGATTTGATACTATACTATTAGGGCGAAGTAGTTTTGTAAGGATCTGAAATATCTTGTTCGATCTTAGGTTCTCTATATTATGTCGAACCTTAATGGGTGTTTCCCATGGAAGGATTTGAATGACTACTCTATGCTTATAACAGATTGTCAAGGTGATCTTCTTCAAGATATTCCTAGTATTATCTCTGCTAATCTGAATCGATAGTTAGTGAGTACTCCCTCAGAGGATGAGATCAGGAGTGTACTTTTCTCTTTTGAAGGTAATAAAGCTCTTGAACCTGATGGTTTCCCTATGTTTTTCTTTAAGTCTTTCTTGGGATATTGTGGATAAGGATGTTGTGGGTGCTACTAAGGAATTCTTTGGTAGTTGTAACCTCCTTGAGGAACTCAATGTAGTGAGCAAGCATGCTATGTGTAATGAAGCTAAAGGTTTGTGTTTGCTGAATAAGAAAGCCAATAAATGGTTGGGGGATGAATCTGGTATGAGAGATGTGACGACTAGTGTGGAAGCCCAATAGAAAGTGGCGAGTGAGATGGGTCCTTCTGTTAGAACCCATAACAAAACTAAATTGAAGGCTAATGCTTTAATTCTTGTTGAAGAGGTAGTGGAAGTAATGAATTCTCATCAAAAGATAATTGATAGTGACTTGGAAGTGGTGGACATCCTAAAGAATATCTAGTCATGTGTTATTTTTTGTGCCTTTTTTTGGCTGTTGTTTTGCTATTTTTTTGTTGCTTTTTGGTTGTTTGCTCTATTTTTGATTATGTATTAAAATAAAATTTTATTTTGTAAATGGTTTCAGGGTCCCTTCAAAACTTCTTTTACCTATAATCAAAACATGAAATAAATTGCATGGTTAGATAGCTAAGAGAGAGCTTAATGTTATTGTGTTATTATTATAAACTTGCATTGAAACACTAGCAAACCTGATGGAGAGCATGACCAAAATGTGTGAAATTTTTTTACCTTTCAAAAAATAATGTCTTTGGTATGGAATGGTCATCCAACCATTTGGGTTGGATTCCCAAGGCAAATCCAACCCAAAAGGTTGGTATTTTCCAATGCAATCATTTGGTGAGCACCAAGTTTTGTGCTCACCAAATGAAAATGCATTTTTAGAATGCTAGAGTTGAATTATCTTTCTCTTTCTCTCTCTCTCCCCCTCTTTGATCAAGGCTTAGAAAATATGGTTCATGATTGATGATGGATAGTTAAGGTCTTACCTTTCACTCCCTCTCTATGTCCTTCCCTATCTACCAATACTTCCCTTTCTCTCACCCTCTCTTCTCTCTAACCTCCCTCTCCCCTCTATAGGTATTTCCCACCCTCTCTCCCTCTCTACCTTGCCTTCCCTCCTTACCACCATCTCTATCCCTACCTCCCTAACTCTCTCTTCTCTCTCCCTCTATTATTTTTTATCTCCCATCTCTCTCCATTCTCTAGATCATTATCTCTCCCTCCCTCCCTCTCTCTCTCTATCCCCATCTCTAGGTCTCTCCCTCCTTCCCTCTTTACCTCTCTATTTCTCCCTCCTTATCTCATTACCCACCTCTCTCCCCCTCTATCTATCTCTCTCCTATATCTCTCCCCTATGTCTCCACCCCTCTCTCCCTAGGTTGTAGGCCTATCTCCTCTCTATCTCTCCCCTCTCTAGTTATTCTTCTCTCCACCTCCCTCCCTCATTATGCCTCTTTCCCTCTTTGTGAAATCTCTCACAAATTATTCTCTCTCCGCTCACCTCTCTACCTCTACCCTTTCTAGGTCTCTCAGCCACTCCTTGTCTACCTCTCCATCCCTCATTAGACCTATATTCCTCTTCATTATTCTCTCCCTCCCCTATCTATGTCATCACCTCTCTATCTCATCATTCCCTAAGTCTCTCACTCCCTCCATGTCTACCTCTCCATCCATCCCTTGTTACTCCTCCCTCTCTTTTTTATTTTTCCTCTCCTCTTCTCCCTCCCTCCCCTCTCTAGGAAATCCCCTCCTTTTCTTCCTCTCCCACTCTCTATATCCCCCTCCCTCCTTAAACTTCCATCTCTATCCCCCCATCCCCTCTTAAACCCCCATCTCACCTCTCTCTCCCCCTGTAGGTCTTTTACTTCTCTTCCTCTCTATCTCCTCTTTCCCTAGGTCTCTCAAGCCATCCCCATATACCTCTCCCTCCATCTCTTCTTACTCCTCTCTCTTTGATGATGATTCACATTGAAACTATGAGTTAGAGTTATCATGTATTAGAGAATAATTAATTAAATCTTTAATTATTATTATTCTAATTCTCATGTAGTTAATCTAAACTTAGGTTTGTTTTATTAGTTAACTCAATGATTTATTTATGTTAACTATAGGGATTTAATATTAGATCAGTTCATCTCATCACATAGTATGTTGACACTTGTCATGATCTAATCCCTTTATCATTAGGGTTTCTCTTATAAAACATTCATTATCTCTTGTATTATTCATTTTTTGTAGGTATTTTCTTTTATGAGAAATAACAAATCTTTGTTTTGTGGAGCTCTTGACTAGAAGGTGTTTCGTTCGTTGCTTGATCCTACGTCTCATGTTATTCAAAAATCTAACATGGTCTCAAAGCAATGATTCAGTGAACCCCTTCTCCATTTATGAGTTTTTTCTCATCTTGGGTTACAAGATTGAATATGGTAATTTTAGTATTTTTTTTGCAATTTTTGGAGGTGGGTGAATTTTTGGAGCACTTTGGTGCAAAAAGGACCTCATCATCGCATACAGAGCAACCAAAAACCTAAAGATTGATTGTTGTTTTGCAAAAATCTTTTAAAAAAATTGAGGCATTTTTTGGTGGGCATGATTTTCGAGGTGAAAAATCAATACATTTGTACGGTGTACATCACCTTAGCTTTCTACATAGGAAAAATTTATGATGCGAGTTCTTAAAAAAAAAAACAGTAGGTTTTTTAAGGAATTCTTTTTGCAAGTTTTAAACTTTAGAACATGCAAATTTTTTGGTCTAAAATTTTGGTCAAGCACCCTTTTTTATTTAAGTGCAAGTTTTAAAAGGGCATGTGATTTAGAATATTCTAAGGAGCTTTGGAGTTTTAAAATGTTTTCATGCAACATTTGACTTTTTAGAGAAATTAAATTTTTTGGTCAAAGCCTTTTTGAAGCACCTCTTTTGGAATATTCCCTATGCTAGCCCCAATCGTGTAGCTACTGGGTCTCCATGCAACCAAGGTCTAAAAGTTCAAGCTCCCTATTTGGATTTCTAGGAAAAATTGTGTAATTTTTATAAAATCTGGTATATCTTGGGTGTACGAACTCCATTTTTTGAAAAATGTATATTGTCAAAAAGTTGGTTTTGAGCCCATTCTAGATCTGCATGTATTTTTTCCTAATTTTTTACCAGAAATTTGCTATAGTTTGTTGAAGACAACCCTTATATTTTGCACTTTTGGTGCCATAACTTGGGCAAATGGACTCCATTTTTTGTAAATGAATTGGCGTTGGAAATTTCTTTCAGTGCTCTACACATCCATGCAGTCCATTTTTCCAGAATATTCACTAGGTACATAGGGATATCTCTAATGTGATTTTCTATTTTTTAAAATTTTCTACTCTCAAAGTTTTATTAGGGTTTGGTTTTTCCTATTATGGGGGGTATATTTCTCTCTTTCAATATCTATATGCATTAGGAGATCCCCAAATTATTGGCTTCATTTACTCAAATTGAGCTTGTGATGTCAATGATAGGAAGTCCACTTTTGGGTTTGTCTTTTGCCTTAGTTTTGGACCCATTACATGGTCTTGCAAGAATAAATTTTTTATTGCATTATCATCCACAAAGGTTGAGTATCGTGCAATAATCTAATCCAATTAGGAGGTTTTGTGGCTTTGGAAGCCATTTAATGAGTTTGGTTTTCCTCTTGATAGTCCCACTATTCTTTGGTATGACAATTAGAGTGTCATTCACATTTTTCACAATTTCGTGGAGCATCAATGTACTAAGTCCATAGAGATCCACATGCACTTCATACGGCAATTGATTTAGGATACTTTTCTCACCTTGGAGTACATGCCTACAAAGGAGCTGGTTGTAGACATCTTCACAAAACCTTTGGCATCACCTCGCTATCTTTAGTTGCAATCAATACTTGGGGTGAAGGAATTTTTCCTTGGGGGGGTCTTCATGAGGCCTTCCTTCATGTTTTCTTACATGATTTCATCTCTTTTTGGAGTGGAGTTTTTCCCATGTGGTTTTCTCCTTTTCTCCACTTTTCAAAGATCTTTAGTTGTACTAGGTATCTCATCAAGCTAGTTGTCAAGACCCATTCATGCTTTCTTTTTCTTTTTATGCATTTATTTTTAGATTTGTTTAGCTAATCCCTAAGTTAAAATTAAGGGAGGGTGTTAGAGTTATCATGTGCTATAGTTATCATGTGTTAGAGCTAAACTTAGGTTTTCTTTATTTTTTTATTCAATGCTTTATTAATGTTAACTACAAAGCTCATATTGGATCAATTCAGCTCATCAAACAAGATGTTGACACTGTTCATGATCTAATCCCTTTATCATTAGGGTCTCTTATAAAGCATTCATTCTTTCTTTTATTACTCATTTTCTATAAGTTTTATTTTTTTAGGAATAGAAAATCTTTGTTTTGCAAAGCTCTTGAGTAGAAGGTGTTTTGTTCATTTTCTAATTCTATTTCTCATGTTATTCACAAATCTAACACTATGTGGATCACAACATCTACACTATAAAGTATGTGAGGAATTTTCACAGTGATCTATGATTCTACTAGCATAGAATGTTCTATGGTGATCACATGAGGTCAAACTTTCCTATTTAGTGTAAAAAATAACTAGCCTTGAGTGAATCTTAAATAAACTTGGACTTAATTTTTCACATTATTTGGAAGGCAAAGGAGATTCACACCATTCAAAATCTTTCTCAGTATCAAAAGAGATCATATTGGTAACATCTAAATTATCAAAGGAGCGATAATTGTTCTTTTTAGAAGCATAGTGGCTATTGATATCTTGAATGTGAGGTAGATTATTTTGACCTTCAAACTTTACTCTATCTATAAAATTATATTCATTTCTAGTTTGTCCATTCTTGATACATCTTCTCTTACATGTGCAAACTTCACTTTTTTTATGTAGATAAACCTTTCTTAGCTGAATATGATTATCAAGTTGCCTATTTAAGTCAAAAATTTCATTAACATATTTCTTCCTTAAAGTGCCTTGGTTGATTTCTTAAATAGGCAGAAATCTTGGTGAAGTTTTCTCTTGCCTATTAAGCTTTGCATGCTTCATAACACCCCTTCTCAACATCCACCCTTTTCATGGTATGGTCTAGATGGCCGCTTGAGTCTCTAAATTTATTAGAAGGGACATTTCTTATGTTGACCTTTCCATGTGATGCACATGAATAGAAAAACCTTTTGGAATTAATATCTTAAGATATATTAGTTTGTAGATGGGGTATTTGACTTTATATTTGAAATGAGATTTCAAACACATCACGTGGAATTTCATTTGGTGGAACCTCGTCACTTATAACTTTTTCAATGAAATATTTGTAATCATGTGCAAACTTTCCTATTTCACGAGTTAACAAAGTCTATTCCACAAGACCTTCCATTCTTGTAGAGAAGATGAGAGTTGTTGTTATAGCATGGCTTGTGTTATTTTTCAAATGTGGTGTTGAATAGCTAGAGCTCAATGAATCAACTCCATCAAAATAATTACCATTATGTATCAACTTCTTTGAAGTATTTATATTTTCACCTATTTTATTATGATCATGAACTTTTCTTTCACTAGTAAATAATTCATTTCTTATATGCTTTTTCTTCTTATGCTTACCACATAAAGAAGCAAGGACTATTTATCTCTCCCTAAATACTTTTATCATTTGTATTCTCTAGACTACTATCACTTTTTAATCTACATTTTTAAAATTATAGCATGAAATTATTTGATACCTTTGCAAGCATAAATTGCATGATCATTAGAAATCCCACTCCCTTTATTTCTAATATTTGTAGTCAAGCAAGAAGAACTACCAAAAATTTCATTGTTAATAGCATTTAATCCACCCTTTATAGTATATAGGGTACCACAATATTTTGCTTCAATCCAACCACTATGGAAAATGCCATGATTTTTAGGACTTCCAAACTTTTGGGTGATCCCTAAAAGCCCATTATATTTTCCATTAGTATTATAAGTTTTTCCATGGAAACCAACTCTAGTTGTAGGATGTCAAGATGCTCTTGCTCCAATTCAAATTTTGAATTAAGATCTAGGCTAAATTTTTCTCCCTTTCTTTCCTTTTTCACTAAATCTAAGTGAAATTATTGTCATTTGAAAGATATGCCTCACTATGAGAAGATTCATTAGTACTTTCAATACTTATACAACAAGGAGCTTCATTTGTATAATTTAGAGATTTTTTTTTTCTTCCCTATTAGGACCTAGGTATATTATAGTATAATCCCATAACCTTAGAACTAAAAACATACTCTTGAAGTAATACCTCAAAATCAGTGGCCATATCATCTATATTTTTTAACCTGTCATCAATTTTTTCCTTCATCTTGTAAGATTGTGATAATATAGGTGGCATATGAGGAGTGCTACTAGCTACCTTGTTCATACCAAATAAGGTTTTCTCAGGCTTCAACCTTCATTAGGACTTTCCCTATCCCCCTCTATCTATCTCACCCTTCTCTCCCTATATAGGTAAAGGATATAGGGTGTAGGATATAGGGTTTATAGTGTATGGTACAAGGTTTATGGTTTAGGTTATTGGTATAAGGTTTAGAGTACAAGATTGATGGTACAAGGTTTAAGGTACATAGGGTATAAGGTTTTGGGTATAGGTTTAGGGTTTAGGGTAAAATATTGATGGTACAAGGTTTAGGGTACATAGAGTATAGGGTTTAGGTTACAAGATTGATGGTACAAGGTTTAGGGTATATTATAGGGTATATAGTATAGGGTATAGGGTTTAAGGTTGTAGTGTCAAAAATTGTCACCCTTGAAAATTTCACACTATGTTGTGCTCCCCATAAATTATTGAGCCTAATTGACCCTCTAATTTCCTCAAATTATGCATTCTAGAGCCCATTTATACTACTTTCCAAGAAATAGCAATCACTAAACAAAATCATCCAATTGTTAAATTTCCCTCGACACTTAATTTCCTAGAAAGTAGAACCAAGACCCATATGCCCTTGGGTGTATGGGTCCCCCTTCTTAGCTAGGACCCAAATTTGGACATGTTGGTATCGATATTTTAACATTCAAAATTCAAGTTTCAAGTGTCATCTTTTGGAATTTAATTTTCAAGAAATCAACATAAATACGTATAAATACCTAGTCTTTTCAACATTTGAAACTAGAACCACAATTGAGGAGAAAATACTATTGTCAAGAGAATTCAAGAGCAAGTCAAGAACAACATTTCAATGATTTTTTGCAACAATTCAAGATCTAACATCATGTGAAATTTTGTGTGTTTATGTATCATTGTTTGTGAAGGCTAAAACTTTTGTAGGTCTCCAAAATATTCAAGCATTAAAGAAAGAAAGATCCAATACCTTGAGGTGATGTGTATGACTGCATTCCTTCAAGGAATCCATTGAAGGGTGGTTTTAGGTTTGAAGAGGATTGGAGGAATATTAAAAACAAGTTAGCAATTATTACATTCAAATCCATAAATCTTGTCAAGTGATGGAAACTCGCCTAAAAAATTATCTGACAACATTTTGACAACTTTGCAAGTGGAAACATGAGTCTCAGATCTACCACCAGAGGACCCCAAAAGTTGAGCAGGACCCCCTTATAAAGATGTTGACTTCTTCTATGGCATTTGTCCTTGATGTCAAAACTGCCCTAGGTTGGTGCCTTGGAAGCATTTCTCATTCTGGTCTTATTATGGCATTTGATTGGAACAGTTGATATTTGATATTCATTTGACATTGGCATACTTACTTCATTGTTGATATATAATGGCTTGATCAGTTTCTAGCTTCATGAAATTGTTAATGGTTGTTGATCATATTCAAAGTCATCTTGCTCCATCCTCTTACAAGTGAATGCTCTCAGTTTCTTGGTGCTTGAGTTATAAAATGCACGTGGTTTTCATGTTTTAAGAAAGCCCTATCGGGTTTCCTTAACCAACTGATAATGGTTTGGGCATATATCATAAAATATTGTGGCATGGACATTTGGTTTATGGTGACTGGCATGGGAGAATGGCATTGTGAACTTAGCATGTTTTTAGCCTTCATTTCACTTCACAAGGCTTTGGAAAGTATTTGACATTGTACATTAAAAGGCATTGAATATTAATGAGGTGGGAAATTGACCTTGGGTAAAGGTATTCAAATTGTTCTCTAATTTGCATTTAAATCAGGTCAAAATGATTAATATTTATTTGGGCCTAAAAGCAGACAACAGGTATAAAACTAGACTTTGGTAAGATCGCAGACTTCAAAGGCCTTATCACACTACTGCTGGAAGTTAAGCTAGTGACCATGGTAGTATGGTGGAAACCTTTAGCGGCAAGCAAAGAAAGCTATCGCTACACCACGGGCTGTCAGAAGGGAAACCGCGGTAATGCATTGAAAATGACTAGCGGCATACAAGATGACTACCGCTATACTACGGGTAGTCAGAAAGATAACCGTGATAATACGGTAAAAATGGTTAGCGACATACAAGACGTCTACCTTTAGATAACCACAGTAATGTGGTGGAAATAGTTAGTGGTATGAAAGGAGCTACCGCTATACCATAGGTAGTCCGAAGGGCGACCGCAATTGAGTGGTAAGGGAGCGGTAAAGGAAGCGGTAATATTTAGTGCTAGTCACTGCTATACCATGGGTAAATAGAATGATGGGTGCAGTAGCGCAATTGAGGAAGAAAATCATGTGTTGGTTCTTTTGGGAAGCTTAGGTCATTATTTCGCTTCTCTTGTTCGAAGGGTTTGGAACCCTGTTTTGGCTGCCACCATGGAATCACTCTCTCGGTCGTTTTATTGTGCATGTTGTTGGTTTACTGATAGCATATAGGAAAGATTGGAAGACCATGACAATGGTCGATTCACCTATCAATCTCCTACCATCGGGTAAGAGTCCGAATAAGGCAGAAGCTCGGGCTGTAAAGTGACTTTGCAGGTCTGGTAAAATTGCTACATGCAACATCTATTTCGATATTCTCAGGTATTAAGTTTTTCAATTGGTTTGTAGAACCGTTACTTCTAAATGGAAGGTGGAAAATTGGTTAAATATTTTCTTAGTCAAAACTAAATTTTTTGCATATAATAGTAACTGCATTTTACAATAGATTTATCATATCAATTTTATGAAACAGTGATATTTGTTTTGAGGAAATCATGATGACTTTGAATCTGTTCAGTCTCTTACTTGGATTCTTTCATAACGGTTATTAAATGCATCATTCTGAAGTTTTGGTTACATTGCATTGCTATGGAAGTTGGTTTTTCGAGGGTACTATTCATGAATTTTATACATTCTTTAATGGTTCTTGTTTTTAGCACTGCTTGTGCAGGCTACTTGAGAGGACAAGTTTCAGTCTGCCTTCGATATTTGTATAATGCTTGAATATTCCAGTCAAAAGAACTTCTTCATATTGATCTTTCACACATGGACACTGCAACACCTAGCATTTTTGGTCGATTGAAGCTTGGTAACCTGATAATCATTTTTTTTTTATTCTCTGAAATAGAAAAAACGAGCAACTATTGTAACCTTCCTTGAATTTAATGATGAAATCTGTAATCAGAAGAAAATAGAGAGATTAGGGCTTTATCCTTATAGAAAAACCTGAAAACACAATGAGACAACAAAAGTGCAATATATAATAGTTTTGTATGAGATATAGTTTAAAATCCTTTTTGCTGGAAAAATTGAAAAACACAGTGTGTTAACTATTTTGAACAGTATCAATGAGAAAAGGATAAAAACAGAAAGAGAGCTAATTGTTTGATGAAGAACAATGAGAAAAGTATGAAACAAAAATGGAAATAGAGAGATCCTCTATATTATTGTATGATTTACTAAAATAGTAAAGGGGTTGGTGCTCCTTGAGATTGGTGTCTCTAAATGAGGGGTCGGTGCCCCTTGAGATTGGTGTCTCTAAATGAGGGGTTGGTGCCCCTTGAGATTGGTGTCTCTAAATGAGGGGTTGGTTCTCCTTGAGATTGGTGTCTCTAAATGAGGGGATTTTTCTCCTTGAGTTGGTGCTCAGAAATTAGCCTATAAGGCATTGTAAGCAGTGTTTTGAAATTAAGCCAGTAAGGCAGTTTAGGAGTGGTTTTCCACTCAGCAATTTTTGTGTCTCTCATTTGTGTGATTTATGTTTATCTTGCATACTCCTTATTTTATTCATTTATGTTATTGTGCTCATTTAGTTGGTCAATGATCTGATACTTTAAGGCTGTTTAAAAGTTTAAAGTCAATTTTCTCAAGTCTGTCATGCAAATTTAGATTGTGCAAATTTGATGCAAAATGTCTTTCATAAAGTGAATTAACTTCTGCATTTTGTGCTCATTATATGAATGCTCAAAATTTTGTCACAAACAAGTCAAAGTTGCATATTATGAATTTTTATAGTTCTGTTCATAAAGCATAGCAATATTGTTCATAAATATTTAATTGAATAATATCATATGATGCTTTTTATATGGGTTGTAAATGTTAGTCAATTCTCATGTCAATCTGATCCAAAGTGTTAATGTTCTCTTTCTTAAGAAATCTGTCACTTTGGGTTAAATGAGAAAAAAATTCATTATGCTTTCAAAGTTAAAAGTTAAAATTACTCCACTTTGATTCACCCCCCCCCCTTTTAGAGTGAATCCACTTCCAGCAAGTGGTATTAGAGCGTAGGGTCCTACATTAGGTTTCAAACCTAGGATTGATTCAGATCTTGGAAGTCTATTTTTGTGTGTCATGGAGTATTTGTCATGGCTAAATGAAAAAGGAACAAAGGTCAAAAGAAAGATACTTATGCCAAGAAAATAATTGATAAATCAACCTCTGCCAAGTCTAGTGAGTTTTTGTCTCAGGAATTACCCCTGTCAATTAATACTAAAATGGATCATGTAGTTGGTGAAGAAGATCACTTAGTAAGTGACTTTGAACAAGAATTTGGTGAAAAGGATTATGAAGGTGATGAGTTTGAATTTTATTTGGAGGCAGAACTGCTTGTTGCCTTAGATGAGCTTAGGAGGATTAGAAAAGAAAATCAGGATCTTAAGGTATGCTTAAAGGAAAGTGTCAATGTCAATAAAGTTGTAATACAAGCTCATAATGATGATAAAAAGATTATTGAATTACTGAAATCCCAAATGGTTGATAAGAAAAAGATCGAAGAGAGATTAGAATCCAAGTTAAAAGATAAGAATGAATTATGTAATAAACTGGAAAATAAGTTTACCTCATTAAAGAAATGTTCTAACAATGATTATGTGTTAAAAGAACTAACTCTTAAAGATGATTTAATTATTAGTCAGAAAATTAAAATTGAAGAATGTAAAAGGATTGCAGATGTTGTAAGGTCTAATTTGGAAGTTAAAAATAATGAATGTCTAAAAATTGAAGGAGAAGTAGTTGCATTAAGAAAAGAGCTTGAAACTGTTAAGGTTCAATTAGATAAAAATCAGAAATTTGATTGCAGTACTAATTTATTGAATGAGATGATTGGAAAACAAAAGCCTTTTAAAGATCCTACAAGAGTGGGATATGAAGTTAGACAAAGCTCTGCAGAAGAATCTAAGCATGAAAGAGTTTTTGCTATTGCAGATGGAAAGTCATTTACAGCCAAGAAAACACCAAGATTGAAGGTTGATCTCGGTCACCATATTGTTGCTGCTCAGATAGAAGAAAAATGGGTTAGGACAAAAAGACCATCAAAATCTTCATTTATCAGGTACAACTACTCTCAATTTCATGGCTACTGTTATTGTTGTAATGCTTATGGACATAGAGCAAGAATTTTTTGGATGAATATAACTCATAATCATGAGAGATATGTCAAGAGAGGTTCATACAATGCGCCTAGAAGAAATTATTCTCACTATGGTCTAGACAACACTATTATATGTTATAGGTGTAATAGGTTTGGACACAAAGCACAGTGGTGTAAATTTTTTTTGATAAAGCCATCTAGGGACTACATGTTCAAACAAAAGGAAAATAATACCGTGAGTAAGGAGAAGACAAATCCTATACAAGTATGGAGAAGAAAGCAAGAAAAGAAAAAGGAAGAACTAAATCTTGTGCATGCTACACAAGAATCATTTCTAAGCATTTGAAAGACAGTATGAAGATAGGGGGAGATGATTAATGCTATTTTAATAAACCACTTTGATACCAAATAAAATATAGTAGAATCTTGTTGTTTCATAACCCATTTACCATCAAAATGCAAGACAGGGATTTGTTTTATTGTCTTTGCTGGGAATAATAGTGACAATGAGTTGATGATAACTGTCTTAATGCAATGATCCATTTATAGCATCATTATGTTAGAATATGGTTTCTCATGTGACTATTGGTGTTGCAGAAGTTGATACCTTTTGTGTCTTTGGGAGTGTCCACAATAAAAGATACTTGTGACACAATTACATTGTCCACCATTGGTGAACAAATTGTGATTAACCTTACTTTGCTATAATGTATTGGTTGGGCCAAAAGGATCAATATATTTTCTTTGTACTTATCAGAATATTTGGTGGTTTGTGTTACTCAAGTGCCCTGATTTATATGAATAATGTTTCAGCAATAGAGCATGTTAAGACAGTGAATTATTTGAGGTCTTAATTGAAAGAATGATAGAGGCAGTTAGTTGAAAAACTTTAAACAGTAAATGTTGAGTTATGCAGTGTTGTGCTTGGAAAACATGAACATCAAACTAAGTCATTGCTATAAATTCAGCTTTTCTAGAGGTGTGGTTGCTGATGCAACATTTTTTACTTTGATTATGTTAATATATAGTATATGTGTACTTGAGGATAGCAAAAAACAATTGACAGAAGATTGGATATTCTTGGATGATGAAGATTTCAATATACATCTAATGATCATTATTCTCTTTTGATAGTTGATTATTATGTGCTACTGATAGTTTGGTGACTTGATACCTAGGTAGTGGACTGTATGCTACAAATTTGGCTACTTTGTGTTATTCTGGTAAAAGATGTTAATTTGAAGAACAAGGTTAGTTGAAATGAAAATGTGTTGGCCTAATTATCTTACTACTGGTTCCTTAATTAAGTGTTGAATATGCAGTTGTATCTTCTTGCTTGTTGAGGTATATAAATCTATTTTGGGCAGTAGTATACTTAAGTGCTTCATTTGCAAATGAATTTGATCATCATACTATGTTTTAATTATGATCATGGAGAAATGTGTGGTAAGTTATTGAATCAACCATAAAGAGTAACTGATTGAACAATTTTCACATTTTTAATAAGCTTGAGAAAAGAAACGGTGTCTTACAAGTCAGAAAATAATTTTTGTGAAGATTATTTGTTGGGGGAGCTTGGTTCTATGGTTGCTCTCTTACAAATTTATTATCATTGTTTTTTTCTCTAATTGTATTTGAAGTTGGTTTCATTGGTTGTTTGGCTTTCAGATGTTTTTGGTAACAATACTAGATTTGGTGACACATTTACATAATATGAGTGGTACATACTGTGAGCAGTTGGTTCTTGGTTCACATGTTTCATGGCATGCACTTAATTTTTTATATGTTGGTACTGATGTTTTCCATATGTTCATTAGAGAAAGATATGCATTTGTGCATGGTTATTCATATTGATAAGAGTGTGTTTACAGTTGACAATGGAGAATGTAGTTTATATGAGAAAAAGGTGGAACAGTTGGCCTTGGTGTGTAGTTTTGGTTATGAATCTCTTACAAGTGGCTTGGATAGTGGTTGTTCATTGGTGTTTAGATTTGTAGCCTTATGATGTTGCTCGTTTTTTAGTCATTTTGGTTTTCTCTTGATGTCAAACCCGAGATTGATATATTTGTTTAAATTCATGACATTAAGATGATATCCATTGGCATTTATGGTGTGGAAACTTACATAACTTATTTCTCAAGATATTCATGCTTCCTATTCATATTTCTCCTTCGTAGATGCTTGTGTTTTTTGTTGGAATGATAGTGAGAATTATGCTACAAGTTGTACAGGATCATGAATTCAATTTATGTTACTAGTCACAGTTTTTCCTGAGTATGTATTTGTTTCAGGTACGAATAGGTATATCAAGTGACCATGGTATTGGGTCTACATTTTTGTTGCATTACTGTTATAACTGCAACTCAGTATCGATTGTTGTTGTACTTCATGGAGAAAATGGTTGTTGTATATCATAGGTTTCTTCCTTTGTCCTTGTGACAAAAAGGGGGAGAAAATGGTGGTTTAAATGGCTTAGATTTTTTCCATCAAGGACAAAGGGGGAGTTTGATGAATTCTTCTGTGGCATTTGTCCTTGATGTCAAAATTGCCCTGGGTTGGTGCCTTGGAAGCATTTCTTAGTCTAGTCTTATTATGGCATTTGATTGGTACATTTGATATTTGATATTCATTTGACATTGACATACTTACTTCATTGTTGATATATAATGGCTTGATCAGTTTCTAGCTTCATGAAATTGTTAATGGTTGTTGATCATATTCAGAGTCATATTGCTCCATCCTCTTACAAGTTAATGCTCTCAGTTTCTTGGTGCTTGAGTTATAAAATATAGGTGGTTTTCATGTTTTAAGAAAACCCTATTGGGTTTCCTTAACCAACAGATAATGGTTTGGGTATATGTCATAAAATACTGTGGCATGGGCATTTGGTTTATGGTGACTAGCATGGGAGAATGGCATTGTGAACTTAGCATGTTTTTAGCCTTCATTTCACTTCACAAGGCTTTGGAAAGTATTTGGAATTGGATATTAAAAGGCATTGAATATTAATGAGGTGGAAAATTGACCATGGGTAAAGGTATTCAAATTGTTCTCTAATTTGCATTTAAATCAGGTCAAAATGATTAACATTTATTTGGGCCTAAAAGCCGACAGTAGGTATAAAACTTGACTTTGGTAAGACCACAGACTTCAAAGTTCTTACTACGCTACCACTAGCAGTTAAGCCAGTGATCGTGGTAGTGCTGTGGAAACCTTTAGCGGCAAGCAAAACAGCTACTGCTACACCACAGGCTTTCAGAAGGGAAACCACGGTAATGCGGTGAAAATGACTAGTGGCATACAAGACGGCTACCGCTATACCGTGGGTAGTCAGAAAGATAACCACGGTAATCTGGTGAAAATGGCCAACGGCATACAAGACGGCTACCGCTATACCGTGGGTATTCAAAAAGATAACCACGGTAATGCGGTGGAAAAAGTTAGTGGTATGAAAGGAGCTACTGCTATAGCGCAGGTAGTCCAAAGGGAGACCGCGGTTGAGCGGTAAGGGAGCTATAAAGGAAGCGGTAACAGTTAGTGCTAGTCACCGCTATACCGTGGGTAAATAGAATGATGGGTGAGGTAGCGTAGTTGAGGAATAAAATCGTGTGTTGGTTCTTTTGGGAAGCTTAGGTCATTATTTCACTTCTCTTGTTCAAAGGGTTTGGAACCCTAGTTTGGATGCCACCATGGAATCACTCTCTTGATCGTTTTACTATGCATGTTGCTCATTTACTGACAGCATATAGGAAATATTGGAAGACCATGACAATGGTCGATTCACCTATTAGTCTCCTACCATTGGGTAAGAGCTCGAATAAGGGAGAAGCTCGGGCTGCTAAGCTACTTTGCAGGTCTGGTAAAATTGCTACATGCAACATCTATTTTGATATTCTCAGGTATTCAATTTTTCAATTGGTTTGTAGAACTGTTACTTCTAAATGGAAGGTTGAAAATTGGTTAAATGTTTTCTTGGTCAGAACTAAAATGTTTGCATATAATAGTAACTGCATTTTACAATAGATTTATCATATCAATTTTATGAAACAGTGGTATTTTTTTTGGGGAAATCATGATGACTTTGAATCTATTCAGTCTCTTACCTAGATTCTTTCATAATGGTTATTGAATGCATCATTCTAAAGTTTCAATTACATTTCACTATTGTGGCAGTTGGTTTTTCGAGGGTATTTTTCATGAATTTCATACATTCTTTAATGGTTCCTTTTTTTAAGCACTGCATGTACAGGCTGCTTGAGAGGACAGGTTTCAGTCTGCCTTCGATATTTGCATAATGCTTGGATATTCCTGTCAGAATAAATTCTTCATATTGATCTTTCACACATAGACGCCACAACACCTGACATTGTTGGTTGATTGAAGCTTGGTAACTTGATAATCATCTTTGTTTTATTCTCTAAAATAGAAAAAATGAGCAACTATTGTAACCTTCCTTGAATGTAATGATGAAATCTGTAATTAGAAGAAAACAAAGAGATTAGGGCTTTATCCTTACTGAAAAACCTGAAAACACAATGAGACAACTGGAGTGCAATATATAATAGTTTTGTATGAGATATAGTTTAGAATCCTTTTTTCTGGAAAATTTGAAAAACACAGTGTGTTAACTATTTTGAACAGTATCAATGAGAAAAGGATAAAAACAGAAAGAGAGAGTTAATTGAGATTGGTGTCTCTAAATGAGGGGTTGGTTCTCCTTGATATTGGTGTCTCTAAATGAGGGGATGGTTCTCCTTGAGCTGGTGCTCAAAAATTATCCTGTAAGGCATTGTAAGAAGTGATTTGAAATTAAGCCAGTAAGGCAGTTTAGGAGTGGTTTTTTTACCCCAAGAGGGTTTTCCACTCGGCAATTTATGTGTCTCTCATTTGTTGCATTTATGTTTATCTTGCATACTCCTTCTTTCAATCATTTATATTATTGTGCTCATGCAGTTGGTCAATGCTCTGATACTTTAAGGTTGTTTAAAAGTTTAAAGTCAAATTGCTCAAGTTTGTCATGCAAATTTAGATTGTGCAAATATGATGCATAATTTCTTTCATAAAGTGAATTAACTTTTGCATTTTGTGCTCATTATATGAATGCTCAAAATTTTGTCAAAAGCAAGTCAAAGTTGCATATTATGAATTTTTATAGTTCTGTTGATAAAGCACAACAAGATTGTTCATAAAGCTTTAATTGAACAATATCATATGATGCTTTTTATATGGGTTGTAAATGTTATTCAAGTCTCATGTCAGTCTGATCCAAAGTGTTAATGTTCTCTTGCTTAAACAAATCTGTCACTTTGGGTTAAATGAGTAAAAGTTTCATTATGCTTTCAAAGTTAAAAGTTAAAATTACTCCACTATGATTCAACCCCCCCTCTCAGATTGAATCCACTTTCAACAAAAGACCCATATGCCATTGGGTGTATATGTCCTTCTATTCATCTCTACACCAAATTTTTTGAGTAGGTACATAATCCTTTGCACTTCTCAAATCTACATGGGCATGTGCAGGATCATCATGGAAAAAATAGGCCCTTAAGTGGCAATAAAATTTAGAAAAATCAAAGTTAGGCAACTTGACATTAAAATTTGAATAAGTTAACTATATTATTTCAAAAATATGTAAGAATAGAATTTTTTGTAAATTGAATTTAGTTTCTAAACTGTTGGGTTTATTTTTATTTAAACAAAATCTATTTGGTGAAAATTTGAAATTTCAATGGAGTAGTACTTCAATTTTAGGGAAAAAAAGAAGAAGTAGGTGTCTGTCTGACCACCCTAACCACAATAAAATGATAATATTTTAGATATAAGTAGAATACTCATGTCTCGATGTGATGCATATTTCTTTTTAATTTGTTTCCAAGTAAATAATTAAATATGATTTTTTTATTACAACTTAAAAAAAAAAAAAACTCGTATGTCTGACCACCTTAACTTGGTCAAAACTTCATGAAATTCAATTCTTTCTTTTTAATCCTATAGTATGTGAAGCATAAAATGTGACACATGTTTCATATTCAAAAAATGTGATACCATTTGAAAGCTATATATGTTTTTCAATCAGCCTATCAATTAGGAATTTAGTCGTAATTCAAATAGAAAATGAATAATAATTATTTATTAAATTCAAAGTAAAGCATAATTTATATTGGTGGAAAGCTAAGAATCTCCTTTGAAAACCCTTTTTGTTTCATCAAATTCCGGTAAAACAAATGTTGTCAGCCACATGGGCCATCATATCACTTACATATCACCACTTTTTGGCCCATCATGATCCTGCACATACCCACATATAATTTTTTATTTATTTTTACTAGTTGTTAGATTCTTTCAATTTCAATATTAGGGCCTATAGTTTTTAGGTTACTCATAATAAATTAGTTCCAATCCATTCCCATCCCCCAAAAGATGGAAATATAAGTCTAATTTTCTCACCTTCATGGTCGAAAGTCAATCTATTCACCATATTGATTTGCATCCTAATGTAACTTAGAAAAAGGACCAAATTGATCCTAAGGTTTACACATTTAAATTTAAGGTCACCTTTTTCTATGTTTCATTTTGGTGAACTTGACTTTTTGAAATCATATTTTTAAAAAAATTGGAAGTCTTTCAAACTCTAGATCTAGGTTTTGCATTACATTGTTTGCATTTCATATTTAGGATTTCATTTTTGCATCATAAAAGCATAAAAATTCAAAAAAATTGCATCATAGGTTGCATTAGGTTTTATTTAAATAATTTAGGTTAGATATACATTCAAATTGCATTCATTAGGTCACTAAATTCTGAAATTGTTCACTGCAAGTTCATTTAGTCATCTTTCATTTATGTCAAAAAATTGAAAAACATTAGCATAATTTTTAATTTTGTTTCAAAATTATATCAAATCATCATTCTCGAAAAAACCCATCTTCCAATTAGTCAATTATTGCATCTTAGATCTAAAAATCACATTCACAATTGTCCTTTATTGTTTCATACTTGCATTTGAATCACATTGTCTTAAATTGAAGAAATTCTAGAAAAGCAATCATTGTCAAACCTATTTACAGATATAAACAACAACCTTAATATTAAGCTTAAATTGTATGAAACTGAGAATTGATAAACAAAAATTTCAATAGATTTACATGTTGTCGTCCATTCTTGCAATTTAATATTATATTAATGAATCTTTAAAGTAATTTTTACACACATCTAGTTACAATGCAAGTTAATTGACACTTAGTCGAGCACTTTGTAGATGAAGTTAATTTAGTCTATTAAGTATCAGAATATCTCAATGAAATTTGAGGAATGTTATTAGGAAAATGGATCGTTGGACTAAGGCGAGTTGGTGATGTTATCAAGGGGATTGGATATTCCTTGCACTAGCACCCAAAGTTATTAAATTAATGCCTCTAAATGACAATTACATATTTTAATATCTTGGTAGTTAGTGTTCATTATGTGTGCTAAGCTTTTTATCTTGTGGAGAATAATTTTTGGGAAAACTTCAATAAAAAACGTGTTAGAGGCTTCAAATGCACACCACACATTTTTCATACTAATCTATCTTGTACGAAATTGGCCACTACAGACACTAGGATACTCAAATTAACTTAATTTATATATTTGTTTTCACTATTAAAAATTTCCCCAAATGTTTGAATGAAGTGTTGCTTATACGTTCCTACATTTTTTCTAATATCCTCACTAGATAATCAAAATTTCTCAAAGGAGATATTAATTCACTTCTCTTACAGAAAATTAGTTTTCCTGCTTTTAGGAATTCATGTTTTGAAGGATTCATTTGTGCTAAAAAAACACTATTTTCAAAAAAATGAAAGTTGCATTGTAATGTTATAAATATTTAAAGATATTTACATATTAGAAATCATTTCATTTGACCTTTTCATGGTTGCCCAACATAATCAGCTTCTCACTGCTAAATTGCTAAATATATGGCAAAATTTGATGAGAAAAAATCCATATGACACACTAGGGAGACTAGAGCCATATACATCCCAAGATACAAAGGTACAATATCTCAGGTATATTATTATCATATTGAAATCATTGTAAATTCAACTAAAATTTGATTATTTGTGTGTCCACTGCTAGAATACAAAATCCTATAAAAGCCATCTTCTAAAACTCAACTATTAATTCAAATAGACACATTAAATCCATCTTCACACAAGGAACTGACCTTTTATATATAAAAACATCGACCATAGACATTGATATACTTAATTAGGTCAGCCTAATTAGATGAAACATGCAACACCATAATCTGTCAGCTCAAAACTCTAACACACACACCTTGCAAAGGGAACCAAAAACATGTAACATGCCAAAATAGGTTGACATGAGTTATAATTACTCCCATAAATCTACTCCTAACATAACGCAACTCTGCACGACCCCAAAAAACTTAAGTCGACACCAAATAGCATAACTGGTGAAGTAATAACTCAATGAACAAACTATTTATCCACAACTTGATACGTGAACCACCAAATCACTTTCCAATTGGAGTGCACACACTTCCTCAGAACCACATAGCATAATATTCATCTAAGGTGGAATGCAGAGCATTCCAACATGCACTTTGTACCTATGACTCTATCATAACTTAGTTGATACTTTGTCAACAATTTCAATTGCACAAAACATACAAACTTGAAACTTTGGATGTAGAAACCTCCAACACATATCATTATTACCTCAAAAATGCATGATATGATTATGCATAGTGGAGCACTGTGAACCACAAACTTGTTGAGAGGAATACATATTATGCTCACTAAGACTTAGTCAAATATCTAAAAAAAATTGTCATCTTCAAACAAAAAAAAATTCATCTGTACAATGAGTTGACATTAAAAACACCATATACCATCCATGCATCATCATTCTCATGTTGGCTTGACAATCTCCCAATAGTATAAGAGGGAGAGAAGTCTTGTAGATATATGTGTGTTGCCATCAATGACAAAGGGGGAAATTATTGGCAATAGGTGTTTTCATTGATTTCAACTCAATTTTTATTGTCATTTATATCAAATTTATGTTTTGAATATTGAATATACTCTGAAGATAGTTGATATGCAGATATATCAATTGGTGCAAGTTTGCAGTGCAATATGAGGTAGAATGGTAATCAATCTAATGTTTAAGTGTGATGCAAATATGGGTACACTTGTTCCAATAATAAATATAATGTCTAAGTATGATGTGGAGGTAGGTAAACTTGTTCCAATATTTTTCCAGCATGACTACACTAATATCTTACCAGTTTGGTGTACTGAACTTAGAGATAAGTTGTTGAATTTTCGCTAAAGAAATCACAAAGTATACTCTAAGACAGAGTCATACTGTTTTGGGTTGTATCCTTCCACAAAGTAAGATTTATTCTTGCAATTTATAAGATAAGTTGGTTGATATTTGAAGGTTTCATATCCAAGAATTCAAGTCATTACACCTTATGCAGGGAAATTTATAAGTGACAAAGTTGTAGTTTATGCTTTGGCAAAGTATAGTATTGATGAAGGCTTGTTTAAATTCTTTGCATTCCTCTGGAGTGATAGATTTAATTTTTTTAAATTGGATATATGATTAGAGAAGTATAAATGTTCATCCCTAAAAGTCTCAAACATTTTGGTGAACAACAATGCAATATCATGTGTACTGGAGTGTTATAGTCTGTCTAGAATGCTCTGTTTTCATCATTTTAATATATTTCTCTTCTTGTGCCAACACATAATGATTAGGTACTTTAAGATAAGGTTTCAAGGTTGTTGATTAATATCTACATTGTTCACATCTTGTTCCACATGATATTTTTGGTTTCTACCTAGTGGTGTAAAGATGAAAAGTTAGCAGTTTTGGTGGTGTTGATGTTGATCATGCTAATAATCTTGTCTCCTTCATCTGTGGTTGATATCGATTAATTAATTTTTATTTGGAGGATATTTTGCAATTCATTTGGGACTTGCTATGTTATGTGTTGATCCACAACTCATTTTCTCTTCATATTCTATATGTTTGGACTTGACCTATGTAGTATTACGCATTTCATCTAAATTTCATCTTGAATCCAACCTAATAAGGGTTTTTATTGTTGCAAAGGGTATTGTAGAAATTTTTGATTCAACCCGCAAGACCTAGAAATCACCTATGAGAAATAACCTATCATAATTGAAAAGATCAAAGAGCTTGATTGTGCTCAATAAGCCTGAGAATATTATTGATGCAAAATATCCTTAATAAAAATTACAATGAAAATAAATCCTTATGAAAAGGAGATAGAATCCTTAGATCTAAACCCTAGGTGAATATTAAATAACATGTGACAAGTGTCATCATCCTACACAATGAGACATGTGCCTTATTGGACAATTTATTAATTAAATATGCAATTCCTAAGTTTAGCTTCAGTGAATAAAGTAATAGGTGATCTAATTAATTAATCAATATGATATAATTAATTAGATTATTGGCCTATTACTCCAACACCCCCCTTAAGATGAACTTAGGGAGTAGATAAAAACGGATGAAGGATGCATGAAAGCATGAATGGGTCTCAACTACTAGGTCATGTTAGGTACCCATGTACATATGCAATGCAATCAAGTGATGAAAGATGGAGGAATGCATGATATGATACCCAAAAGTACACCATCCATCACATATATAAATTAGAAATTCTCCCCATAAGAGGGAAATAAATGATGAAAGAATCTGGAAGCTATGTGTATCTCAATGTCGATGCCAAACTGTGTCTAAAAATGATCCATAGGAGAAAGTTCCATGAAGATTTAGGAATAGTAGCCATAAGATGAATGTCCCTCAAACTGAGATGTGACTTAATGTGAATTTGATGTGATTCAGGATCATTAACCATAGGCTCTCAATTTGAGATGTGAAACCATGCATGTGTGAATTCATTAGAAATATTGTGGCCAAAATAAACTACATAATATATATAACTCATGTGAGTTGTCATCAATATGAAGATGGGATGAAAGTGCATGTCATTTGACTACACTCTAATCCAACTATTATGTATGTATCCCACCTAATGGAACTTTATTGAAGTTCATTTGTTACAATACCCCAAGATTGTAAAAGGAGAACATACAATACATGTAGAATTCAATGAGAAAATGCAAACATAAATCATGAAAACATAAAAGAGTGCATGCATGAATCAATGTTCACATATACCTCCATGAAGTTAGTTTGAGTTGAGATCTATGCAAGGGATTGAATCATGAAAATCTGATATCCCAATCAAAATTTATGGCCCCCTACGTGCAAATAGATTTATCTAACTTTAGATGTGTGTAAAATTGATCGAGAAGATAATATGGGAAAAATACCTATATCACTAGATCAGGCTCGTAACCATCTTTTTGACAATTTTTTTTTGAAAAAAAAACACCGTATGCTCAAGTTATGAATATTTGAAAAATGGGGTAAGTTTTGCCACACGAAAGTCAATAGACATAATGCTTCTGATTTGATTTTTGAAAAATTTGCTCATTTCATGAAAAATTTAAAACATACCCAAAAAATATTATGATTTTATCAACAAAACCCATAAAGCATTTTTGAATCCAAAAAGAATAATAGGCGAATTGGTAAAAAAATAAAATTTACCTGTAGGGAAAATAATTGTGTGAGATATTTTGACAACCATTTTTGTAATATCTGCTCAGTATCTGCAAATAATAGCAAATACCCATATGGTGTTTTATAATTTTAAATCCTAGATATCATTTTTCTCAAAAATATTTGAAAAAAAATATATTGGCCATTTTTTTTTATCTAGGATGCACCAAAAATTGCTCAAGGCCTGATCTCTCAAAATATTGAATAGGAGGTTGCAAATCCGGTGCTCTGATACCATGTAGAAGTTGTTGATTCAACGCATAAAACCCAAAAAATCACCTACAATCAATAACCTCTCACAATTGAAAAGATCAAAGAGCTTGATTGTGCTCAATAAGCCTAAGAATATTATTGATGCAAAATATCATGAAAAAAATTACAATGAAAATTAATCCTTATGAAAAGGAGATAGAAGCCCTAGATCTAAACACTAGATGATGATTATATTATCTTGTGATAAGTGTCATCATCCTATGCAATGAGACAACATGTGCTTTATCAGCCAATTTATTAATTAAATATGTAGTTCGTAAGTTTAGCTTAAGTGAATAATGTAGTAGGTGATTTAATTAATTAATCCATATGATATAATTAATTAGATGATTAGCCTATTACTCCAACATGTATTTATAGAAGAACAAAATAATTTGTTAATATAATTGTGGATAGTGAATTGGGATTGAGCATAATGTTGAATATGAAGTGTGTGAAGTCAGTGTGGTGGAGTAATTATACAAAAAAAGGGGTTGTAACATCAGCATATGTTGGATACTTCTTTATAGCAATTAATATTCATCTTTTTCATTATAATTTTCATGTACCCTACTATAAGATAATGAGTCTTAGTAGGTCATTGTTTCTTTCCATGAGGTTATGTGCCTTAACTTGCAAGTCTTGAGGCAATGAGCCTTAAAACGTATTATAAATTTTGTAAGCAGTGAGCTTCATATATTATGAGTTAACTCTCACTGTTGGTTTTCCCTCATGGGTTTTCCACA
This sequence comes from Sequoiadendron giganteum, assembly GCA_007115665.2. Classification (NCBI taxonomy): domain Eukaryota; kingdom Viridiplantae; phylum Streptophyta; class Pinopsida; order Cupressales; family Cupressaceae; genus Sequoiadendron; species Sequoiadendron giganteum. The sequence goes on from CM021108.1 coordinate 117,014,538, forward strand.
TAAAAATATTGACGTTCTTGTGTGGTGCATGCTTTCCTTTCTATTTTTCTTTTAGTTAATATAATTTGATGTTTAAGCTACAAATGAACTTGTTTTAAATTTTAAGAATAGATTGATTCACCCCTCCCCCCTCTCAGTCTCCAAGTGTATTTAACATAGAGGCAGTGGTGGGACCTCCTATTCGTAGATCATGCCCTTTGTGGCATTGGATGCAACCCGCACCAAGGCCATTCACCCTTAGCCACTCAAAAATCACTCTTATCTCCGACATGATTTTCCTCTGCAAGCCACGATTTGGCTCCACAAGCAGGCCACAATTTTATTTTTCTTGTCATAATTTGCTACTGTCTTGAAAACCCATTCCACATAGGCACAAAGGCAAGCAACTGGCTATGACCTTCATAACCTCTTTCACGCAGGTAGAAAGGGCATTGAAAACTAGAAGGGCATTTGAAACTAGGCGCCAAATCTACTCTAGCCATAGGATATTGCCATCATTTGGAAATTCAAATTTGCTACATCATCATTGGTGATGGAAATCTCAAGCATTGGGCTTTCGAGTAGCAAGTCACGAGTTTGATGGGTGTCAAATTTGGGCCAAGGAGAAGAGCCACTATTCATTAACCTTTAGCCCCTAGTCACATCAATGTTTAGCCCTTCCTTCTTTCCATCACAAGGGGGCTTAATTCCTCTCTTTTTTCTCACATTTTGGTGCTATTTTTTTCACACAATCTCATTATTTTTTTCCATAAGGTTAGCTAATTTTATAAATGTTAAAAACTTCAAATCTTAATAACTTTTGCTTGACAACTCGTAATTGAGTGTCAATTTTTTGTAAAAGTGATTTTATTTTCCATGCATTCAATGGGCCTATTATCACACTCCCAATATAAAGTGAGGTTTTATGTTCCATTTCTAACTATTTACAAAGCACTCTTATAAAGTGTCAATTTAAGGGGGAGGGGCGGAGGGGGAAATAATCAAGGGGGTTTATAAAGTGTCAATTTAAGGAGGGGAAGAAATAATCAAGGGGGTTTTAATTTTAAGTTTTTGTCATATTTTTAAGGTTTGAAAGGCATATCTTGTTAATCCACCTCATGACATAAACTTGTAAGAACTTATAACGACAAATAAGTTTGTAAATGCACTCAATTAAGTGCCACAAAAATGAATGCATTTTTTAGGGAGGGAATTTGAGAATTTTGCACTTACACTGAATTATAAAGTGTAATGGGGGGTTGTTGGAGCCTCGATTTGTCATCATAGTTATGGATCCTTGTGACTCTCGCCTCATGGTGGGTCATCCCACAATACTATGTCCCACTTTTTAGTCAAGTTGCACATTAATATCAACATTTTTATAAAATTTCACTTTATGAAACCTATAGCAACTAAACCATTAATAATTTAGAGATGATGTGAGCTAGTGAATTGTGGGGATTTGTGTGTAGATTCGATATATATATATAATATAAATAAATTGTTAATTTTGTACGCAACTTTTAATAACTTATTTTTTATAGTAAAAAACATTTTTGAAAAGTGACATTTATGTTGTCACAAACAAAAAAAAATTATTCAAAGGAAAAAATATAGTTTATTAAATATTGATTTTAAATATCAATATCTAATGCATGGATATTTTTTTATAGTTCTTTATTGCATAATTTTTTTTAATTAATATTTGAAGTCAAAGTAACTATAATGAGGACATAGGTGTATGTCATCGCACATAACTTATTTTTATGTATTGAATTTATTTTTTTACCTCTTTTGATGAAACAAGAACATCAATACCTAGTGCACACATATTTTTTAGACTTTTTTCTCTATTTTTCTATTTTTTCATGTGTGTGAAACAAATACATTGATGTTTAGTAAAAAAAAACATTCACAAGAAATAAAAAATAAATATAATATTAAAATTAAAATATATTTAAAATTTTACTTTTTGGAAAGCTTATAATAAGATCTACATAATTTCAAAACATAAGTTCTAAATGACTTTATTTAATCCCTCAAAAGATAAAGATAAAGTTTTTTTGCCCACATTTTGATAGGCGCAAAGGAGACTCTATTGTGGGTATTTTAAGACTAGAGAGGTTCTATCTAAGGGGGTCTTATCTACCCTCTTCAATTGAAACCCTTCAGATGGAATCCCTCAAGGCTTAAATCATTAGTTTTTTTTTTTAAATATGTGATTTCAGGAAAAAATAAGATGTCCCAAGTTTGAGACTCATTATTTTGGGATGACCCCAATGTGTGTTGCCTTCATTTTTCATCACACTAATGAATCCTCATTATTCTCACCTCATTTGTGTGTTCCTTGATGCACACCATTTTTTAGTTTCTTATACATCTTTTGGACCTAATTCTAGGTCTAAATTCCTTACACACTTGTGTGCCCGATTTGATTTGGTCTACTTATTCTCTTAGCATTAAGGGGGACTATGACAGTGTTATAATTCTTTCAATGAAGCAATGGAGGAATATTATTTTTTGTAGGTCTCAGAACCTTTCATCTTGATCTCTCATATGGGGGATTATTTCAGTGGATCATATTTTGAGATTCTAGTACTTATGCACAATGATGCACATTTTAGTAGTGTACACATGTCACTCATGTATTGCTCCAAAATAATAGTACTTGCAATTTAAAAATACACTTTTAACATCCATTTGATGAATAGGCCAATGCATATGAGAAGCTAAAGCAAGAACTAGTTTAATAGTTGACATTTTAGATACTAGAGAAAACATTTCATCATAATCTAAACCTTCAACTTGAGAGAATCCCCTAGCAACTAATCTAGCTTTAAACTTGCTAACTTCATTTTTTATATTAACCTTAGTTTTATACAACCATTTTCATGAAACGAGATCCTTACCATGAGGTAAAAGAACTAAATCCCAAGTTTTATTAGCAATTAAAGTATCATATTCTTCTTGCATATCCTTTTGCCAATGAGGTTGATCTTTTGCTTATTCATAATTTTTCAAGGATCATTTTATTGGGTGAAAATAGTGTAATCAACTTTTCAACAAACTACGCCATCTAGACTTCAACCACAGCTATGTGAGATATAATCTCTCCTCTCAGAAAGGGGAGGCTCCCTTCTTACTGCTAATTGGAAGCTATAGTAAACTTAAAAGAATACTCACAAAATGTACACTGTACTCATGAAATGGGGGGGGTGTGTTACATTCATACTTCTCTCTTTTTTCAGAGAAGATGTTTACAATGCTTCACGATGAAAAGCTTTAGATCTGAATAACTTAAACTTAAACAACAATAGTAATTCCAATATTTCTATCTTGACAAAGCAAAGCTTAGAAATACCAGGTATGATTTATAATAACAAAAGGTAAAAGGAAAAAGGAAGGCTCACGAAGGCACAAAGTCGTTCTGTAGCCTTTTCATGCTGAATCTTGTAATGGTATCATTCGTTGTATTAGAAGCACAAAGTCTTCTTAGACACAGTGATTCATTGAACAACATGAATGATTACAAGCACAAAGTCTTGTAGATCCTTCAACAAAAACCTTCAAACATAAACAAATCCAAACGATAAATGTAACACAAATTGTACATCAACCACTTGAAGCCCTTTCAATCTCATACACAAATCACTACTGATATAATCAACACACAAGACAATTGATTCCAACACAAAGTCTGGTATGCAATCCTCTTCTTTATTGATTAGATCTGAATTCACAATATTGAACACAAAGTCTCAATGCTTGTTTCAAAAGAGCAGCACTTCGTTGCAAAATCTCAAAAGGTAAATATTACAAAGGAAATCCCTCTTATTTATAGAAAGGAGGGAAGATAAAAATTAGGGAATCAGCTGAGTAAAAATAGGAAACCCTAATCTAACTGAGTGCAATTTATTTCTACGTAATCGTACCTCATATTTTGGTGCAATTACGTTTTACAAAAAGACACCTAAAGTGTCAAAAACTATTTACAATATGCATATGGGAATGCATCAAAATGTTCAACATTGAGAGTGAGAGATCAAGAATCTTCATGGTTCCTTGCTTGGGCGCGGAGTCTTCATACTTCTTCCTGGTCTCCTGCATGAACTTTTCATTCAGACCAATGGTGTAATCCACAAAGGTATGAATTCTTGTGATCGACCTTCTGCTAGATGAATGGACTTTCTTGCACCTGTTGCATGGTGGCTTCTTTGTAGATCTGGGATAGTTCACTGGATTGGAAAATGTCATCTTTAGGATCACTTGATTAAATCTGGAGAGAAATTGCAAGGATGGTGAATCAACAGACGCTAGCAAAAAAAGTAGCATTGGGAAGCGTGAAGTGAGCAAACTATGTTGAGAAAGCGTGAAAAGAGGAACTAGGCACAGAAAATGATGTGGGAGTGGAGAAACATGGTCCGAAGCGAAAATGGAGTGGTTTGGAAGTGTTTAAGGCAAAAACTACCAAAAGTGTAATGGCGCTAAAAATCAATGCCCTTGCACTTTATGTGTAAGTTTGGCAAAAAGTATGTTAGGGCGTTGAAAATCAACACCCTGGCACTTGGGTTCAACACTTAGTGAAAAACTGGGAAAAGTGTACTTGAGTCAAAAATCACTGCTCTGGTCATTTTTTACTAAGTCTGGAAATGGTGCACTTGAGTCAAAAATCCGCGCTCTGGTCATTTTTTACTAAGTTTGGAAATAGTGCACTTGAGTCAAAAATCACCACTTTGGTCATTTTTTACTAAGTCTGGAAATGGTGCACTTGAGTCAAAAATCACCGCTCTGGTCATTTTTTACTAAGTCTAGAAATGGTGCACTTGTGATCTGTATAGGATCTAGACTAAATTGCATTTTGAATGCTTAATTTTTTACAATGATTATTCCAAGTTAATTAAATCAAAATTAACTTAAGGAAATAACAAAATGAAGAAATTAACAAACTGAGAGAAGGTGAGAGAGAAGAAGAGAAATGCAAACAGCGTTTGATTACGGAGCTCATCACAAACGTGACTACATCTCCGGGTCTGCTCCAATAGAGTGACCAATCCGATTAATCTCCAAATCGATTACAATTGCACCAAAACCATTCTTCAAGCACTTCGGCAGCGTAACGTACAAGAATGACTCAAAAATAGTCTCCACAAGACCTCTCTTTCGTCACCTCAGCTTCAAGACTTCATCACCTGAAAAAAAAACTTAATCCACTCTCACCTCACACCCCTTTTTATACATAAAAATAAGCCAAATAAGGCTTAACCACCAAATTAAAGGCATAACCCCCTTACCAACTCGTACAATATCCCATTTGTCTTCTATTAGCTTCTGGTTTTGATTTATGGTTAGGTTGTTGTGCTTGTTTATGGCTTATTAAGCCATTTTTTTATATATTCGGGCACAGACACATAACAAAACCAACCGACCTCTATATATGTATGTGGCCGATTCGGTGGCTCAACGGCTTTTAATATTCTTGGTGGCCACGGGGTCGGTGGTTCCAACCTTGCCATCCTCTCTTTTATCACTTAGCTCGTAATTTTCAAACAACAAGAAAAACCCGGGCTATTTATATATTTAATGCTGACTTCTGGTGCAACGGCAAAACGGATCGCGGGCTCGAGCCCGACCCATTGCAACAGACTTTTGGTCCAACGTTTAACCACATTCAACAACCGACACATGTAACCCCCTTATTTTCCCACACCAGATGACGTGTCCACTGACGAAGCCACTCACGGGATATCCGAACTGTTGACTGGGAGACACGTGTCAGACTCCTATTCACCGAAAGTGTTAACCGAGCTGCTAACGATGCAGCCACGTGTCTGATGACAAAGCCGTTGACTGGACTGCCACCTGGGATGCCCGTACTGTACGGATGGACACGTGTCACCACCTAATTGGTTTCATTTCAGATTTTGCACCACGTGCTGACATCAGCTGTACGTATGATGATGTCATCACTGTACCTTCAGTCCACAAGTCAACCTGAAACTTTGAACACTGATAAGTTGAGCATACGATGTTGGATTTTGACGAAACGAACGCCGTTGGAATCGTCTTGACGAGCTCTTTGCGATGATGCCAACTTCAACAACTTTTGATGACATCATTTTTTTTGCTTCCTGGATGCCCTCTGATCCCAGTTTGACCCAAGGTTTGACTGGCCATAACTTGCACAAACGGACTCCTTTTTGCTCCATTCAAGTTGCGTTGAAATTAGGACGTTGAGCTCTTTCTGATGGTGCTGATTATGGAGAGAAATGAGACACTTCAATTTCTACTGAAATATCCCCTGGATCAACTTGAGTCAAAAATCACCGCTCTGGTCATTTTTTACTAAGTCTTGAAATGGTGCACTTGTGTCAAAAATCACCGCTCTGGTAATTTTTGACTAAGTCTGGAAACTGTGCACTTGAGTCAAAAATCACTGCTCTAGTCATTTTTGACTAAGTCTAGAAACAGTGCACTTGAATCAAAAATCACCGCTCTGGACTTAAAATGGCTAAGTATGGAAACTTCATGTAAGGGTGGGAAAAATCAGTGCTCTTGCACCAAGTCATCATTTCACTTAGGTGCAGTGGCACTATAAAACCCCACCCTTGCACTTTCAACACTTAGAATTTTTTGTTGAAAACTTGGTGTAAGGGTGGGAAAAATCAGCGCTATTGCACCAAGTCATCATTTCACTTAGGTGCAGTGGCACTAAAAAACCCCACCCTTGCACTTTCAACACTTAGAATTTTTTGTTGAAAATGTTAGAGCACTTTTTTCTAGAACATTTGCACTTTCCGCAATTTTGTGAAGTATGAACAACGAGTGTTCATGAAGATCCTCGTTTCGAAGGTCTTCGCGAGACGAATGCAAAGGGATGCTCAAATGGACTATCTGAGACTTCAGAATGCATTTCGAGGTAAATTGAAAATCACCTCATTTTGCAAGCATGAACATCATGAACCTAGGAAACAAACAAGTTTCATAGGGGGGTTATCTATGGAATAAGCGCTGATAATTTTTGTGATAACAACTAGCTCCTGTTGGGGATATTTATTCAATCGTTATTTCAAACAAATGAGGGGAGAAGAAAACTAGAAATCAAGTGCCTTCATCCATCCATTGGGCAACAAAGTCGAGCATGACTAACACAAAGAAAATCTATGAAAACAAGACGCAAACTTATGCAAATGCACTTATTGAAAAGGTGGAAACCTACCTAATTAAAACTAGCCATCAATGAAATCTTCTCAAAGGAAACCATTGACAGGTTCAACAAAATAGTTGCCTTTCCTCAACAACTCGCAATGCCTTACATGATCATTAGCAGCTACATGTAGATGAAGGTGAGGCACTATTTCTTGAAAGAAATGAACTTGTTCAGCTACCTCTAAAAATATATTAGATATACTGCTGCTCCAGAATGAATCATTGAATTCAGACTGCTCCCGCGCATCTACAAATACATCTTTAGTTGCATTCTCAAGTTTATCTTCACACTCAGGTACAAGTGGAACCTCTTTCTTCCCATTGGCCTCCAACCAAGAAAGATGTCTTATGGTACATCCCCTCAATTGGTCAAAGATTGAATGCTCCTTATTAGTTGCTACTTGAACAACCGATTTATCAGCCATGGCAACCTCATGCTGATCAGAATGATCTCCTTCATGTGTTTCAGATGAAGATATGACTGCATTGCATACTTCAGTATGTTGTTTGCCATCTTCAGACTTGGGAAAATCTGAATTATTAATAAGAATATCCTCATCATGCCTTTGGGAAGTTCTTTTATGCAACATGTGTTCAAGCTCATGACCTTGAAACAAAAAATCATTGTCTTCAACTTGATGGAGACCTTTGTGCATGTCCATCTTTTCAGATCTCAAGACAAGATTGTCTTCATTCAGTTGAACTTCAGAAAAATGACTTTCATCTTTCTGCTTTTCATCAATGGCTATCTGAGACTGCATAAACTAGAAATGGAAGTCGCCAGCTATGTCTTCTTCCTTTTCTTGGAAGAGAATAGCGAGATCACTTGGATTGGAGTCAATATGATTCACTACTGCTTTTACTAATGGTACCTCAAGAGCAAGCCTCTTCAGAGGTGAAGATAACATGTGTTGATTCCTAATAGCAAAATTATGAGCTAGCTGCTTTTTGAGGACAAGTAGCTCATTTACCAACCTTTGTACCATAGGATCCGTCCTTGTGATGGAAGAAAATAACTCCAAAGAAGGGATTTCTTCATATTCATTTCATTCAATTTTTATTTTCCCAACAAGAATGAAATCATCTTCATTTTTTGTCGCCAAGGTCTGTATAATTGCAAGAGTAGCTGGGGTTGCTCTTCTCAATAGGAAACCAACTTTAGGCACTTGAGAGTTTACAAAGAAAAATTTCAAATTCTCAGCTGTAGGTTGAGCAACAATTGGAATTCTTCGTGTCAATTTGTTGAAGTGGGAAATGAACTCGCGCATAGGCATGTGAGATTCATTCTTCAACTGGGTGAACTGAGCCAACCAAGCATGAGCGTCCTCAGGAGGTTTGAACCTTGCTTCAAACTTGACTATGAGAGTTGCCTAGTTTGTGATGGTACGTGGCGCCAGATGATAAAACCAATCTACAACAACACCTTGGAGAGCCTCCATAAACAACCTTATAGATACATCTTCGTGCTCAACACCATGAACTCCACAAGCGATGTAGAAAGCAACAACGTCATCATCAGGATGTTGTTGTCCATCACCAAAAAACTTGGGAAATTTCTTCTATGAGCCTTCAGGAAGAGCATGTAGGGGTAGAGCTAGACTCAATGGACCAGAAGAATTTCCCCAAGGACCTTGAGCAGCCATTTACATGTCCTTGGGGAAAGCTTGAAAAAATTACAAGAAAATTAATTACAATGAAGGACACTAGTATACTTCAAATGAAAACGTGAGGCTTTCAAATGCGTATCATGTCCCCATCGGAGTCGCCAAAAAACTATTGGGTGAAAATAGTGTAATCAACTTTTCAATAGATTACGCCATATAGACTTCAACCACAGCTATGTGAGATATAATCTCTCCTCTCAGAAAGGGGAGGCGCCCTTCTTACTACTAATTGGAAGCTATAGTAAACTTAAAAGAATACTCACAAAATGTACACTCATGAAATGGGGGGGGGGGGTGTGTGTTACATTCATACTTCTCTCTTTTTTTAGAGAAGATGTTTACAATGCTTCACGATGAAAAGCTTTAGATCTGAATAACTTAAACTTAAACAACAACAATAATGCCAATATTTCTATCTTGACAAAGAAAAGCTTAGAAATACTAGGTATGATTTATAATAACAAAAGGTAAAAGGAAAAGGGAAGGCTCACGAAGGCAAAAAGTCGTTCTGTAGCCTTTTCAATGTTGAATATTGTAATGGTATCATTCGTTGTATTAGAAGCACAAAGTCTTCTTAGACACATCGATTCCTCGAACATCTGAATGATTACAAGCACAAAGTCTTGTAGATCCTTCAAAAAAAACCTTCAAACATAAACAAATCCAAACGATAAATGTAACACAAATTTTACATCGACCACTTGAAGCCCTTTCAATCTCATACACAAATTACTACTGATATAATCAACACACAAGACAATTGATTCCAACACAAATTGTGGTATTCAATCCTCTTCTTTATTGATTAGATCTGAATTCACAATATTGAACACAAAGTCTCAATGCTTGTTTCAAAAGAGAAGCACTTCGTTGCAAAATCTCAAAAGGTAAATATTACAAAGGAAATCCCTCTTATTTATAGAAAGGAGGGAAGAGAAAAATTAGGGAATCAGATGAGTAAAAAATGGAAACCCTAATCTAACTGAGTGTACTTTATTTCTACGTAATCGCACCTCATATTTTGGTGCAATTACATTTTACAACAAGACACCTAAAGTGTCAAAAACTATTTACAATATGCATATGGGAATGCATCAAAACGTTCAACATTGAGAGTGAGAGATCAAGAATCTTCATGGTTCCTTGCTTCGGTGCAGAGTCTTCATACTTCTTCCTGGTCTCCTGCATGAAATTTTCATTCGGACCAATGGTGTAATCCACAAAGGTATGAATTCTTGTGATCGGCCTTCTAGCAGATGAATGGACTTTCTTGCACCTGTTGCATGGTGGCTTCTTTGTAGATTTGGGATAGTTCACTAGATTGGAAAATGTCACCTTCAGAATCACTTGATTAAATCTGGAGAGAAATTGCAAGGATGGTGAATCAATAGATGCTAGCAAAAAAATTAGCATTGGGAAGCGTGAAAAGAGGAACTAGGCACAAAAAATGATGTGGGAGTGGAGAAACATGGTCTGGAGCGAAAATGGAGTGGTTTGGAAGTGTTTAAGGAAAAAACTACCAAAAGTGTAATGGCGCTAAAAATCAACGCCCTTGCACTTTATGTGTAAGTTTGGCAAAAAGTATGTTAGGGCATTGAAAATCAGCACCCTTGCACTTGGGCTCAACACTTAGTGAAAAATTGGGAAAAGTGTACTTGAGTCAAAAATCACCACTCTGGTCATTTTTTACTAAGTCTGGAAATGGTGCACTTGAGTCAAAAATCACCGCTCTGGTCATTTTTGACTAAGTCTGGAAACAGTGCACTTGAGTCAAAAATCACCGCTCTGGTCATTTTTGACTAAGTCTGGAAATGGTGCACTTGAGTCAAAAATCACCGCTCTGGACTTAAAATGGCTAAGTATGGAAACTTGGTGTAAGGGCAGGAAAAATCAACGCTCTTGCACCAAGTCATCATTTCACTTAGGTACAGTGGCGCTAAAAAACCCCGCCCTTGCACTTTCAACACTTCAAATTTTTTGTTGGAGACATGGTGTAAGGGCGGGAAAAATCAGCGCTCTTGCACCAAGTCATCATTTCACTTAGGTGCAGTGGCGCTAAAAAACCCTACCCTTGCACTTTCAACACTTAGAATTTTTTGTTGAAAATGTTAGAGCGCTTTTTTCTAGAACATTTGCACTTTCCGCAACATTATGCACTTTTGAACAATCATGAACACCATTTTCAACAATGCATACATCTCTAGCAACTTTAAATTTGTTACTAAGAGGATTATAAACTCTATAAGCTTTATAATGTTCATTGTAACCAACAAAATTATGATAAGAATATTTAGGATCTAATTTTTGCCTCTTATATTTAGGTTTGTGAACTTAAGAAATTGAGCCAAATTTTTTTAAATGCTTAAGATTGGGTTTCCTACCAAACCAAGATTCTTCAAGAGTTATATCCTTTAAATATTTAGTACAATTCCTATTAATAATGTAAGTAACACAAAACATAGCTTCAGCCCAAAATTTATAAGACATGTTCTTAGCATGTAACATACATCTACCCATTCCAACACTAGTTTTATGCTCCCTTTCCGCTACACCATTTTGTTGAGGTGTATAGGGAATGGTTAGCTCATGCTTAATACCAAATGATTTAAAACAAATATTAAAATCATTTCTCATATATTCTTTACCGTTGTCAATTCTAAGAATTTTAAGTTTAAAACTAGATTGTCTTTCAACAAATTTGTGAAATTCTAAAAATATATCAAGAACTTGATCCTTACTATGAAGAAAATAGATTCAAATTCTTATAGAATAATAATCAACGAAAGTAAGTACATACCTTTATCCTTGGATGAAGTTATTCTCCATGGGTCCCAAAAGGTCACTATGAACTAGGTGCAACTTATGAGTTGCCCTACATGATTGACCTTGTTGAAAGGGATCCCTAAGCATATTACCACTCATGCATCTTATGCATAAAACTTTAGATGGAACAATACTAGGAAATCCATCTATCATATTAAGCTTTTGCATTAAAACAATATTATTAGAATTGATATGACCAAGTCTTTCATGCCAAACATTAAAATTAATGGTAGATATTAAAGAGCATCTAGATTGAGAAAACTCATAAAATTTGAACATATTTCTGATGTTGATATGGATCCCAAATGCTTTACAAATTGAGAAAGGAAATAACACTAATTGAACTTAAAATAAATAATTATCCCTCTTTAACTGAATTTAAGGTCTTAAAAAATACCCCTTTTAAAAAAACTCCTTTAAAATTGAATTAAATTGCTTAAAAAATCTATTAAAAATATATATTTTTAAATATCTGATTTTTTTTTAATAATTTAATTTTTTTACATGATATTTATAATATTATTTTGAAAAAATAAAAAATAATATAAAATTAATAATATTTTAATAATCTTAAATATGTTTAATAAATATTTTGAATGAACTTTAATTTTTTTTTTTAAATTAAAATTTAAATTTTTATTAAAAACTTAATATAATTTTTTTTATTAAACCTTTTAATACCTTAAAAGGTATACATAACTTTATATTGAAAGAACTTTAAAAAAAAAAAACTTTATTTCAGAGTTTCATACTAAATAATGAAAATGAAAAAAAATATCATTTTTTTTTAAATAGCTTGATATAAAGGAGCTTTAAAATAATCAAAAGAACTTTAAAAAAGGAAACACATGTTCAATTAGATGTTAATGTTGTAATTTAAAAACTTAAAGAAGAATCTATTGGGTGGGTGAGATAAAAGAAAATGAGATTATGATAACATCTTAAATGAAAAAGAGGCAGGCCAAAAGAATTTGAAATGAGTGTTTAAGCAGGTATTTATTTAGAATATAAATAAGCATGCTTTCATGACATGGAACAAAGGTTTGATTGAGGGAGTGGTGTGAGGTTGATTGAGGCAGAAGTTTATTGCAACAAGAGGGTTGCAATGATGGTTTAGGTAGCGGGGATAAAATATAACTTTTTATTTGAGGTTTCTAAAAATATTTACATAAATTTAAATATGAATGCAAACTATATAGTTTTGAAATTTTAAAATAAAAAATAGAAGAATTTTGAGATAAGAAATCCTGCACAAGGGTTGGGAAAATATTATTAAACAAATAAAAAGGATTAGACTTTTGACTCTTTTCGCACTCTCTAGAGTGCCTCCAATGGTGTGCTTCAAAACTTGGTAAACCTTCAACAATGTAGCTCACAAATATTAATAATACCAAAGCTCTGATACCATGAAAGGAAAAAAAAAGAGCAATGGAAAGTACTAACTAATGAGCATTGTTTGTAGGAAATAGATTACCAAGAAATAAATAAGCCAAACCAAGCACCACCAAATGCAGTGGAGACACAAGAATTTGATAAAGGAAAAAAATAAGGAAAAAACTCAATATTATTAATGGAAGTAAAATGCCTAAAAATGATGCAGAGAGAGAGAACTTAAGCCTTAAGCTTGCTTGCTTGAATGAAGAATGAGAGGGGAGGCACCTCAATAAATAGAGGTGAGAAAAATGAGTTACAATGTAACTCCAAACTCAATTAATGTCACCATTCATCTATGTTTGCAACGTGTCAAGAACCTCTTAAGAAGGTGGCTACTTAAATATTTCTTAATAAAGGAATTAAAAATAAAAGAGTCCCCCTCACACATGTTTGAGGAGACAAAAATACAAAAGACTTGTAGGGATTCCTTTGGAATATTCCTATAAGTTAATAAATTAATACAATTAGTAAATTAACCTTTACCAAGTATAGATTAACATCTAACATTGTTGGACATAGAGTGTGTATTTGGTTTTTCTACTCCTATTTTAGATAGCTATTGTTTTCTATTTCCAAACTCAGTCCTCTTCTTATCCTTGAGGAAGAGTTGACATTTGTTTTATAAGTTTGTTTTCAGTCCATGAATAATGAAGCTCCTCACAATACCTATATAGTAGGATATTTTGTTGAGGAGGAGATCTAGTTATCTAGTTACCAATATTCCTAAGTAATTGCAGCAATATTATGAATAAAATGTGTGTTATTGAATGAAAAATTTCAATAGATGGGTGGGTGCATGGAAATGGGTAGCAATTATGTGGACACCCCCTAAAAAAATATTTGGAAAACCATAACACAAGCACATTATAACGTGAGTGCATTATAACGCACTCGTGTTATGTCTCATTATGCCAAGCCTAAGAATCGGCAACTACAAACCAATAATGCAAGCATGTTATAATGTGCTTGCGTTATTGATTGTTAAAAGAAAAAAAGAAATGCAAATCTCTCATTAGGACTTCAAATGGTTTTTTTTTTGCAGCCGCGGCCAAATCACCACAATTTCGTGCTTGCATTCTAGGAGGAGAATTTCTACAAATTTCTTCACCAACAATCCCTATTTCTTCGTAACAATGGTGCCATGATGATGAGGAGCTATGAGAGGTAAGGAGTCTATGAATTTTGTTTTGAATTAGTTAGTTTTAGGTTGAATTTGATATCTATTTGTTTGAATTTTTAGGAGATGCAAATCAACCTGCAAATCCTCAAAATCCTCAACAAGAAGACCAACCAAATCCTCAAGATCAAAATCAACCACAACATTAACCTCCTCCACCAATGACTTAACCCCCTCCTAACACTCAACAAAATTTAATGAGTGAAATTGAGAACAACAAAAAAATAATTAAGGATTTGATCAGTAGGTTGAGTGATCCAAATGGTTCAACTGTAGAAAGAATGACCCTAGAAAATTCATTAAAAGATATGTTAAAAAATGTAGATTCAATTAGCAAAAAGTTAACTAGATGACAAGATAGGAGGCAGGTGGCTAGGGATTATTATGCAAATAAACTATCATACAAGGATGTGAAAGATTTAAAAATTACAAAAGGTGATTTGTGCTCATTATTCACTGACCCAGGCACAAATTAAAATATTACTGTCAATGCGAAGAGGTTTCCTATCCATTGCTACCACCACCAATAGATTAGGGACCAATTTTATGATAGGTGGTACATGGTCTTTGATTACCCAATGTGCAACAATAGTGGGGTCCCACAATATTTCCTTAGGAAACTATATAGTGAGTTCATATTGAACAAAATTCCAAATTATTTTGATATGAGGGATTTCTAGGGGAGAGGTGGGAGGTCAGCTCAGGATAGAACAGGTGCACAGTCAGATCCTACACGGTAAGGTAGACGAGATCTCACTAGGCCACCTCGTGAGCACGTTGTTATGCCTTTCGTCGCAAAGGAAAGTTCTGACATAGAGACATTGCAGGCAATCAACACTTTGACCCAGAGTGTCATCCATCATACTATCCCTATTCTACAGCGCTATCCAGGGGAGTCTTTGAGTGGTGGCCTTCGAACACATGTGTGTCAATTTTGTGGGGCTACTTGCTCATATGACCCCACTGACACTCAGGAGACTGGTATGTAGGATCCGTCTGCAGCTGACATTTTGCATGAGGCATATGGCATTGATAGTCAGGTAAAATTTAGTGCATGTGTTCATTGAATTTAATTTATTAAATTTTGATTTTGAAATGCAAGATTAACTAAAAATGTTTTATGATTTTTATAAAATTGCAGGGTCATAGTGTTGAGACTAGATACACCGGCCCCCCACCAACCTATTTCTATAGTAAACCTATCACTAGGGTATGTAGCTAGTAAAAAATTATAAATTTATTGCATGTTAATAGCATTGTTTTACGGATGGTAATTTAATATGCGATTTTGGATGTTGAACAGACTAATATTGGAGGTTTTGATGGAACACTTCCCAGTGGCGGTGGATTTACTCAAACCTTCACATAGGTAATAGAATAAAGATTTTAACTAATGAATCAAGTACTTAATACATTTGTGTATTTTATATGCACATCGTTGATTACGTTAAATATTTTGTTGTTTTATTTTAAGTTGTTGCAAGATGATACACCTCCGAATGTGATGAGGGCAATGGATATTGGTGTGACATCATCTATACAATTTCGGATGGCTCTGATAGAAGAGGTATGAGGCAAATTAGTAAATTTCAATTTACATAATTTGTTGTTATAGATGTTAGTTAGTTAAAAATCAAACCATTATTGATTCATGTAGTTTAATTTATATTTGTATGGTTTATACAGGGCTTGAGCACGCCTGAGCATGGGCGTGATAATATTTCCCTCATGGAGAGAGATCGTGAGATGGATGTAAGTGATTATTTTGTCAAATTTATCATTTTTATAATGAAATTTCTATATATCCATGTCTTCTTATTGTAATAGTTAAAACTTCACCATGAACTAAACCCTAGGAGTAGTAGCAAGAGCACTCCACGAGCACAACAAAAATGAGTGATAGACCTATCACCATCTGAGCGAAAAGGAAAGGGAAAGATTTTATTTCCAGGGCATGGAGAGAAATGACTTTTGATTCTAGAGTCCTTTGTTGTATGCCTACATAGCAATTTTGTACATATTTTTTATTGGACATATTTGACATTATATGCTTATATGGCATAAGCCTATATGACTATTTTGTACATATATTTCATACTTATATCAACATATATTGATTTATTCCTACATGGCTATTTGGTTAATACAAATATCTTTTATCGATGCCTATCCATATTTGCATTCTAAATAGATGGTTCAATAGTTATGAGTTACATGTATTCAAGGTAATTTCTATGTTAATACAAATATCTTTTATCAATGCTTATACGTATGTGATTGATGTATGTTTGTGTATGGGATCATAGTAATTTCTATTTTATGATGCTATTGTGTCTTTAAGGTTTATTTATTAAAGGATGCATGAAACAAGTTTTAAATCCTTAAAAATATTTGAATTTTTTAGGTTTTTCTATTTGTCGAGTCTGGGCTCCAAGCACGTGTCCAAGTCAAAAATTGGCTTGTCAAGTTTGAGGCGGGTCCAAGTCTTGTAACACTAGTGTGAAAACATCGAGAAATAATGTATATGTCGATGAAGAGAGAACCCATCCTTGTTTCCAAACAAACCATAGTATAGATATGGGTGGTCAAGATAAAACATCACTCTTCTAGATAGTTCGAACCATAATCTTTCATGGCTGCAAACACACCTTCATTATGTGTGTTCTTGATCCTACTGAAGAAATGGTGGAAAATGTTGTAGATCAAATATTGCGACCCTAAGTCCATAAGAAGGTTACTTATCCTGATTTCCGCAAATTTCTTTAAGATGTTCATCCTTCTTATGTAATTCCAACCACTATCATCGGTTTACATGCTTCTAATGGAAATTCAATTTGTTGTAATACCCAAAGGCTAGCAAGTTCATTCGCTCTAATACCACTGTAATGAATTGAGCTCTGGATCAATAGATTTTGATTTATTTCTTATTGGATTGACAAAGGTTGTCATCCAATATTATTAAGATAGATAACAGAGTCCCCAAATTATAAATGAAACAAATTCTGAATATGAAATCTAATTCAAATATTAATTTGATAATGGAAATTTGATATATAAATAAAATAGTTGTTTCTAATTAATCAATTAAAATCATATTCTAGCTTTGAATATAAATATTCCTATCATTGATATATAGGCCTTGAGAATTGGGATGCCTTTCCTGATCGATACTTTGTACTCATGCATCTAACTTGGAGTCCTTTCCAGATTATATGCTTGAAAAGTATACTCCCATATTATAATTTTTTTCTCATATAGACCAATCCCACACTAGGTAATTCAATAATAAAAATAAGTCCACAAATTGATTACCCTGATCTTCCCTTCTTATTATCTTTTATACTCGAAAAATACACAATTGAATCTTGATAGCAATATCACAATTCGGTACATTATAGAAAATACCTCATACTTATCAATTGATGAGCTAAAGGGGCTCTATAATGAATGTTTCATAAGGAACAACACTTGTTGAAGGTTTTGCAAATGGGGTTGCAAGCTAAGTGGGCATAACCTTGGGGAAAAAACTTTGTGGTCAAGCGCTTGAGTTGGAGTAGTACTGGGATGGGTGAACTCGTGGGAAGGCCTAGTGCCTCACCTCTGTGAGCATCACCTACATACAATGAGTGCTAAGTGGGCCATTCATTATCATGAGAGATGGGTTCTTGTGAACTCAACCCTCTTTCAATCCATCTCAGCCTTGGGACCGTACAGGAAGTTGGAGGTTGTACCAAGTATGGGATCAACAAGTTTGTATAAAAATCTAAAAAATAGAGAACAGTGTGAATAATTCTTATCTTATCTTCTCCAAAATTTCATCAACAACCTCCATTTGAGCCTCTCAAGGCTTTACATAGTGTTTTACACACTTTTCTAACTGATCCACACTCTCAACTAACTAAAAACAAACTTTCAAAACAAGTAACCGTTGCATTTCAAATTTGTTGCTTTAAGCAACTTACAAATTTTCAACTTTAGAATCCTCCAACCTAAGGGATCGATCCAGTGGAACATAGCTCAGAGCAATTCCACATGTTTCGGTGTGAAAGAGGACCATGCCTAGCGTAAACATACCTATTTGGACGTGTTGGAACAATCCGCTTGGTCACACAAGTTGCACCACTTTGCAACTTTGCACTATTTGCATTTGATGCTTTTTCCATCAAGTGAAAATCCTCTATTTCAATTTTTTTTTTTATAAGAACTCTCTTGAAAATTTTGGTGGGGCTTCTATACCACAATCCTACAAAACATTGTTAGTATGCAAATCTAAACATATAGAACGATAAACATCATAATGGTTAGAAAATTCAATATGTAGTCTACAACAACAAGTAGTGAGTGTGTGATTTATCTTGACATAAAAAGGTTTAAGCAGTTCAAAAAATATTTTAGAAATACTAATTTGAGGATACTCATTTTCGAATTTCCAAAAAAATTGGGTTTGAGTCATATCCAAAAAATGCTTTGGATGTGGCTCATGATTCTGACTACTGATTCTCCTTCTTACCACATCCCTTTGATTCGAAGATGGCCTTGTTTTATTCTTCCAATACTCTTCAATTAGTGTTCTCAAGGCTTCGACAACTTCTTTATCTTTTCATGACAGTCTCCCCGAGAATTCCCATAATTTATTTGTATCATTGCCCTCAATTCTTTGTCGCCTTTGAATAGCTCTTGATAAAGTTTTTCTACTAATTCCCGTTTGTTCACTAGTCTTTTTAATTAGACGAGCTCTCTTTTTTTGACAACTTACCAAAGTCGATGTAATGAAATGTCGGGTGACATTACTATCCTTTGAGTTTGAGGTCTTACCCACACTCTCATAAGCATCCATTAGATTCTTCACAATAGTGTCTTCACTCGATGCATTCTTCATTCTCAACCCAAGAGTCTTCATGATGTTCCTATACTTTACACCCCACATCATTTCAACAAATAGTTGACATCTTGTAGTCTCATATAACCTTTCAAAGAATCGTTCCCAAATCTTATCACCATATCTTCTACAAGTGCGTGTTGAAATCTTACCTTCCATGTGCTGAAAAATCTCATCATCAATATTAATCAAATACTTTGGCTTGGAGTTGTATTCAAGGATGAATTTTGGTGAATGGTTCTGAGTTTCTAATCAACTTTATGCTATGTTACAATCAATTTTATGATGGTTAATCTATTTTTTTGAGACTTTCAAAGAGTTGAAACCAAGTTCTAATGTTTTGATGAAAAGATGATTGAGTTTGTTTGTTGATCTTCTTCAATTTAATTTAGTGTCAGAAGTACCCTTGATGATTTGTGGATCCTGGTAGATATTATGCATCAAGTTTAAAATATTAATTGGCAAGTGTATATAATTGTGTATATAATGGTAATTTAAAATGTACATTGACAACCTAAGGTTATAATGACAAACAAAAATGAAAGCAAGCCATAATAGAATGAAAGAAAATTTGAAAATACTTCACATACCTAAAAAACAAGACTTTCAAATGGAGGAGTTCAACCAAATTATGTAGCCTTAGCTTCTTCTTTCTTCAAACTCCACAATAATTTGACTTGTTCAAAAGCTTGTTCCCCTCCAAACTTCAATTGATATTATATGTCTTTCAACATGGAAACTCTATTATTTCATGCAAAGGTGGTAGAAAGATCATGGAAAAGGTGATATAATGTGAAAAACATGCTTGCACACTTCACAACATCATCAAAAAACAATTTTTTTTCAGAGTACATACAAAACTAGGGGAATATGCAGACTATGGGCCTTGAAATCATGGGTATATAGATTTTTTTACCATTTTAGTGGTGTAAAAAATGTGCTTGCGTTATAACACGAGCGTGTTATGTGAAATATGGTTTTCTTAGTATATTTCTTTTCTCCCTCTTTTTATTTACCCTCTATCCAAGTTCTATAGCTGTCCCCTGCACCCTTACAATAGAGGAGATAGAGGTGAGTGTGTGTGTGTGTGTGTGAGAGAGAGAGAGAGGTAGAGGGAGAGTGGGAGAGGGAGAGGGAGAGGGAGAGGGAGAGGGTAAGAAATAGGAAGTGGGAGACATGGAGATGGATAGGGAGGGAGAGAGGGGAGGGGAGAAAGAGAGAGAGAGAAAAAAGGAGAGATGGAGGAAGAGGAGGGAAGAGAAAGATGGAGAGGGAAGGAGAGGAGAGGGGGAAAGAGAGAGGAGAGAAAGAGGGAGAGAGGGAGGAGAGAGGGAGAGAGGGATAATGGGAGAGATGGAGATAGAGAGGGAGGAGAGAGAGAGAGGCAAAGAGATGGAGGGAGAGGGAGAGGGAGGATAGGCAGAGGGTTAGAAATAGAAAGTGGGAGACATGGAGATAGATAGGGAGGGAGAGAGGGGAGAGTGGGAGAAAGAGAGAGTGGGAGAGAAAAAGGGAGAGAGGGAGGGAGAGGGAGTGGGAGAGAAAGATGGAGAGAGGGAGGGAGAGGGAGAGGGGGAGAAAGAGAGAGTGAGAGAGGGAGAGGGGAGAGAGGGATAGTGGGAGAAATCAATAGTGGAGATATGGATAGAGAGGAGGGAGAGAGGGGGAGAGAGTGAGAGAGAGAGAGAGAGGGAGAGAGAGAGAGGGGAGAAAGAGAGAGTGGGAGAGTGGGAGAAAGAGAGAGTGTGAAGGAGAGAGGTGGAGAGTGGGAGATAGAGAGGGAGGGAGAGAGGGGGAGAGTGGGAGAAAGAGAGAGTGGGAGAGAGTGGGAGAGTGGGAGAAGGGGAGAGTGGGAGAGATTGCGAGAAGGGGACAGTAGGAGAAGGGAAGAGTGGGAGATAGAGAGGGAGGGAGAGAGGGTGAGAGTGGGAAAAAGATAGAGTGGGATAGAGTGGGAGAGTGGGAGAAGGGGAGTGGGAGAAAGAGAGAGTGGGAGGGAGAGAGGGGGAGAGTGGGATAAAGAGAGAGGGTTGATGGATTAGGGTTGAAAGATATAACCTCAACACTCAAACCTTAAACCCTAATCCCTCAACCCCTATACCCTCTTAATCCCTCAACCCTCAACCCTTAAACACTAATCCCTCAACCCCTATACCCTCTTAATCCTTGAACCTTCAACCCTCAACCCTTCAACCCTAATCCCTCAACCCTCAACCCTAATCCCTCAACCCTCAACCCTCAACCCTTCAACCCTAATCCCTCTACCCTTCAACCCTAGTCCCTCTACCCCTATACCCTCTTAATCCTTGAACCCTCAACCCTTAAACCCTAATCCCTCAACCCCTATACCCTCTTAATCACTAAACCCTGAATCCTGAACCCTTCAACCCTAATCCCTCTACCCCTATACCCTCTTAATCCTTGAACCCTCCACCCTCAACCCTTAAACCCTAATCCCTAAACCCCTATACCCTATTAATCCCTCAACCCCTATACCCTCTTCATCCCTCAACCCTCAACTCTCAACCCTTCAACCCTAGTCCCTCTACCCCTATACACTCTTAATCCTTGAACCCTCAACCCTCAACCCTTAAACCCTAATCCCTCAACCCCTATACCCTCTTAATCCCTCAACCCTCAACCCTCAACCCTCAACCCTTAAACCCTCAACCCTGAACACCTATACCCTCTTAATCCCTCAACCCTCAACCCTCAACCCTCAAAACTTAAACCCTTAAACCATAATCTCTCTACCCCTATACCCTCTTAATCCTTGAACCCCCAACCCTCAACCCTTAAACCCTAATCCCTCAACCCATATACCCTCAACCCTTAAACCCTAATATGTCAACCCCTATACCCTCTTAATCCCTGAACCCTGAACCCTTCAACCCTAATCCCTCTACCCCTATACCCTCTTAATCCTTGAACCCTCAACCCTCAACCCTTAAACCCTACTCCCTCATCCCCTATACCCTCTTCATTCCTGAACCCTCAACCCTAAACCCTTCAGACTTAATCCCTCTACCGCTATAGCGTCTTAATCCTTGAACCCTCAACCCTCAACCCTAACCCCTTAGACACTTATCCCTTAACAACTATAACCTCTTAATCCCTCAACCCTCAACCCTTAAACCCTAATCCCTCAACACCTATACCCTCTTAATCCCTCAACCCTCAACCCTTCAACCCTAATTTGTCTACCCCTATACCCTCTTAATCCTTGAACCCTCAACCCTCAACCCTTAAACCCTAATCCCTCAAACCCTATACCATCCCTCAACCCTCAACCCTTAAACCCTAATCCCTCAACCCCTATACCCTCTTAATCCCTGAACCCTGAACCCTCATTCCTAATCCCTCTACCCCTATACCCTCTTAATCCTTTAACCCCCAATCCTCAACCCTTAAACCCTAATCCCTCAACACCTATACCCTCTTAATCCCTCAACCCTCAACCCTCAAACCTCAACCCTTAAACCCTCAACCCTTAAACCCTAATCCTTGAACCCCTTTACCCTCTTAATCCCTCAGCCCTCAACCCCCAACCCTTAAACCCTAATCCCTCTACCCCTATACCCTCTTAATCCTTGAAACCTCAACCCTCAACCCTTAAACCCTAATCCCTCAACCCCTATACCCTCTTAATCCCTCAACCCTCAACCCTTAAACCCTAATCCATCAACCCCTATACCCTCTTAATCCCTGAAGCCTCAACCCTTCAACCTTAATCCGTCTAACCCTATACCCTCTTAATCCTTCAACCCTCAACCCTTAAACCCTAATCCCTCAACCCCTATACCCTCTTAATCCCTGAACCCTCAACTCTTAAACCCTAATCCATCAACCCCTATGCCCTCTTAATCCCTAAACCCTCAACCCTCAACCCTTCAACCCTAATCCCTCTACCCATATACCCTCTTAATCCTTGAACCCTCAATCCTCAACCCTTAAACCCTAATCCCTCAACCCCTATACCCTCTTAATCCCTCAACCCCTATACCCTCTGAATTCCTTAACCATCAAACCTTAAACCCTAGTCCCTTAACCCCTATAACCTCTTCCCTATAGCTTACTAATCCCTTATCCCTAAACCCTAAACCCTTAAACCCTAACCCGTAAACCCTCTACCCTCTACCCTCTACCCTAATCCCACAACCCTTAAACCCACTTATTAAACTCTCTACCCTAATCCCTCAACCCTCTTGACTCTTAAACCCTCAACCCTTAAACCCTTAAAATCTCAAACTTAAACCCTTGACCCTCAACCCTAAACCCTTAAACCCTAAATGGTTAAACTCTCTACCCTCTACCCTCTACCCTCAACCCAATAATCTCTACCCTAAACCCTAATCCCTCAATCCTTATACCGTGAAATCCAAGAAAACTCTCTAATGTAATCCCTAAACCCTCAACCCTTAATCTCTCAACCCCTATAACCTCTACCCTATATATTGAACCCTCAACCCTTATCCCTCGACCCTATACCTTAAACCCTCAACCTTCAACCCTCAACCCTTAAACCCTCTACCCTTAATCCCTCAACCCTTGATCCTTAAACCATAAACCCTCTACCCCTTACATTAGAACTTGAACCCAATCCTTCAACCATATACCCTCAAACCTATACCCTAAACCCTCTACCCTCAACCAAGTAAACCCTTAACCCTAAACCCTTAATCCCAAACCCTTCAACCCTAAACCCTTAAACCTTCTACCCTATATCGTCAACCAAATACCCTCTACCATCAACCCTATTCCATCAACCCTCAAACCTTAAACCCTAATATCCTAGAAACCATCAACCCTATAGGTCCTCCACCCTAATCCCTCAACCCTATACCCTCAACCCCTATCACTTTCTCTCTATCTATACATCTCACGTCTCCCTCCTTCCCTCCCTCCTACACTCTCTAATTGTCTATACCTACCGTCTCCCTCTTTCTACGTACCTCTCATTCAATCAATCCCTACCACCCTCTCTCGCTCCCTCTATCCATATCTCTTTATGTCCATCCCACTCCATCCCACTCTCTCCTAGTACCTCTCTCTCCCTCTCTCTCATGTCTCTCCTTCCCACCCCCTCTCTCTCTCTCTTAGGTCTCTCCCTCTGGAAACCTACCTAGGTAACTCTCTCTTTTTCTCTCTCCCCTCTCTCTATCTATCCCTCCAACCCTACCTAGATAAGTCCCTCTCACTCCACCCCCCTCTTTCTCTACCTCTATCAGGTCACTCCCTCCCACACCCTCTCCCTCTCTCAGGTCTCTCATTCACACTCCCTCTCTCTCCCACTCCCTCTCTCTCACTCTCCATCTCTCCCACACTCCCTCTCTCTCCCACTCCCTCCCTCTCACACTCCATCTCTCTCCCACTCCCTCTCACTACCTATCTCTCAAGTCTCTCCCTCTCACCCCCCTCACACTCTCAAGCCTCTCCCTTTGGCACCCTACCTACATAACTCTCTCTTTCTCTTTGTCTCACTATCCCCCCCTCTCTCTCCCTTTCCCTCAATTCTCTCTCTCCCACCCCCTCTCTCTCTCCCTCTCCCTCAATTCTCTCTCTCCCACCCCCCTTCTCTCTCTCTCCCTCCCTCTATCCCTCCCACCCTACCTAGGTAAGTCCCCCTCACTCCAACCCCTTCTCTCCCACTCCCTCTCTCTTAAACTCTCACTTCCACCCCCTCTCCATCTCTCTAGACTCTCTCTCTCTAAATTCCCCCTCTGTCTAAATACATACATACAAGCATAATACATATGTACATATAAGCTTACATTCATACAAGCATACATACACACATGCCATACATGTACATACAAACATACAAATATATCAGCACACATTTAGTATATTGGCATTTTACATAAAGGAAGACATAACGCGAGTGCATTATAACGCGCTCGCGTTATGTCCTAGTTGACATGTTCCCTGCATAAGCAAAAACCATGTGAAACGTGAGATATAAAGCAAGCGCATTATAACGTGCTCGTGTTATATCTTGCTTTGGGAATTCCCGAGCCTTAGGCTTGGTATTTTCCTTGGAATACCAACCCAAAGGCTTGGAGGGCATTCCCAACGACTCGAGACATGTTTTTAAAAAATCCATCATATTTCTCATAATCAAGTTTGTGCTCACCGTCAGGATTGCACGTGGTTCAATATCGAAAAAATTGAACACATGGGTAATGTTGGGTTATCTCTTAGCTATCCAACAATGTAATTTTTTTCACTTTCTGAAAATGTTAAGTCTTTCATCCATAATTTATTTTATCTGTATGTCTTTTTTTTACCAAAAAGCAGTGTTTGGTATTTTTTTCGTTATAAATTAACCGTTCATCAATTTTTCAAATAAATTACATTTTTAGAAACTAGACTCCATTCTACAAAATTTTAAAAAAATTGAAAAAAAATCAATTATTTTCCAAAATTTGTAGGTGTAGCATGGCCAAAATTCTATTTTCAAGAAATGTCCACTTCGCAAATTAGTAAAAAATCAAATATTCATTAAAAAATTATCAGAAATATCGTGCATCAAATACATACTGTTAGCTAACTTCTGACCATTGTGATTTTAAAAATACTTAAAAAAAGTTCACTATATGAGGGTCGTACAAGAGTTTCTATGTTATGTTTTTCTGACAAAAACAACACCAATTTGTGTACGTCTCTCATTTGAACCCCTTAATCTCAACCATTTTCAAAATAAATTAGTAGTTTAGAAAGTAGACTCAGAGCACTTGAATCCTTCTTTTTGTTCCATCTCAAAATTTTGAGTCTAAGTATCCTTAGTTTCACGTCTAAGGTCAGTATTTCCTGATTTCAAAAAAAAATTGTCCACTTAAGTCCCCTTTTTGGGGACCATCTTGGTGCACTTACCCAGATTTCCTATTAGATTTTGTATAATAGTTCAGTGTTAGAATGCAATAAAGAGAATTGGTTTGACATCTGATTTGCTAAGTACAAGTGAGTGTTTAAAAAATCTTATGGAAGCAACAACTCAAGCAAGGGCCACTTGAGGTATTGTTGAACCACTTTAGTTTCAGTTCTTAAAGTAGATAATGCATTGTGAATTCAATTGGCAGTTTTAAGTTATCTGTTTCTGAATTCATATGTTATCATTAATTAATTAAATTTTGTAGCTTAATGTTTGGCTTCATACTCTAGATAAATTAGCCAGGTTAGGACATTGCAGTTTAACAATTACAGTCTTAAGCATTGGGTACTCATAGCATAAGGTAGTTATTTATGTTTTTTTCACCTATTTTTTGAATTAGCAGTTTATTTTGATTTCCATCTTTAATTGTATTTGCACTTGTTTATTCATCTATACTCAATTGATGTAGGATGTCTAGAATCTATGAATGCATATATTTTCCTAGCACTATCTAAAATTTTATTACTCCCTGATTGATAATTTAATGCAACCCACTTGTGAATGATGAACTATTTAGTTAGGGATTCTTAGGTCCTCTAAGTTGTGTGTATACCTAATATCACTAGTTTAATTAGACATTAGAGTGGCTCCACATAAATCATACAATTTGTTTTGATGAAAGTGGTGAACAAGAAACTATTTTCTTATTCAATATATTATATTACTTTGTCCCTTTTTATCATTTTAAATTTTCTTATAATTTTTTTCTCAACAAGAGTAGTATAGGTACAGTTTTACTTGAAAATAAAATTGTAAAAAAATAGTACTATTACAACTATTGATTTTAGGAGTGAAGAGTTTTCACTCAAATAATAGAATGTTAGTGATCATATGGAATTATATGAGAGAATTACTTGTATATTCCTTGCAGATGATAATGGGATGAATGTGTTAAGGATATCCTATCTTGCGATCACATTTCATTAAAATATTGGGCTTGAGGAGGAGGATCAATTGAGGGTGGGTTCTTTGAGGTGGTCAAGAGTTTCCGGCATAGGTGGAGGAGGTTGGTTCCTCCTCTACAAAGGTTTGTATAGTGTGTAAGTGCCCTTTTTGAATCCTTTAATGTGTTCCTCATTTACTACCTTTTTTATTTGTTTTCTTTCATGTGTGTGGTTTTATTAGACTATATTTCATTCTTGATTTGGATGTGGCTTGAGTTTTTGGAAGTGGTAATAATTAATGGCAGGGGATATGAACCCCCGAACTACCTAGAAATGGGATGAATGGTGGATTTAATTTTAACTCACATGATAGATCATTTAGTGATGTTTTGGTTGAGAAAAAGATGTATATCCCACCAAAAGCCAAATTATTGGTGCTACCTAATAGGGAGGATGAAGTGGATGACGAGGATGGCAAGGGACAAGGTAAGCCACCGTTTGGTTACCCTAAAAATCTTATCCTTTCACCTAATCCTAAAATGAGCCTTGTAATCAATAATGAATGCAATAGACTTAGGGACATTTTTATCTTCATTAAAGTCGTGGACACCTCAAAACTCCCAGCAAAGAACTATATGGATGAATGGATTCTTAATTTTTGAAAATAAGAAACTAGGGGTTTAATTTTTTCTATAGAATGATACAAAGAGGGATTTTTTTAATTTCTAAAGGATAAAAAATGCAATAAATAGTGGTTAAAAACCAATTTTGGAATGTAGTACAATGTGTTTTTGGGGCCATAAATTGGTTGCCCAAAGCCATAAGTGAGGAAGTACTAGCTCTATCTTTCCCAAGGTAGATAGTGGCTAAAAATGTACCTCATTTCCTTTGGAATTTCTTGGTGAAGATGTTGCCTCCACTTGGGAATGTTGTGACAGTAATGGAAACAAAATCCTCCCTCCTACATATCGATGCCAGGGTATTGGTTACGTTGGTCCTTGGGGTGGAAATCCTAGAAATCATAATTTAATCTTAACAAGGCAGCCTTCACCTGCAAGATTGAAGTCTTAGGGAGAATCAATGCTTGCTACCTATGTAGAAAAGAATAAAATATAAAGAAAAATTTCCCTATTATTTTGAGAAGAAACATTTACCCTAACCCTAATTAGATGACAAATGATATAAAGGAAAATTCAAACTGTCCTTTTGGAAACCCAAGTGGAGAGGATGAGATGGGAAAGGTTGTTACCCCATCTATTAAATCATCTAAAGAAGGCATATAACTATCTAGGATGGTAGTTCATAAAGATTTTGTGGACCCAAAATCGACCCAAACCATCCATAGCAACCCGAAAGAGGTGAGAGGAGCTTTCTCTCAATTAAATCATAGTCAAAGTGAATTCCTTAACAAAAAAGGAAAACAATAGTAATCCCATGTAAAGATAAAAAATCAATTTGATATACTAAGTAAATAATTAGATAAAACATTATCTGATAAAACTAACATAGATAACCAAGAAAGGCCCAGGCTAATATAAGTTAATTCCAACAAACCTTACCTTGACTCATTGAAGGTTCCAAACACTGTAAACGTGGAAATAAATGTACAATAAATTATCATGGAGAATATTAAACTAAAACATAGAAAAGTATTGTTAACCAAAATTAAATGAAGGGAAATAGGTTTGGGTGAACTAAGATGAAAAGGGGGGTGTCCACCTAGGTTCAAACATACTTTTCTACATTTATTATAAAGAGAGATAGGTTCACAAAAGGATAGGATTTGAATTTCAACCTTGAGGTGAGCTAACCCTATTTTGGACCCTTGGGATCTTGGCTTTCTTATGATAGAAAAGATAGATTTACAATATTGTAATATTATTTAAAGCACCTAAATCATTTGAATAGTATGACCTAACACATGAAATCTAGAAATCTATGATAACAAAAATGGAAATAGTAGTTTGCAGGTAGATCTAAGAAGGTCCTGATGGTGTGCACCTAGCATAAAAATTGGGTTTTGAGCTCTGATCAGGGACTCATTTTCCCAAGGGTGAATGGGTCTTTATGTCCCTTTTTGAAACTTCAAAAAATAAAACTGAAGACCTTTGTCTGCACTCTGCTCTTGTACCTAAAACTTTTCATTTATGAATCTGAATCTGTAGAAAATATACAAAAGGGAATGTCTATTTGTTTGTATGGGGTTTTTCCTTAGTAAAACCCCAAGTTTGATAATTAAACCTTGATTAAAGATAAAGATCTCATAAATGAAAATGTGTGCAATCCCTAACCTTAAGTGCATCTAAGGTTGTTTGAGCTAATATGCAAAGAGACCCTATTGAAGTGCATTAGAGCATGATTCCTATATGACAATTAAAAGTTACAAGGATTCAATTAGGGAGAAGTAAAAACATCCCAATAAATTATCTGAAATATGATTATACCTTGTTGTAGGTTTCTAGTAGAATGAATCTTGAAGATGAGATTAGTAGGAAATAAGTCATTAGATTAAGGGAAATCTCCAAATGCATCTCTCGAACCTAGAATCCATCATGATCCACCATAGGCATCAACCTTCAATCATGAACATTACTTGATTAAATCTTGAAAAACGAGCTTGAAGACCTACAAATACAAAAAAAATGTTTCTCTAAGACTTCAACTTTGTTTGCTTGAATTTTTTTCTTTTCTTGATTTTAATATTTCTTCTCAATCCTTGCTTCAATCTAGTTTAAAATGGTGAAAAGAATAGGCTTTATAGGCTTCTTCTCTAATTTCCTGAATATTAGGTCTTGATAGCCATCACTTCAAATTTGAATTTGAGACTTTAAAAAACCACAAAAAACATATTTAAAAATTGGTTTTATGACTTAAAGGGAATTGAACCAATTCACCCATGGGCGAATTGTTCCTAGCCTATAAGTCTATGACCAATGTGTTTTGAGGTCATAAATTAATTAAATCCATTTATTCAATGCATGTTTCATTGTTAAAAAATAATAAAAATAAGCCTTGGGATGCATAATAAAGGGAACTAGTGGCCATATGAGACTATGAGCATATGCAAGCTAAAGTACCAAAAGTAAATTGTGCTTCATGAAAGGATACTCTTATATATATTATGATTCATTCGTAAATGAGGAGAATGAAGCCCCCAATGTATTTATATGTAAAACCACAATGTCAAGAACCGCATCATACAAAACTGAATTTTTTATCTATTTCAAAACCATCTTATAAACATGTCAAAATTATATGGAGAATTTAATTAAATGGTAGATGTATGCCCCCTTGATTTTTCTTACTTTATGGAGGTGGAATCGGGGTAGCAATCTAGCCTCATCAAATTTCTTTATTTTGTGATGGGAATGCTTACAATAGGGTATTGAGGTTACAACACCACATATTGATAAACATTGGATAATATCATGGATGGAACTACGAATCCAATGCAACAAAAAACATTGAAAATAGAGTTCTCTAGCCCCCATTATGTTGATTTGAATGAGATCTTCTATTAATAAACTTCAGTATATGTTAGTATAAAATCATGTTTTGATCATGTCATTTTGAAATTTACCATTTGGATATTACCTTGTTCTAGAGAGGAGTGAAGACTTCAAGCCAAAGCCTCCTAAATTGGATGTCTTACGAACCAATGTGGTGTTTGGCAAGCTCCAAAGCACGGTGAGTCCATTATACCCTCGCTTGTGATTGCTTTTTATATTTTACATGCTTTTTAATGTATTTTTTAAATTTTCTAGGACCCCATCAAAAATGGTGCACCTATCCCATTTTGGCGCATGTGTTCCAAAATGGCCAAAGTGTCTTGGAGCCCCATCCAAAAATGGCCTAGGTGTCCTAGGGAAGATTGATTTTTCTTTTAACTATTTTGTTGAATTTCTTAATCATGTTATTGATTATTTATTTCATCTCTTCCAGGTTCCATCATGTGCACAACAACATTTAGGAGGTCGATTATTCAACCTTCTCTAGGAGCAGGTTACCCATATGACCAAGGAGGAGGTTGATATTATATGTGAGACATAATTATTATACATCTACCTCATGCAACCTATGAGGTACCATGATTCTATGTTGATGGCCTTGGTCAAGAGGTGGAACACAAACACATGCAAATTTCACCTTTCAACATGAGAGATCATAGTGAACCTAGAGGATGTTCACTACGTTTTTAGATTTCCCATTCGAGGTGAGACCATCCATTTATAGGAGGATCACACACCTAGATAGATGAGATGATACATTCATTATTGTCTCAGCCATCCTATTGTAGTAGAGGATGTTGGAGCTCATGTAGAGCTTCAATGGCTACTATACACTCACTCACTTTTGTTATAGTGTATCATGGTTGTAACCATTGTCATGGCACTTATTCTCGATGGATGAAATGCACACCTAGAAGGGGTCCTCGTTTGTACCATTCATTAGATGGAGCAACATCAGAACATTTACACATGGGGTCACAATATGCTAGCTCACTTATATTATGATCTAGGTCGATTTGTATACGTAGAGCTACATAGCATAGTGTACTATAAACTACTACAGGTCTAGGTCTGTGAGAATATCACATGTATTAGGCCTATCATTTATCATATTGTAGTGATCATTATCTATCCATGAGATTTAAGCTACACATTGAGATGAGTCTGGCAGTTTGAGGATTTGTTGCATTGCAGTGTCCAATTTGATCATCTTGAGGAAGAGGAGATAATATGGAGACCCTACAAGAATATACCCCAGTGGCTAGATCTCATACGACAACTTACCAAGATGTAGCAGGATAGGCTACTACTCAAATGACATGACTATATAGTTAAGAATTTTTATTATGATCATATCATGTGCTAGTTTGGGTAAGTTCAGGTACCTCCTAGGCTATGAACTACATATCTGAGAGCATAATAGAGTGGTTCCTATCTAGGATACATCCAATAACATATAATTAAATACATCATTTCTAGTGATTCAAATGATAAGCAATAGGACATTCCCCCATCATTAGATTTGGATTCAATGTATGTACTACAATAGCTTATGAGCATTGGTGATTGAGAGAATGGCCTTCACATGTCTTCCCTATCCATCACCTCGCATATAATGTTGGACCTCTTCTAGGTCATGGGGATAAGAGGTAGGATGGAGCCATGGATGGAGATACAGATGATGAGGATAGGGAAACCAGTATAAAGGGAAATTAGGAGGATCAACAAATGATGAGGGAGGAGCATGTTGAGCCAATAGAAGTAGAAAATTCCTCCAGGGAGAGACCTACATCTCATCTTATGGTCACCAAAGAACACTTAGAGAGCTCAATAATCATCATATCCCATGAGTGTGGAGAGGGAAGCGATGCCATACCTTCCATTATTCCTACCCATAGGAGGGGTCCCGATAGGGCACCTATTGTATCCTATTAGGATCTTGATTGGTGGGGCTAGCGATCTAGGTGATCATAAGTTATTATTATTATGCTTTATGTTTTAGTTATGGATTTATTATTATATCTTGTTCTAATATATTTTGTTTCTTTCTTCTTGCAATTAGCACTCGGGAGCAGCTAGAATTATTCAGTCAAGTCACTACATAGATGGATCCCTTCGTACCCCCACATCAGGCTACACGAGAATAGTATAGGCCACCACCTATTGTGGGGCACCATGATGACCTCTTTGATTCATTAGCTAGACTGAGGATATAGTATATGAGGATGTTATGAGGGTCATTGATTTATACAGGACTGAGAATGAGGAGTTTAGAGCTAGAGATGAGCAGTCGAGAGCTACACTTATGAAGATTTAGACTGTATATGAGGAGCTCTGAACCACCCGAGTTCTAGCCAAGAGTGAGTTATAGGATTTCATGTAGTTGAAACTCAACAGGTTGCAAGGGAGCTCACTAGAGTTCAGGTGGATCTTGCTAGGGTACAGGTAGATAGGGACCATATAGATTAGGAGCATGTTGTAGTACTCATATGTGAGGGGATTGCTATAGGCCATTCACTCAGGATGACATTCACATTGTGTTTATTTCATATAACACCAAATCACCTTTGTTAAATGAGTGAGGAATGACATTATAATTGTAACTACATTGCATTCTTTTGGGATAAGCTTGAAGATGCTCAAGATCATTGGTGCACTATTCATCAAAAATTTCAAGTTATTATAATTTTTTCTCTTTATAAGTGGTATCATCAATAAGTCCTCTAAGAGCAATTTTCAATGAAGGAATTTCTAACTCCAAGGATATTATTGCATCAATTCCATGAAAAAGTTTATAAGGTGTATTTCCTATGGATGTTTGAATACTTGTGTGATAGGCCCACAATGCATGGTATAATTGAGTGTGTCAATCCTTGTTATGTTTCCTTACTATTTTTTGTAATATTTGTTCAATTTTTTAATTTTTTTCTTCCACTTAACCATTAGATTGTGGGTAGTAATGTGTTGAGAAGAAATGTTGAATATGAATTTTTTCTAGAAATTTATTCATGTCATTGTTCTTAAATGGTGTTCCATTGTCTGAAACTAATGCGAAAGGAAGACCAAATCGAGCAATAATCTGTTCCAAATTGAAATTATAAATTGCATCAATAGTTGTGGAACATAGAGGGATTGCTTCTACCCATTTTGTGAAATAATCTATCGCAATAATTATAAACATATGTGTAGAAGAGGAAGGAGGGGACTTTTTTCCAATGAGATCCAAACCCCAAACCGGAAATGGCCAAATAGGAACTTGGGCATGAAGTTTGGAAGTAGGAGCATGAATCAAATTTTTATGATCTTGACATTTATGGCATATATATTCTTGTCCCATATGTCACTAATAATAGCTTATGCGATTTAACTTTTGAACTAATGATCTCCCCCCAAAATTCCCCTTGCAAGCACCATCGTGATCTTGTTGCACAAAAATTTATCATTGCACCAAGATATTAACTTGTTAATTCCTAATACAACTACAATAGCTAATTAATCCATGGGAGGTGGTTAAGCCATGTAATGAACCCAAGCGTTGTGATGCACAACATAAGGAGACCAAGGGAACAATTCGTGCAACAATCCTCCAATGCAAGTGAGGGGTTCAAACCCATGCGAGGGGTTTGAACCCATGACTCAAGATCTGATACCAATTGTTGAACATGAACTTATTGGTGCACCAAAAGATCAACTTGTTAATACTTGATACAACTTCCAGAGTTAATGAATCCACAAGAGGCGGTTAACCCATGTCACAAACCTAAGCAATGTGTTGGACAACACAAGGACACCAAGGGTGTACACCTTGCAAGGGCTATAGGTATTTATGATTTTTTAAGGTATCTAATTAAGAGACTGTCAAAGGATTGTCTATACAAGACATCTTCTAGAATTATGTATCTAGTTGTAAGATTTTGAATATGAGCTCTAGTGTTTTTCATTATTGTTTTAGGAAGGGTACCTTCTTTCAAATAATTAAATATCGATGTGTACCATTCACTAGAGACTTCAATATTGGTCTTTAATGCTTCTTTCATCTTTTAATCTATTGATGGTTTTATGATTGTGTGGACTACAAAGGTTAAATCCATGAAAGAATCATCAAGAGACACAAGGGAAGAAACACTTTCCATTGCATTTGCATGTTGATTATCCTTGTAGAATAAATCCAGCTTCTAGGAGCTTCTCAATTTCAACTTTAACCAAAAACTCTATCTTAGGATTCATCTTGCGTATCTTTTGTCTTACTGATTTTGCATCTTTCTCAAGGATAGTGTTGTGTCTTAATATCTTAGCATCAATACCTGACATCTCCAAATAATTCCAAGAAAATATTTTAGGAAAGGCATGTAGTAATGTTGCATGATCTTCTTGTTCATCATAATCAATACACTTTCCTATTTGAATCACCTTTTCTTCATTAGATGCATCCATTAGTATGTTGATTGTATCTCCCACAATTAACACATTTTGACTTAAGAATTTGTTCATCTTCATCCTGTTCAATATCAATTGTTTTAGTTTCTTCACTAAGGTATCCCTTATTGGTCAAGGCACAAGTGAATATTCATTTATGATGATGAGTTGGTATATTATCATAGACTCCCAAAGTTTTTGCTAAAGCATTATCATTTTGAAAGTAATCCATTGGTGTATCATCACTTGCGGTATCTATTAAAACATGATGCATCAATGTGAGATTTATCTTAGGGGAATGCTATGTCATAGAGTTGATATTAAGTGAAGACCTTTTTTATTCTTTTTTTATTTCAGGAGGACAATATCCAAGACCTCACGTTGTTTCTTGTATATTAGACTCTATAGGGACATGAATGCCTTATTCGTTCACACCACATCCTTTTCCATTATAGCCAAGTTGTTTCTTGAGTTGATGCCCTCTTCCATGAATAGATTCCATTACTTTTGAGGATGGAGGTTTCTCATGATCAATCTCATCATAATTGGTTTTGCAATTTGTGTCTTCCTCTATGCTAGGAGTTGTGGGGTTGGATGTTTCTGATGATTCTGCTATATGTTGTGTTGACACCACCATTGTTTCTTTTTCCTTTTTTTATTATTTCTTTATGATTTTATATTCTCCCATGAATGTGGTTGTAAAATCAAATGAACCCCAATCATCATCTAATAATCTTATGATTGATGAAAAAGAATTCTCTTCTTCTTCTACTTTCACAGGTTCTACTTTTGAAGTAGGTATCAATTTTCTCAAAGAACTTTGTATGCCCATTTGAGTTTGCAGACAACTTTTTGATTGGATGTTAGCTATAATTATGTATAATTTTTTATTATAATAGTACTTCATTAAATAATGAAGTGTTGAAGGAACTCCATTCATTTTTTGAGTTCATGGTCTACCCAAGAGAATATTATATGAGATCTCTTGAGACATGACATGAATAGGAGTTTGTAACATAACCTTTCTAGCTTTCGCAACTAATGTTATCACACCAAGTGGTTGTTTTCCCAAATTGTCAAATCCATGGATAGATAAAGAATCCAGATGAATTTTACTCTTGTCCACTCTAATTTTGTCCAAAAGGTTTATACTACAACCATTGAGTGTTGAACCATTATCAATGAGAGCACGCTTTATGCCAAACTTATTAATGAAAACCACTATCATTAAAGCCTCATTTTTTTGTTGCACTTCTAATGGAGGTAACTCATCTTGACGGAAGATAATGTCTAAGTTAACTGAGTTCATTCCTTGAATTAGGGTCGCTACATTGTTTTGTTGTTCACTAGGAGGGAGCACAACTTGTTGTAAAGCACTTTGAAGAAAATTATGATAATTAGGTGATGATTGGATGAGGTACCATAAAGAATCTTAGGATTGTTGTGAAGTTGTTCCACAAGGTCATACTCCTTTCCACTATGCTAAGGAAATCAAGGAAAACTAGGAAAAACTAGTTGAGGGAGTGGTAATGAAGTAGGTATCATTTTTGGTTGCCTATTATTCCTTATATTATATGTATGTTCCCAACAGTGTTATATCTCATTTGTTGTGAAATATTGGTACTAGTGAGTTTCTTTGCAAAATTTAGAATATATCCTGGAGGTTTTGGTTTGTTCTAAGGTGGTCCTACAATAAGAATAGGTTTGGTTTGAACTTTTGGTTTTGTGAAGGTGGGTAAATGATAAGTTGAGGTGTGATTGCGGGTATGTGCAGGATCATGATGGGCCAAAAAGTGGTGATATGTAAGCCATATGATGGCCCATGTGGCTGACGACTTTTTTTTTACCCAAAATTGATGAAATGAAAAGGGTTTTTAGAGGAGATTCTTAGCTTTCCACCAATGTAAATTATTCTTTAATTTCAATTTAATAAATAATTATTATTGATTTTCTATTTTAATAATGAATAAAGTCCTGATTGATAGGTTGATTGAAAAAAATCTATAGCTTTCAAATGGTATCACATTTTTTGAATCCGAAATATGCGTCACATTCTATGATTTGCATACTATAGGATTAAAAAAAATGAGTTTCATGAATTTTTGACCAAGTTAAGGTGGTTAGACAGACGAGCTTTTATATTTTTTAAAATTTGTAATTAAAAAATCATAATTAATTATTTACTTGGAAATAAATTATAAAAAAATATGCATCACATTGGGACATGAGTCGTCTACTTATATCTAAAATCTTATAAAAATATATTATCATTTTATTGTGGTTAGGGTGGTCGGACAAACACCTACTTCTTATTTTTACCCTGAAATTTAAATAAAACTACATTGAAATTTAAAATTTTCACCAAATTGTTTTTTTTGTTTAAATAAAGGTCTAGTAGTTTAGAAACTACATTCAATTTTCTACAGATTCTATTTTTACATTTTTTTGAAATAATATAGATAACTTATTCAAATTTTTACGTCAAGTTGTCCAACTCTTATTTTCTGTCTTTTTATTGCCACTTAAGGGCCTATTTTTTCCATGATGATCCTGCACATACCCTTCCATTAACTTCCCTTTTTATTTTTATTTTTATGACAAGACTTAGTGGATGATCCTTGTGACATGAATTCCTCAAGGGCTTCATCTAACATATCAAATTCATAACTACTAAAGGTTTTGATGGATATATTAACATGTAGAAAGAGATTTGACATGATCAACTAACTATTCTTTCTCCAAGGTTTATCATTTTGTGTACACTATTTGTTTAATGTGTTAGGATAGTTTATGGTTTCCAATTATTGCAAAATAAAAAAAATCTATCTAAACTATGCAATGATGCAAGAAAATAAATCAAATATCTATAGATCTAAAACTATCTAATAATTCAAAACATGAAAAAAAATTCCAACCTTTTTCAAGATTTAATAAAAAAGACAACTTTCATTAATGTGCAGAACAAACTGTTTTAGAATTACATATTTTAGATTTGATAGAAGAAACAGAAATCAAGAACAAAGATATAAATGCACCCAAAAGTTTTTTAGGACACCTATACAAGGACAGGTTCACCTAGGGGTGAATGGTTCCTTGCTCAATGTTTTGAAAAATTAAAAATGCAAAGTCGGAGGTATTGTTTATGTTCTTTGTTTTAGGTTGCACAATGTTTCTTCTATGATAGATTTTTCCATAATTTGATGTCTAAATGAAAATGCAACTAATGACAAAAAGTGAACAAAATGGCAAGTTTTTGAATGTAGTTTTCACTAAAATTTTGATCTAAATGAATGAAAGACACTCTTGATACAACTAATATGCAAGATGTATGCAATATTTATTACAAGATGGTATGTCCCTTGGTCTTCCTTGTCTAGTTTGGCACTTGGGTTTGTGAAATGGATTAACCACATCCTTTGGATCTTGTATAAATCTAGCGGTTGTATAGGTCATTAACAAGTTGATCTTTTGGTGCAACGACAACCACCAATGCAACAATTGGTATCAGAGTTGAGGTCACAGGTTTGAACGACTCGTTTCTGTTGGGGGGGATTTTTGCAAGATGGTGTGTCCCTTGGTCTTTCTTGTGCAGTGTAGAACTTGGGTTTGTGACATGGCTTAACTACCTCTGGTGGATATTGTATAAATCTGGTGGTTGTATCAGGCATTAACAGGTCGATCTTTTGGTACAATGACAACCACCAATGTAACAAGATTCATGAAATATTTTTAGATTTTTCTAAATTTAAATGATGCAAAAATGCAATGTTTAACCCTAAATGAGATGCAAAGAAAACTAATGCAAACTTATATTTAGGGCTTTGAGGACTTCCAAATTAGAATTAATGATGTACAATGTCAAGTTCACCAAAATGAAACATAGAAAAGTTTTGTTCACCAAAATTAAATGAAGGTAAATAGGTTTGAGGTGAACTAAGATGAAAAGGGGGGTGTCCACCTAGGTCCAAACACATACTCCTACATTCATTAGAAAGAGAGATAGGGTCACAAAAGGATAGGATTTGAATTTTAACCTTGAGGTGAGCCAACCCTATTTTGGACCCTTGGGATCTTAGCTTTCTTATGATAGAAAAGATAGATTTGCAATAATAGGATATTATTTAAAGTGCCTAAATCAATTGAATTGTATGACATAACACTTGAAATACAAAAATCTATGATAACAAAAATGGAAATAGCAATTTGCAAGCATATCTAAGAAGGGTTTGATGGTGTGCACTGTCATAAAAGGTGGGTTTTGAGCTCTGATGAAGGAAACATTTTCCAAGGGTGAATGGGTTTTTGTGTCCCTTTCTAAAGCTTTGAAAACTAAAACTGAAGCCATTTTTCGGCACTCTGTTCTTGTACCTACAAATCTTCACTTTCGAATCTGGATTTGTAGGAAATATACAAAAAGAGAATGTTTATTTGTTTGAGGGTTTACCTTAGTCAAACCCTAGGTTATATAATTAAACCTTGATAAAAGATAAAGATCTCATAAAGGATAATGTGTGCAAGCCCTAACCTTAAGTTCATCTAAGGTTGTTTGAGCTAATTAGCAAAGACACCCTACTCAAGTGCATTAGAGAATGATTCCTATATGACAATGAAAAATTACAAAGATTCAATTAGGGAGAAATCAAAACACCCTAATAAATTTAAAATATGACTATACCTTGTTGTAGGTTCCCAAATCTTGACAAAATGAGCTTGAAGACCTACAAATACAAAGAAAATGCTACTCCATGACTTCAAATTTTCTTGCTTGAATGTTTCTCCTTTCTTTATTTTAATCTTTCCTCTCAATCGTTACTTCAATCTAGTTTGAAATGGTGAAAAGACTGGGCTTTATAGGCTTCTTCTCTAATTTCCTGATATTAGATCCTAATATTCGACACTTGAAATTTGAATTTGAGAATTTAAAATACCGCCAAAAACATATTTAAAAATTGGTTTTTGGACTTAAAGGGGACCCATTCACCCATGGGAAAATGGGTCTTGGCCTATAAGTCTAGGACCAATGTGTTTTGGGGTCATAAATTAATTAAATGCACTCATTCAATGCATGTTTTATTGTTGTAAAATGACAAAAATAGGCCTTGGGATGCATAATAAAGGGAATTAGGGGCCTATTAGGCAGGGTAAAAGTGCATAAATGCAAGGTCACTAAAATAGGTCCAAATTAAGTGTGAAATTATACTTTCACATAGAAAGGAGTACAATTTTCTACACTACATAAACAAAGCATTAAGAAAACTAAAAATGAATAAATAGTATTTTAAATCTAAAAGACTCATTAGAAGCTTGAGACTATATAATTAGACCATTATATAGTGAATATTTAACACAAATACAAAGAGTAATGGACTGAATGTTGAAAATAATAAAGACCATTCTAAAAATGAAAATTCTACATCTATAGTTAAAAATATTGTATCTGAAACT
This sequence comes from Sequoiadendron giganteum, assembly GCA_007115665.2. NCBI lineage: Eukaryota > Viridiplantae > Streptophyta > Pinopsida > Cupressales > Cupressaceae > Sequoiadendron > Sequoiadendron giganteum. The sequence goes on from CM021108.1 coordinate 117,054,885, forward strand.
TAATTTAAAAACCAACATGGTAGTATCCCACAAGGAAATAGTAGTAGGATGGGCTCCTACAAATCAGATGGGGAAGTGAAGCATAGAAGGAATACCAAAATTGAAGAAGTAAGGGAGCACGCTCCTACTATTTCCTTGGGGTTTACTAGCATACCCAAGAAGGATAAAATGGACCTAAATGCAAAAAGCACACCCAAGGATGCTCCAAATCAAGAGGGTAATGAGTTGATAGATGAAGGGGTCAACATCCATAATATTATCCAAGAGAGGTGTAACATGATGTCCAAAATCAAGGATAAGATTTTCTTTGAGTAAGAGGAATATGGTCAAGCCTGATGGAAAAATAGCCACAGAGATGGAAACACTCTATAGGTCAATCTAGATAGAAATAACTTATGTTGTCAATTCAACCTTGAGCCAGGTGGCTCTGAAATTGATAAAGTGGATAAAATAAATTCTCTTTGTAAGATGCCTACTACATGAGATAGTGGGTCTTTAGACAATAAGAAAATCACAAAAGTGCAATCAATACCAAACCTAGAGTCTCCCCACGTGCCATAGGAAACAAGAATAAAAGGAAAAGGAAAATATATACCAATTGGTAGGGGAAGTCTACATATCACCAAACAAAAAGAAAGATGAAAAGTGTGGTGATTACAATGTTAACCTCCAAAAGGATAGAAACTGAAGACAAGATCCAATTTTTTTTTTGAAATATTTAGGAATGAGAAAGATGGCCCTCAAAAATTTGATTCTCATAATTGCACATCCTAGAATGTAATAATACTTGAATCCCCTGATAAGGAACACATTGTCAAGAGTTTTCTTAACGTAGAAAAAGATAAATATATTGTTCTCCTTTAGGAGGTTAAAGCAAATGGTTTTACTTTGGAAAGCAACCTCAAATTTATATGTAACAATGAGTACTTTGTAACGGATCATGAAAAGGAGAGAGGTAGAGAAGCTATCCTAATCTCCAAGCCATGGGTTCAATATGTAAATGCTATTTCAGTATCCCACTATAATAGATAAGTGTCGGTAAAAATGGAGAAAGGTGGTGTCACATTCAATGTGTTCCCCATATATGCCCCCAATGAATATAGAGATAGAATTGAACTTTGGAAGTGGATGGGAAACTTGAAAGATATCCCTTGTGTTGGAGCCTAAAATTTCATGTAAATTTTAGGTTCCCATGTGTGAAATTTGATTTCAGCACTCAAAAGTACAGTTGAAAAATCTACTCAAAAGGCCCACTTTAAAAAATCATAATTTGAAGCCAAAGTAGTTCCATACAAAACAACCTTATAAAAAAAATTATCTGACATATATGAGTGTGCATGCCAATTTTCAGCTTTATACGATCAATTTTGACAAGATTTCAAAAGCCAAGTTGAAGGGTTTTGTAGAGGTTTGTTGTCTACACAGTAAAATCTACCAAGTGGGTCAACTATGGAGAACAATATTAAGCAACTGAAAGGGTTTCATGACAAACCAATTGGTGCTTTTGATTCTCCCCATTTCAATATGCTTTCATGTCAATTTTTCAGGGCTTCTAGACATCATTTGGTATTTTTTTCAAAACCAAATCCAAATGGATTTTACCCAATTTGAAAACTATATTTCTAAAACTCCAAAAAGGTCAACTTTGATGCTTGATATTTTGTAAAGAAAGAAGATTGAAGAAAAAAAAAATTCATACATGTTCATGTGAGCTAAATGAACCAATCCCCAAGATGGCAGCTTCTAAGAATCATATCTGATATTTTTCTAAAGAGGCAAGTTGATGAGTTTCAGTTGAGTTTGACAGGGGTAGTTTTTTCAGAAAATGGAAAATGAGCAACTTGGAGCATTGAAATTTTTTAATCTTGATGACTTCATGACAATCTATTTTACACATGTTCCCCTATAATGACTCAACATGTTGGTGCATTTTCGCGGCTCTGGGAGAGGTTCTGATCAGCTTTCCAAAGCAATTCTAGAGGTGTCCTGGCTTGTTTCAGTTGCAGTGCAAGATGTCAAAAAATAAATTCTAATGAAACCCCACTTCATTTCAAGATGTAGCTTGATGAAATTATTTGAGGTTACACTCAAAAGGACTATGGAAATTAAACCATTTAGAAGTAATTTGACGGAAAGATGGCACCAACTTGTTTGTTAATACATTAGCACTGCAATCTTATAAAATGTACACGTGTAGTGTTTTGCAACTCCAAGAGGTCTTGGGATATACTACTTTGAAGTATGTAAGAAAAAAAATTGTCTGATGTTCTTCATGATGCATTGTTTACCATCTCAGTCAAGACATTTACAACCATGGAAGTTATCAATGAAACAATTTCAAAAGCAAAAGTCTGCTGGGTCAAAAGGAAGTTCTTCATTTTGGGTAGGACCATATCAAATATTCACAATGAAATAAAGGCATCATTTCCACCATTGGAAACATGGTATTTATCAAATGGAGAAACTATTTCCACCATTTTCTACACGAAAGGTGACATAAATGAAGGTGCAATACGAGTGGCATAGATCAAATAATCCCCTTTTATGGGCCTATTGCTAGATATTATAGATTTCTCAGAAATAGTAGAGAGAAAAACAATGATAGAGGAGAATTATTTATAGATTCTGCCATAGTGAGCAATGGAAAAGAATTGGAGGTATCATCCCATCATGATCTGAACCCACTACCGATTCCAAACAAACCATGGAAGACAGATGCGAATATTGCACAAAGACTCCATTAATTGCAAGATCACTAGAAATAAAGAGAAGAATAACCATTGGAAGAGCATTTGACAAGATTGAAGAAACACTAAAAGTTCTATATCTTGAGGCGAAATTTGGAAAGTACTGAAAACAACACTATAAGTGCTCGCACAATGAAAGACTTATACAATATAGACAAGGAACTCGACGATTTTAAAATGATCTTGACGATACAGATTGGTGGATATTTTGTAGTCCATAGACATGCACATAACACTGATGAGAGTGATTGAGTTCACTTCAAATATCTACGATGGATACATCAATGCAATCAGAGTTTTATTCGATGATCGAGACAACTAAAGTTGTATATAAATAATTTGTTACCACTAGCCATGACTTGTATGAATATTGAATCAAAAGCGATAAAGGTGTTCGAAACAATGAAGGCGCCCTACTAGAAATAGTGGATCACAATCCATTCACTCAAGTTCAGCATCTATGTCTCCAATGTTCTAGGGTTTATGCTGTGTGCTAAGAATATTGATGGCATTATTTCAATATTGTGAATTCTGCATTATTTTGGCATGACTCAATTACTAATCTGTGATGATAATTGGGAATGCAAATAAAATAATCTAAATATCTTGTCCTAAACTTGAATATAATTGAATATGGGATGCAATGATTGTAGATTGATACAAAATGAAAATGATTCACAATCAAATGGAGTGGGCAGGCGCAAATCCAGATTCAATGGCCGTTTCCAAAATCTTCTACACCATGGTGTGACATTTGATCAAGGTATGGACCATTTCTAAAGCAGGAAGGCCTCTATCAGAACTTATCTATTTCACCAAGGGAGCTCCATTTCATGTGTTTTGTCATCGACCATGGAACTAGTAGCTACTGAATTGAAAAGAGATGTTAAGGGCCCCGAAGAGCTTACTGCATTGTTTAGAACATATCTATCTCGAAGTAGAAAATCTTGAAACATGTACAAACCATAAGAGGAATTGAAATTTGGAATCATGAAGAAAAAGAGAACAGGTGACCCGCAAAAGATCCGCATCTTTGCAAAAAAGCAAGACACTAAACCCTAACACCAGTGCAAAGTTGCGACAAAGAATATCAAAGAGACCAAGCCATATCGTTGGGAGTCACTTCAAAGTCCCACCGTTAGCCGACAACACTTAAAATTCATCGGCCAAAGAAATTCCCATCGGTGAAACAAACTAGCCAGTCCCTCCAATAGCCTGAAACGGGTAATTGAAGTAAGGAATCGGAAAGACCGAGCCGAATCGTTGAGAGTTAATACAAAGTCCCATCGATAGAACAATGTGCACAAAAATGTGATCAAAGATTATTAGTTTGAAGAGATTTTTAGAGAGAGGAGTGCATATCGATGGAACAGAATGACAAGTTCCCTCGATAGTCCAAAAATTAAAAGCATGTGATTAAAATTCATTGGGAAGAATGAAAGTATCGGCAGGGGTTATCGTGAGGTCCCTTGATAAAGTAAAGTCACCCGGTGAATGCATATAGTCAAAATACGAATGAAAAATTAAATAAAGTGTGATTATAGTGGAAGATAATATCATTTGGAGAAAGTATAAAATTACACATTTTTCACTAAGGGGATTATGAGATGAATAATTATTTTACCTAAAATTTATAAAATATCTACGCTTAGAGGTGAAATATTTTCATCAAAGGAGTTGTGAGAGTTACCTGAAGGACATATTTATTTGGTGAAAATATAAATGCAAGTGATGGAGATAATAAATCAAGATTAATTCCATGAGAAGACAATTGAAGATTAAAAACAAAGTATTTTAATTTTCCAAAGGCAATTAATTAAAATAAAATGAAGAGTTGCAACGAACAGGCATGCAAAGGGTCATAACCCTAAAAAATACAATGTATATATGTGAGATAAAATTATATCATGAGGGGAATCATGATAGGAGTTAGGTAGGAGGTACACAAAAAATACTTTCAAAATGTCTATCATATAAATTTTACTGTATGGACCATGATGCATGCATAAATTTTGGGAGGTTTAATGGAAGATTTTGAATTTTGTGGCTCAATATTGGTGTCTATTGTTTGTTAATTCAAAGCAATTATCTGGTTGTCTCCATATTGCTACTTCTTTGTTATTTGAAGTTGTATATCCAATTTTATGTTCAATTTCATCAAAACACACTTGTTGTTGTGTAGTCAAGTTGATTAGTTTCTATCAAAGAATTAAAATCCTTTTAACTGATTGCAGTAACCTGCGGGTATCATTGGGATCATTAAGAAGAGTTAGATAATTGATAAGGCTGTCATGATGTCTCCACTTTGATATTATTTTTTTATTCAGATTAAAGATATATTTTATCTGTCAATACACATTTGCTGTTATTGTGTGATTTTTTTGATTGGCTCCTTCAAGGAAGGATTAGAATCCTTTTGATAAATCACAATAACCTGGTAGGATCAAGTGGATCATTAAAGAAGAGTCTTTCGATCACATATTTGCACATTTATACAAGTTATAAACATCCACAAGTGTCGAAAAATTGGAATTGAAACCAATACTAATCATTCATCATTATCTGTCATTGACTCTACATACCCAACAAAGCACCGGTATTTCTATTCAATCGTATATAATTCACTTTAGGAACTTTAGAAAGTGTTCATTCTCAAACAACTACATTTGTTAACTGAACATATTTATATATCTTGATATTGCTTATACAATTTATACCAAATTAGCCATTACATCTACTTCACTTTCCAATGCCACCATGAGTAGATATCATTAGTTAAGAGTAACATAGATTTCAAATCTGATTCATTAGTGAGGTCAACCTGCCTAGGTCTAGTAGAGCCCGAAGAGTAGGGATTCATCAACCTAATAGGTTAACTCTGTTCATTGGTTCAAAAATGTTGCAAGTCTGATCTTAGAGCCTACCATCCTCTTAGGACTTAAAAACCTACATTTTTGAGATCCAACAGATTGGTGACTCTACTGGGTACAAAATCATAAATAAATTTGGTTCCAGCCTATCCATTTATAGAGTCAATAAAGTTTTGAAATAGGTCTTCAACCAAAGGTTCATAATTGTATCACTTGCACTCCCCATCTGAGTCACACATCCAATAGATTGGTGACTCTATTAGGGACAATCCAACTTTGAACCTAAAAGCCTTCCATCATAGAGTCATTACCCCAAAATAAATTGAAGACTCTATTGGGAAAGAATACAATAATTTTTCCTACTTATCAAAGTAGGTGGTGACTTTGAAGAACTTATATGACTGATGAAATAAGCATCAAATCACAAAGAATAGATATTAGATATCAAAAATACTTCATATCATCCAATTTTAATGGAAGAAGATCTCTACACCAGGAGAGTCCCAAGAAGAACAATGTTAGGTGGTCAAATAAAAATGGATCTCCTAGTGGAAAGAGCAACACAAATAAGGGTGAAATGATATCTAAACATCCAGAAGACAATGTAAACACATTAGAGCAACCCTTCAAAACTTTTAACTCTCCTTTCCATGCTAATGATGAAAACCCTAGAAGAAATGATCTGAGTAATGCAGTCCTCAATTTCCAACCAAATCCTCAACAAGAAGAATAATTTAATGCCCAGGTTGAGGAAGAAATGAAACGAAGACAAGAGGAGTATGATAGAGGATTCACATCATTGCTAGGAGAAGAAAACCATGAGGGATTCCTCAACCACGGTGCCATGGATTTTTGTGGTATGTCCAATCAACAAATTTAAGCACACCTAGAGTGGAAAAGGTAGAAACTTAGAAGGATACAATAGATGATACAAGAAATTCAAGAGATAGATCAACAAATGGCACAGTTAGACATCCAAGCAAAAACACCACCAAAATATCTTCCTCCACATAAACAAGGTGTCAAACATAACTTGCAAGGAGCATCTCAGAATGTCGGTGCTTTTGGTACTGCGAGAGTACCTCACAATGCAGGTAGTAATCTGAGACAGCATACCCATCATAACATACCACCACTAAGATCCCAACCTCTGAACACTGGCAATGTCTCCCAGTACTATCCACCACCAGGCCAGTAGTATGTACGACATCATAATGTACATCCTTAGCCACAATACAATGTTTATCATCAGCCTCAGCATGGATACCAACAATATCCCAATCCACCACCTTTGAATTTTCCTCCACAAAACCCTGTAAGTAGACAATTTGATTTAACAAGATGTCAATTATACCCATATGTGATGGACAACAATTGGAGAAACATGGTTCCTAAGTTCAGTCGAAATAATGCAGTGTCACCCAAAGAGCAAATCATAAATTTCAATTCTTTCATACAGGATATCAGCATGGAGTATGAGGATGTAAGTATGAGATTATTTATGATGTCATTAATTGAAGAAGCAAGGGGTTGGTTCAATGCTCTACCCAATGTTTCAATTTATTCTATAGAAGAATTTTAGAATCAATTCCTAGAACAATATGGGAATCAATGTGCTCTTGAGTTTTCCTTACATGAATTGATAAGCATCCAAAAGTATCAAAATGAATCAGTCTATGACTTTAATCAGAGGTTCTTTAAGTTGTACAATAAAATACCACATGGGTCCAAACTGACAACCCCGCAGCCTTAAGCATTTATGTGAAAGACTTTGATCCCAAAATAGGATATGAACTCAAAAATAGATGTCCTAGAAGTTTAACAAAGGTACAAAAAATAACACTGGTCATTGAGAACAACAGAAAAGTTGTTGGGATGATTGGTAAAAGAGATAACCTCAGAATCCCCCAAAACTCTAGCAACCTCCAGAGGCAGGAGAATACATATAGAAATGAAAGACCAAGACTACATGATATGCCATATAATACAAATTGGAAGGATGGAAAACCCATAGTTGATAGACCTAAATATAAGGAGACTCTGGATCCCTTAAAAAATAAAGGAGCATACATGGTTAACAAAAATCCTTGGTGTCAATTTTGCAAACTACCTCATTCTCTAGATCACTATGTTGTAGCCCAATCAATACAAGAAGAGGAAATACTAGTTGATAATGGGGAAGAAGATCATACCATATACTTAACTTCTCATACTCTCCATCTGGTTGAACAAGAATATTCATCTTCAGAAGAAGAAGAAGGTTATGAGTATGATGTTGACAATCAAAGGTACCATATTCACATGGCAGAACAACAAATCTTTTCTAATCAGGAGAGTGAAAGTAATGATTAATCATGGCCTCCTTCTATACCACCCAAGTCAAACAATTCAAGATGAAGGAGGCCAACTAAAGAAGAGATCAAAGAGTTAACCATTGTTGCAGTTGAACAAGCAAAAATTAATTATGGGCTAAGAAACAAAATAGTAAATGCATATGAAAGCACTCTGAGGGGATTATTTATGAAAGAAAAGGGGACAATTCAAGGGAAAGCAAAGAAGGTGGAAAATAAAGAACTCAATAAGAGAGAGAATAGACATGTTCCCAAAAAGGAAGACAAAGAATTAAAAAACAAACACAAGCATGATGAAACTAATAAAAAGGAAAAAGAAGAAAATAAAGGAGATCCACCAGAACTAAAGAAAATAGCTAAAACTAAGAACTCCTCTTCATTCAACTTCACACAAGATTTGTCTCAGGTGAAGATGTTTGTGCTACTATTAGAAATGATGAAGATCAAGGAGTATATAGATAATGCTATTCAATTGATATCTAATGGAACCAATAAAAATACAAATCTAGGAGATAATAACAAGCAAGGAGATATAAAAATCCTTGAAGTTTGTCTTGGTGATGCATTAATGAATCCTCCATAGGTGGAACCATTTTTTTCCACATTAGTTATAAACAACAAGATGGTGATAAATTGTATGATTGACTCAGGGGCTACTATTAATAGCATGGCAGTAGAAGTTATGAAACAACTTGGCATGTGGGTGGACACAAATGGTGGCAAGTGCTACTCCATGGATGGTAGACCTGTCCTAGTGGTGGGAATCATGAAAGATGTGGAAGTAAAGTTAGCTTCTTATCCACAAGTAGTATATGATATTGTCATAACTATAATTGACACACCTCCTTAGTTTGGGATGCTTTTGTCAAGACAATGGACTACAACGGTTGGAGGAAATGTGCAATTCGACTTATCATATGCCACAATACCAGAATATGGTGAAGAGGTTAAAATTTTATAGAAAACCAAGATTGAATCAGATTCTAGATTATGTTGCTCAAAATCAGTTGAATTGATTATGTGATGTAGATCTAGGGAGTTTTAGAGTAGAGCCTTTACATCCTAAATTAGTAAATACTAATCCTATTGAAAAGCATGTTTCCAAAAATGAGCATGGTGTATGGAGAATGTACTTTGATGGAGTATGTAGCAAAGAATGCAATGGAGCAAGAGTGGTGTGCATCTCTCTTGAAGGAACTACATTCAATTCTTCATTCTTGTTGGCATTTGAATGCACAAATAACATAGAAGAGTATGAAAACCTGTTAATTGGGATGAATATTTTTATCAAATGAAAAATCAAGTTATTGCTAATCTTTGGAGATTCTGAGTTGATCATTTCACAAGTAAGGTCAAAATATGCCACAAAAATAAAAGGTTGAAATAATGCAAGAATGTTGCATGGGATATTATTGAATTATTTGATGCCTTCTCCATTCAATGGATTGATAGGTCCAATAACTTAATGACAGAATTTTTAGCTAATGTAGCTTTGAAAAGAGATGATATCACCTTGGTTGGAGTCTCACAAGTTGAATTCAAAACAAGACCTACCATCCCAGATAATATCTATAGTTGGAAAGTCTTCAATGATGACAATAATCTAATTAAGTTTATGAATTGCATCAATCAGTATGAATCCTGAGAAATTGATTTTCATGCATTTGTGGAGGAAATAGGTGGAAAACAAACTATGTCTGGAAAAGAGGTTGTTTAGCTCAAGACTAACAAACTTCCTAAAGGACTTATATCACTAGAAAGGGTGTTTGATAGAAATGATCGAGCCCTAATGAAGCAAACACCTATTAAAAAGGAAGATGTTGAAGAAATCAACCTAAGGACTGAGTTGTCACCAAAATGAGTGTACATTGGAAAGAAGATAAGCCCAATGATCAGAAAAATATTGATTGCACTATTAAGGAAATACAAGCATTTTTTTGCATGGTCTTATGAGGATCTTAAAACATTTAGAGAAGATATGTTCCAACATGATATTCCATTAAAACCATATGTAAAACCATTCAAGCAAAAACAAAGACCTATAAAACCTACTTTAGAACCTAAAATGCATGAAGAGCTCATCAAGCTTAGGGAAGGATGTATTATCAAGCCAATTAGACATTCATCTTGGGTCTCTAATCTAGTACCAATCAAGAAGAAAAATGGGGATATAAGGCTTTGTGTAGACTTCTAAAACCTGAATGTATCTTCTCTTAAGGATAATTACCTACTTCCAAACATGGAAGCTATGTTACAAAGAATCATAGGTTGTGAGTTACTATCCATGATGGATGGATTCTGAAGCTAAAACTAGGTTAAAGTTAAAGAATCAAAACAAAACAAGACAACTTTCACTACACCATGGGGAACACATGTTTATGTTAGGATGCCATTTGGACTCACAAATGTTGGAGCAACATTTCAAAGGGCCATGGATGTTGCATTTCCTGACCTAATTAATTCAATAATGGTGGTCTATCAGGATAATTTCTCTACATATTCCAAGAAGGAAGAGGACCATGTGACTCTTCATGCATATCTCTCTTCCCTTATCTTTCTCAATATATATTTTTGAAAACATTGAAGTATGGCATTTCTCTGAATCCCGAGAAGTGCCATTTTGTAGTGATAGAAGGAAAGTTATTGTGGCATATTGTCTCCAAGGAGGGAGTAAGTATAGATCCAGAGAGGGTAGAGGCCATAGAAAAAATACCTGTACCCAATATAGTTAAAGTTATCCAATCCTTTTTTGGAAAAAATAATTTCCTAAGAAGGTTCATATAAAATTTTGTTGAGATACTAAAACCAGTATCAAAGATGCTAAAAAAGGATGCAAAGATTGATTGGATAGTTGAAGCCATAGATGCATTCTTATCCATCAAAAGAGAAATCAAGGAGGCCCCAGTGTTAAAGTCCCTTGATTTTAGTAATCCTTTTCAAATCTTTTCATTTTCATCTTATCACACAATTGCAGCAGTAATGCTCCAGAAGAATGCTGAAGGAAATGAACAACCAATCTCCTTCTTCAACAAATCCCTCCAAAATGTAGAATTAAAATATGATATTGTAGAGAAACAGTTGTATGCATTGGTAAGAGTTTTCAAAGCATTTAGACTATATCTGGTAGGAGCAAAAGTGGTAGCTTATGTGCCTAATGCTGCAGTAAAGGATGTATTTATACAAAATGAAACAACAGGATGTAGGTGCAGGTGGATAAAAAAAATCTAGGATTTTGATATTGCTTTTAATATTACTAACCTTGTAAGAGGACAAGGATTGGCCAAATTGATGGTTGAAACAAATTTGGAAGCTGCCCAAGTATGCAATGTGAATAATGAAGAAAATATGGTCACTAACTTATTGAGCACACATCATGGTACACTCATATTGTCTAGTGCCTGAAACATTTGAAATGTCCTGAAGGGTTCGATGATGACAAGAAAAGAACACTCAAATTGCAGCCTTCAAAGTATATATTCATGAAGGGTGACCTCTACTAGAAAAATAGAGATGGTGTTCTGTTGTTGTGCCTAGATGAAAGCCAAGAAAGACATGTACTGAAATAAATGCATGGAGTATGTGGAGGGAATTTTTCTACAAAAACCACTGCACATAAGGTGTTAAGGGCAAGTTACTACTGTCCTAAAGTTTTCAATTATGCTTATGATTATACTAGAAGGTGTGAAGCATGTCAAAAAAACTGGGAAATTAAAGTATCAAGGGGCATTGCCTCTGAGACCTTTGCAAGTTGAAGCTCCATTCCACCAATGGGGAATTGATTTTATAGGAGAGATTGCAGAAAAATATAGTGGAGGACATAGATGGATAATGGTAGCCACATATTACTTCACAAAATGGGTAGAGGCTAAACCTGCTAAACAAGCAACAAGTAGGGTTGTGACAAATTTCCTATTGGAGAATATCATTACTAGATTTGGGGTCCCAACAAGAAACATAACTAATAATGGAATGTGCTTTAGGTTAGATGAATTTAAGAAGTTTTTTCAATACTATGGTATAGTGATTTCATACTCTTCACCATATCATCCGTAGGAAAATGGGCAAGCTGAATCCAACAAAAAGAGCATCCTGGAGATTATAAAAAGGATACTAAATAATAATAAAAAAAGATTGGGATTCCATGTTGAGACTGTCTTTGTGGGTAGATAGAATCACTGTGAAGAAGGCCATTGGAAAATCATCTTTTGAACTTGTGTATGGAACCCAATCTAGGCTCCCTCTGCATAATTTTCTACCAGTGTGCAAGTTTATCTTGGAAGAAGATCTGGAAATTCCTGAGCCCATGGAGGAAAGGATGGAAGAAATAATAGAACTTGATGAAGATAGGAATCAAGCTTAGCAACACAATAAAAAGAAGTAGCTGCAAATGAAATACCTACATGAAAAAAGAGCCAAAGACAAAAAAAATTGAAGTGGCCTAGTCCTCATGTGGAATGCCAGAAGTCGAGACAAAGGGAAGCATGGAAAATTTGAGGCTTTGTGGTTGGGACCCTTTATCATCATTAGTAAGGGTGGTGAAGATTCATATTTTCTCGAGAACATGTCAGGAGAAGAACAAGAATTGTCAGTTCATTGGTAGTTCCTAAAACATTTCTTCTCATGAAGAACATAAAGAGGATCAAGGATTGCTAGTGCATGAAAAATTCTTGGCATGCCTGTCAAAATAATTATTTCCATGCACAATATTCTAGGTGAAGGTCAAGAACTGCCAATGCATGAACAATTCCTGAGATACCTTCTAAAATTTGTAAATTTCCATGCACAGTAGTTTTAGGTTCTCATAATATTCCATCTCTATCCTTGGTCTGCTCCCCAAAGATTTTATGGATTCTTGCAATGATATTACAATCATTCATCCCTAGATAGAGCCACTATTAGGATTCGAGAATCCCACATATTTTCATTAACCTCTATCCACTTATCTCCCAGTCCTTACAAACGTTCACCACATTTAAATTTAATGATTTGGACAATCACTGAGATTTGTTTGACGAGATCCATTTTCCAACTAGTATACCCAAACAATCACATCCACAAAAGAATTAGAAGTCCCATTGATATTGTTGGCCTATTAATGTCTCATTGGTGGAGCTCCCATCACCACCCCACCAATAGCTTGATGAGGATAGTTCATAACTTTACATCGGTGTAACCTCATTCCATCGGGCTAACTTCCAAGCTAGTCTCCTTGATAGACCAATTGAGGAAATAAAGATGATCACATCGCTATAGCTCTAATACATCACTGGAACAAATGATTGTGGTCCCCCAATGACCCAATACAACCACATATTATCAAAAGTATAACACTCAATGGTGAAGTTGGGGTGCATCGGGGTAGCATTGGTTGGTGTCTCGTTGATAGGATGAAAGAAAGACATTCATCAATGGAGGAATTGGCCATCGGTGGAAAATGAACCAAGGCCTCAGTGATACAATGATGAATAATTACTACAAGTTGATGTGACATCCAAGTGCATCGTCTTGATATTTAACATAAATGCTATCCCTGATGACAAGATTGATACAAGTGATTTATTATTGAGCCAGAGAAAACAAAAATTGCACCATATATTGATCATACAATTAGAGAGACCAGGAAGGTTACGGTAAGGACAGAAGCAGAAAAGATGAAGCTCAGAGCTCTTACACAACAAAACTAGGGGAGGCAGAAATTTAAGTAAGTACATCACTCTTGGCTAGAAAATTGTATTTTCAATAGATTTCAATGGAAGAAAATGTGGAAAAACCTAAGGCAAAGAAGAAAAAAAATTGAAAAAGAGGAATTTAAACCAAGATTTGATAGACCAGTGTCCAGGGTCGAGGCTGATACCTAAGAGAAGTTTTCAAGCAAGTAAATTTTTAGACAAACACAAGGGTCTAGGGGATGTTTGGACGTCACATCGAGGATATGAAATTTTCATGTATCACTATAGAAAGAAATTCAGATTCCAACCAGTCTCTAACCCATGGAGACTAAACTTAGGGAGACTTGTGGTGACAAACATATTCATCAACACAAAATTAGTGAAGGATTCTACCAATCGGTATAACACCAAGAAGAGAACTATCCAATCACTGAGTGGGGGCGATATGCTTGTTATCTCCCAAGACCTAATCTCCAATGTATTTTTGTTAGAATGTCTTATGAATTTTCCATTCATGATTAGAGATCTCTTGACAAAATATCGCTGCATGGATACCAGCTACAAGAGATGGAAATTACCTTTGCATAGGTATAAAAATGAGGAGGGGAAACTCAAGAGGTTTTTGAGCAATGAAAACCCTCATTTTAATGTAGATTCATTTGAAAAAAATACTTTCAAGTTAGGTCTATTACTCAGCTGGTCATGTCTTGGGAATAGAGGTCCCACCCCTTATGTCTATTGCACCGATGGTTATAGTTGCGGATATACAGAGAAAGGATGCTAGGTCATTTGACTATGCATGCTACTTGGCTAATTCACTACATCAAGGGTTTGAAAGGATCAAAAATAACAATGACTGCATAGATTTCAAACACTATTCCTTGCTAATGCATTTACTTTTGTATGAGGGACATGCCAAAAATGTGTGGAGTAAAGAACTAAGGATCAAAGATACAAATGAAAATGGTAACTTCAGACCTATGTAGATGTGGACTTCACTATGGGATAGTCGATGTGAAATTTCTCATTATTTATATTTTGAATAATTATTTATTAAACCACTAATGAAGCTACTTGAATATTCTTATGATCACAGCTTATCCCTTGAGGTGAAAATATTTATGAGACCAAAGGAGAATGATCCAAGAGACAAAGTAAACCATAATTGTAGAGATTGGTATGCTTTCTCCAATTGCACAGTAATAAGATTTTATGGGTTTAATGGGAATCCACATTTTCTACCCCAAGTAGTTCCTAATAGAGTTGCTTAAATTTGGAGATTGTACGACAATTAGAAAATTTGATGCTAAGCACCTCAAGAGTCATTATAATAAGAAATCACTCATTCCCAACATTCTTTGTCTTGGAGATTTCACAATGGTTGCAAATGAGGGATATGGGGAAATTGATGCTAAAATAGCACATTACAACTTTCCTCTTGGGTACAAAAGAAACAAATTTGATACAGAGGGGTTTATTCATCAAGCAAGATTAACACAAGGACTGTTTGGGTATGAGCATTGGTTTGCAGTTGATGATGTGATCAGGAACATAGATGAAGATTCCACCAATGATAGAATGGACTCATATAATAAAGTTATTCTTGTGAAGGAGTGGAAGAGAAATAATGTCCCATGATA
Organism: Sequoiadendron giganteum; assembly: GCA_007115665.2. Taxonomy (NCBI): domain Eukaryota; kingdom Viridiplantae; phylum Streptophyta; class Pinopsida; order Cupressales; family Cupressaceae; genus Sequoiadendron; species Sequoiadendron giganteum. The sequence continues at coordinate 117,070,162 of CM021108.1, forward strand.
TTTTAAAGCATTTGATGATATACAGGATCCCTTGGTCAGGATTGAGAAACTTATTGTGCATATGAAAGAAATAGTAAAAGATGTGCCTTCATATGTTTTCGATACATCTCGTGCAAATTATAAAGGAGTATAGAAAAAAGATGTGGAGCCTCTAGATCACATACCCTCACAGCCTACTCCCGATATATATTTTTCTACTCACAAGAGTGAAGATGAGGAAAGTGACAAAGAAAGTGATGAGAAGAGTAGTGAAGAGGAGCAACAAGTAGAACAAATAAAAGCCCCTGTGATTACATAATATGAACCTCCTCAGGAATAGAATGTTGTGAGATTTGAAGCATCAGATGAATTATCAGATGACATTAGGATCAAGGATGGTCAAGAATTCATTTCTAATGGTTCCTTTGTTAAAACTTTTGAATTCAAATAATTTATCTATGAACATAAGGGAAAGAAAATAAGACAAAAGGAGCAAGATATTACTCCTAAAAATGAGGTTGCTTCTTTAGAGGAATTGAAAAGGGAAATTGACAAGGAGATTCAATCCATCACCCTCGAGAGAGGTAGATAATTACTTCAATAATCTGGGTTATTACTTCTCCTAGGATGGTACATTAGCTCTGCAATTGTGTTTGACAGTTTCAGAAAAAGAGAAGATAAAACAATGAATCTAACAGAGGAAGCTAGTGACAAGATGTATTCAGGGTCTTAGTATGATCTAGATGAAGCTACCTTGCTTATTTGGTCACTATACCCCCATGAAAAGAGGTTGAAAGTGATTAATAATCCAAATCAGCTGTTTGGAAATCTTTTGGTCCAAAGAGTTGGGGGACACTAATCCCTTGAAGACTACAAAACTGAATGTCAATGTGGAAAAATTCACTAGAGAAAAAATTGCAAAGTTAGTTAAAGAAAATAAAAATTTGAAAAGGGAGCTATCACATCAAAAGGAGATGTCATCTTCTTCTTCTGCTTCATAATTGTACTCCCCATGGCTCGAAAAGGACAAAAGAGTATTACATGCATTAGCTGATGTATCTTATTGGAAAATTTCCCATTTGAAAACCCAAGAGAAGTGTAAAGCACTAGAAAAGGAAATGAAAATAATTAAGTACAATACTATGTCTGAGATAATCAAGGAAATATTCAATAAGGTGATGAAGAAAGTTTATGATTATTGGAGTGTGTTCAAGCAGATACAATCAACAATAGAGATGAATGTTTGATTGCAAAGAAGAATGATTGATAAAAAGAGGGAACTTCTGGATAAACATATTCTAAAAGAGAAAATAATGTAGAGATATAACAATTTGGTGGAGTCTCACAACCAATATCATCATAGGCTCAAAGAGGATCTCTATTGGTTTAATTTGGTTCATTCACTCCATGATGATACATGGAATATTCGAGAAAAGGATGATTGGAAAGAATAATTTACAGGGTTTCTAACAACTACATTGCAAGAAATAAATGATGAGGATATAGTCCTGCAAAATAATCATAAACAAATTGATAAATTCATGTACATAGAGTATGACATGAAAGAAGCAATATCTAGTGTAGACACCCACGTAGAATAGGAATAGATCCACCACCTTCCAGCATTCAATATGTTTATCAATTAGGCAATGGACATTCTGGGCACAATTGAGCAATAGTCAGAATCAGTTGGTAATGATGATGTGGACCCTATTTTATATTAAAAGCTTTGAATAGGTCCTAGGTGATCACGGGCTTCTCCTCGGAGATTAACGGATTAGTGCACACATCTACAGTTGTGTTAATTTCTTAATTATGCTTATTTTTAAAATAGTGTTTTGTTATCAAAAGACATGTCTTTTGGTCTAAAGCTTGTTGCCTCTCATATATATAAGAGAGACCAAGAACAAATCAATGGATATAGGAGTTAGGTAGGAGATACACAAAAAATACATTTAGAATGTCTATCATATAAACTTTACTATATGGACCATGATGCATGCATAGATTTTGGGAGGTTTAAAGGAAGATTTTGAATTTTGTGGCTCAATATTGGTGTCTATTTTTTTGTTAATTCAAAGAAATTATCTATTTGTATCCATATTGCTACTTCTTTCTCATTTGAAGTTGTATATCCAAGTTGATATTCAATTTCATCAAAACACACTTGTTATTGTGTTGTCAAGTTGATTGGTTTCTATCAAAGAATTAAAATCCTTTTAACTGATTGCAGTAACCTAGGGGTAACATTGGGATCATTAAGAAGAGTTAGATAATTCATAAGCCTGTCATGTTGTCTCTACTTTGATATTATCTTGTTATTCAGATTAAACATATATTTTATCTGTCAATACACATTTGTCGTTATTGTGTGATTTTTTTGATTGGTTCCTTCAAGAAAGGATTAAAATGCTTTTGATAAATCACAGTAACCTAGTAGGATCAATTGGCCATTAAAGAAGAGTCTTCCAGTTGCATATTTGCATGTTTATACAATTTATAAATATTCACAAGTGTCAAACAATTGGAATTGAAACCAATAATATTGATCACCCATCATTATCTTTCATTGACTCTGCATACCCAACAAAGCACTATTCTTTCTATTTAATCATATATAATTCACTCTAGGAACTTTAGAAAGTGTTCATTTATAAACAACTACATCTGTTAACTAAACATATTTATATATCTTGATATTTCTTATATAATTTATAGCAAATTATCCATTACATCTACTTCAATTTACATTTCCACTATGATTATATTTCATTAGTTAACAGTAACATAGCTTTCAAATCTACTTCATTAGTGAGGTCAACCCACCTAGGTCTAGAAGAGCCTGAAGAGTAGGGAGTCATCAACCTAATAGGTTAACTCCATTCATTGGTTCATAAACATTGCAAGCCTGATCATAGAGCCTGGCATCCTCTTAGGACTTGAAATCTGCATTTTTGAGATCCAACAAATCTCTTAGGACTTCAAACTTGTATTTTTGAGATCCAACAGATTGGTGACTCCACTGGGGAGAAATTTTAGAAAATTCGGTTCGAGCCTATCCATTTATAGAGTCAAGATAAATTTCACATTTGATAAATTACTTCCATCTTGTAGAGTGAGGAGATTTCATTGGGGTAAACAAATAACAATTTCATAATCCATTTCATTTTCCTACTTTTGGGAAAAGTAGGTGGAAAATCTATAAAAATTTGATAGATAATGCATAAACATTTTGGAACAGAAACACTATTTCCATTCAAAATAAAACATAAATTTTTTTTGCAAATTTCTTGTCAAGATGTCAGAAGAAGTGTGAAGGCAATAGTTAATAAGAGAGTGTAAAGAATTGGACAAACAACTGCTACAATTGGGAGTCAAATGTGTTCCAAATGCATCACAAAATAGGCCATTCTACAATAATAATGAATATGTAAATGCAAGAAGACCTTGGACACCACAAGTGCCACATAATGAAATTGGGAATTTTGGCAATGGAGGTAATGCATATCATGCACAACAAAACATTTCTTCACCACAATCATTAAAACAAATAAATTATTATCCTATCCCTCTTGGTCAAAGATTGGTAAACTATCAAGATCATGAATATAATCAGTATCGTGGGAATTATCAATATCACACTTCATGTCAAAATATGCAATGCAATTTCATCCCTCTTGGCAATATCAATCAAAGGTTACAACAAGTAGAAGTACAGTAGCAGTCGATGCTTCTCCAAATAAGTGTAATGGATCTTAAAATGTACAAACCACTTGATTTCATAAATATTCAGGGCTACCCAAATCCTTATCCCTACGAGCTGATAAAACTATTGAATCATATCCCTAAATTTAATAGAGAAGGATATGAATCAGCTCATAAGCATGTACAACGATTTTGGGATTTCATTGTGGAATTTCAAATTTATTCTGAAGATGTCATTATGAAAAAAATTTCAAGATCCTTTAGGGATAATGTATGGGAATGGTTTATAGGCTTACTTATGCAAAGTATATCTTCATGGGAAGATTTCAAAGGACTATTCTTGAGCCAATATGAAGACATAGTGATATCATTGATGAATGTGGGGAGGCTGATCAAATGATTCAACCAATAGAGGAAACGTGTGGAAATGAATTTTCCAATGATGATATGAATGAAGAAGAAATTATCAAAGATCAATTTTCCACCTTGGATGATTTTTGCATTTTTGAAGATGTTGTTTGGGACACACCATCTAAGGAATACATCAACAACGATTCAGATGATATGGAGGGGCAGCAATGTATGCACTATTATAGAATTGAAGATAATGCATTAGAAGTTGAAACAAAAGAGGACACCATGTCTTCCAATAATGAAGAATACAATTATTGTGATTAGTTCATAGAAGACGAATCTGCAAGTGAAAATGACTATTATGGCAGCCTACATGAGGAGGATGAAGATATAGAAAGTCTCTCCTGCATAAAAAATTGTGACAGTGCATGTTATGAGGGATCCATTGAATATTTCGATTATGAAGATGAACCTGTGGATTTTGATCTACAACAAAGGAATACAATTTGTAGCCTTTATGGAGATCAAGAGGAAGAAGCAATGGAAAATGCAATTTCATTTGACAGTGAACAAATAACACCTCCAGCTGTAGTTGAGTACCATGAAGACATATTGGATGAGGAAGAGGTTTGTACACTTGAAAACGGTCTTCAATTTTTTTCAAATCCATTGTATGATGAAAAGATAGAAGAAGATTAGGTGAAATTTTTCCAAGGTGTGCTAGAACATGAATTTCATGTGTTTTCAAATCCACTTTATAATGAGGAAGAAACACTTTCAGATAATTAGGATAATATATCAACTTGTGGAACAAATAACTGTGTTGATAATTCATCTGATTTTTTCTATGATGATCTTGAGCCTCATTATGATGATGAAAAAGGTGAAGAGTTCATCAACAGTGAAACAAACGAAGAAGCATGTTCACTCAATAGTGAACAAATTTCAGATTTGTTGGCAATGGAGTACAAAAAATAGACACATAAGAATAATTCATAAATTTCATTCCCAGCATCAGTTGGATTGAATGTGCAAAATGATGATTGTATGAACCATAAGTTTGTATCACCACCAATTAGCGATATAGAAGAAACAGAAAATGTTTCAAATATGATTATTCCAAAATATTTTTTTGATAAAAGGGTAAAATGGGTTTTACAGGGACCCGAAACCACAAAATTTACAAAATAGAGAAAAGACCACCAAGGGTCCACCAAAAAACAACAGCTGCCCAAAAAAAACCAGCAGCAAGTAGGCAAAAAAGACCAGGAGGGTCAGAAAGGAAAGGATAGCAGAAAAAGAAATTACTTTAGAGACCTAAGGATAGTCTCTGTCTTTGCCTCCAAAACCTTCATATCAGTAACCCCCTTCTTGAAGGTTTGAACCATTTTCGGGGTTAAAGGGGCCTTTCACTTCAAATTGGCATGGGTTCTTCTAGAAATGCCTCCATCAGTTTCCTGGCTTTTATCTTCAGTATCTTCTAGATCAACCACTAAGGATCCCTGCTGGGCTTTGTCAAGCTTTTCTATCATTGCATTAATTATTATAGCATTGTGTCTTGATATTCGGTTGTTCTGTTCTGCAATGGTTCTAATGTTAATCCTTAGGCCATCAACATCATTATCAGTGATCCTATTACTGTGCACCATATCTTTCTTGCCCAACTCTGCCATCTTGACACCCATTTCCTCAATCTTGCTTTGCAGGGCCAAATTTTTAATTTTAAGCTCATTGATTTCGGAGAAGGTCCATTCCAGAAGTTTAGAATGGGACTCGGAATTGGTTTTAGCCAGGTACATAAAGTCAAGGGAAGGCTCTTTACTAGTGTTAGTAGGGGAATTGTCGACATTCTGAATGTCTGGAACAGGGCCCACACAGCGCTTAGAAGAGTTGGTATCAGCTTCCTCCAGCTCAGAGGACTCTTCGGTATAAGAGACAAGGATTTTAGCCTAGGAGGTTTTTCCAACAAGGTTGAACTTAGGAGGAGGACAGTTGGGCTCAAGCGCAACCCGAATTTTACCTGGAACCCTGGAAGGGCCAGCATGCAAACTAGGGGCTTTTGGGCTAGGGCTAGGGTTAGGCAAATAATCTGAGCCACTGGGCTCAGTATCATCACTATCAACATCAGGGTTGGCTTCCGAGGTAGCAGGGGCATGCTCATGCAGATATTCAACAATAAGCCTAATTAACCCAGTATGAAGGATAGGAAATCTTTTGGAATTCTTTTTATTGTCCTCCAAACTTTTCTTCAAAGAGCATAAGAGATAATAAGGGATAGAAACCCTTACCTTGTGGCGGAAATGGTTGAGGAGGGTAAAGTGGTACCCGTAGACTTTAGTGAAATGCCCATCCACTGTGATATACTCCATGATGGCACGAAGGACCTTTCTCCAAATAGATTTTATGGAGTCAACATCAAAATAACTATTCGCAATCTTGACCAAGTTTTGCTTTTCCTTGTCATTTTTGGGGAATTTGATAACAGCTTCATCAGAGTAAGCCCTGTCCCTAAAAAACTTCTTCCCATCAGTGGGTAATCCCGTAACTTTGGCAATTAAATCTTCATTGAGCTCCACATTCCTGCCGAATAGAGTCAGGTTGCCATCATGCCAATTTTTGGCAAAAAGATTCGTAGCCTCCAGATCAGAACCATGAAGCTTCTCCAGAAAAGGGAAAATACCTCCATTTTTTATCTTGTTCCAAGTCTTAGCATTTTTCATATGGATTTCATAGCTGTCCAGCTCAGTTTGCTTTCTGTCCCCACCCATCTCGGCCAACACAGTGAGGAAGAAACAAACACAATCCTTTTTAAAATTGGCCCCGCCAAATCTAAGCACCCACAAAGCGTGCGGAGTAAATGTGCAAATTACTCCACAGAGCTCGGTCCCATACAATCTAATGATTGTGATGTGAGAGATCCAACCTGTCCTCATTAAAGGGAAAACACAACGCCTTACCATGTAGTTTATCATAATTTTATAGGGCACAGACTTTAATATTAAGATCGTTATTATTAAGCCAGGTACACACTTCTTTATTCATGACTACTTCATTAGCAAAAAAGTCCACGACACCATTGGCTTCTCTATAGGCGTGTGTTATTTTAACTTTTTCAAACTTGTCAAATTTCAATTTAGCTTCATCAATCCACGATTTGATGGTCCATGGGGGAGGAGACTTGCCACGGAGGCAATCAATTATGTTTTTGGAGTCTCCTTCAATCCATAAGTTTTTAATATTGAGACTTTGGGCTAAATTTATAATATGGTAAGCACCAGCCACCTCTGCAAGGTGATTAGTTTGAGAGCCAAGAGGAGAGGCCATCACACCCATGAAGTTGCCATAGGAATCCCTTATAACTCCTCCACATCCCACCGCCCCTGGATTTCCTTTAGCCGAACTATCAAAGTTAGCTTTGATCCACCCATTAGGCGGAAAAGTCCAGCAGACTCCCTCTCTATCCTTTTTAGCCTTAAAAGTAAAGCTACCCAGAATGGGGATTATGTTCCATTCCTTAGCAACACAAAGATCATAGTTCGAAAACTCAGAATTCAAGATCTTCCTATCCTTCTGAGCCACGGTACTAAAGTTTTCCTTTAGAGACCTGGCTATTTTATCAAAGACATAATCCACAGAGGCTTCTTTGCCCCTAAAAATTCTGTTCTTGCATTCTTTCCAGATGCCCCAAGCTATATGAGGGAAAGATAGCTCCCAAAAAAATCTGAGTAAAAGATTCCTTGTCAGGGCTTTCCATTGAGAAAAGAGTTCTTCAATGAGCATTGGGAAGACCCAAGAGAGGTTCCATAATCTATTAAAATTTTCCCAAAGAGAAGCAGCAAAAGAGCAGTGAAGGAATAAATGATTAACAGATTCAGCTTCCATCTTACAAAGACAGCATCTATTAGGGATTTGAAATCCCCGTTTACACAAATTGTCAATCATTAGCAACTTATTTTGAAGCAAGATCCAAAAGAAGATGTTAATTTTAGGAATCAGATTATTGCTCCAAGCTTTAGACCAAAAGGGAGGATGATCCAGAGAAGAAGTGAGCTTAGCAAAAGAAGAAGATACAGAAAAATTACCAGAGGGATCGTCAATCCAAACCGCATGGTCCCTCAGCTGCTCCGAGCTAAGTCTAATAGCCAGCAACGTAATCTAGATGGGGGCCAAAACCTGACTAACTCTGCTTAAGTCCACCCAATTACCATTCACTCTATAATCTTTCACATAAGTACCAAACCTAACCTTGCAATTCTCAGCCCAATCTCTGAAAGGATTAATATTTATTAGAGGTTCCTTAAAAAGCCATCTATCTTCCCAGAATCTAGTACTATTCCCATTTCCCACTTGCCAACCAATGCCTTCCTCCACAATCTTTTTTCCAATAATTAAATTGTTTCAGCATATAGATCCTTTAGGAAGAAGGTGGGGGTCCTTATTTATGATGGAAGAGCAATTGTTATCAAGGTATTTGCTAGCCATAATATCAATCCACTCCCCAAAGGAGGAGAAAATTCTCCAAATTTGCTTGGCCAAGAGGATTTTATTAATAGATCTGATTCTTCTTAACCCAAGACCGCCGTTCTTTTTAGGTCTATAGACCAGATTCCAGTCAATTAAGGGAATTCTTTTATTTTCCTCAACACCCGACCATAGAAATCTTTTTTGAATTTTTTCAATTGTGTCAGCATATTTAGCAGGGATCTTAAAGAGGCTCAGGGCATAGATAGGGAGATTCTGAAGGGAGGCTTTGAGGAGCTGAAGCTTACCAGCTTGGCTAAGCAGAGCACCTTTCCAACCTGCAAGAATTTTACTAAATCTATCCACCAACGAAATCCAGAAAGCATCAGGAGGTTTCAAACTTAAAGGAAGACCCAAGTAGGTGGCAGGAAGGGATTCCACCTTACAGTCTAGGATTCTGGCGATTTTGGTCTGTTGATGAGCCAGAGTATTGAAAAAGAACAATGAGCTTTTTTGATTGTTGATTAGCTAACCTGAAGCTCTCCCATATTTGTCAAGCAGTTGTTTAATAGATTTAGCTTCAGACACAGAAGCTTGACCCATGAGCATAGTATCATCAATGAATTGTTGATGAGAACACACCAGGTTGCCCGAGGACGGTCTGAGCCCAATGATAACTTTAAATTAATCAATTTTTTGAGGTTCCTGCCTAAGCTTTCAGCCATAATAGTGAATAAAATAGGAGAAATAAGATCACCCTACCTGAGACCTCTGGAGCTCTGAAAGAAGGAAGGCAGGGAACCATTGACCATAACCGATATGGAAGCTATGGACACAAGTTGTTCCACCATTTGGACCACCCTATTATTAAAACCGAAGGCCTTCAGGATTTTAAATAAGAAAACCCAGTCAACTCTGTCATAGGCTTTTGAAATGCCAAGCTTTAAAAGGAAACCTTCAGTCTTCAATTCAATAAGGGAGTGAATGTTCTCATAAACCGAAACAATAGAGTCAAGAATTTTTCTACCAGGAACGAAACCATTATGTTGAGGAGACATCAAGGAAGGCAAAAAAAGTAAGAATCTAGAGGTTAAGACCTTAGAGATGATCTTGTATAAAGAATTACAAAGACTGATACGTCTAAAAGCCTCAAAGTTGTCAGCTCCAGGTTTCTTGGGGATGAGGACCAAGAAAGTAGCATTTAGTTCTTTTAAAAGACATCTGGCTCCAAAAAATTCCTTAACAGCATTAACCACATCTTCTTAAACAATCTCCCAAAACTATTGGAAGAAAAACAAAGGAAAACCATCGGGCCCTGGGGCTTTATTCCCATCAAAGGAAAAGATAGCCCTCTTGATTTCCTCAGTGGTAGGGATAGCAGTCATAAAAGAGTTGTTCTCCTGGTTGATAATTCCTGGTATAGCTTCCACAAGCTGGTCTTGCTCATTCTGGTTTATTTCAGTACTGGCAGAGAGAAGAAGTTTAAAGGAGGCTGCCTATGTCCTAATATCCTCTTCCTCCACAAAACTGGTACCATTCACATCAATTTGAGATATTCTATTGACAGCTCTGTGTTTAGACACTGAAAGGTGGAAGTGCCTAGTGTTTCTATCTCCAGCCAACAGCCAAAGGGCTCTTGATCTTTGTTTCTAGAACTCCTCCTCCTTCCCAATAATATCATGCATCTTAGTAAGGAGCACATTCTCTTTTTCCTTAGTGTCATTCAAGTAACCCTCATTCTGAATTTTGAGTTGAATGGCTCCCAGATCCATATGAAGTTTTGACTTGATCTTAAAGATGTTCCCAAAAGAATCCTTTTTCCATTTTTTAAGATTGCATTTCACTTCCCTTAATTTTTTAGCAATTCTAAACATTGCAGATCCTTGAATACTAATATTCCACCATTTCTTTAATTCTTCTTTGAGATTAGGATGGGAAATCCATATTTTTTCAAATCTAAAGGGGGTATCCTTCTTTTATTATAGGATCCACAGTTAAGCTGATAGGGGAGTGATCAGAACCTATTCTAGTGAGAGATTTAAGGGAACAATAGTAATCAAAATACCAATGATTAGAAATCAAGGATCTATCTAATCTAACCTGTATGAGGTCCATCCCCTTTCTGCAATTTGACTAGGTCAAAGAGGCTCCAAGAAGATCCAGGTCTATCAGCCCTTGAGTATCAATAAAATTCTGGAGATGCTCTTTACTTTCTAAGTTAATCTGGGATCCGCCAAATTTCTCACCATTCATTAAGGGGGTGTTAAAATCCCCCATAACAATCAAAGCTTCTTTGTCAAAAATCCTTCTAATGGAGGCTAATTCCAGCCAAAAAGATTTCCTCATACCTTTGCCATTAGGAGCATAAATGTTCATTTGAATCCAGCTGAAGTTATCTCTTATATGGGTGAATCTAGTAACAATGTGATTCAAACCTTCTGAAATCGGATCACCTTTGATGTTGTGGCAGTTCCAAAAAGTAACAATGCCACCCGAAGCACCATTAGAATTATTGCTCTGGTTACAATAGTGCTGAAAGAGTTTCATTTTTTCAATTTTCTCCTTAGACATTTTAGTTTCCTGAATCAAAAGAATATCAGGTTTGTGATCTCTAACAAAGTTACGAAGAAGATCCTGCTTGTGGGGGCTATTGAGTCCCCTTATGTTCCAAGACATAATCTTCATTAAATTCTGGGAGAGTTAAGACACTCCGGGATGGTTTTTTGAGATCCATCCGCTATATCCTGAAAACTATTCAACTCTCTTTTCTTTTTTGAAGACTTTTTACCTCTTGAGTTTTTTGGTGCTCCACAATCAGCCTTACCTCTTGATCTGGTGGAAATGCCACTAGGGGTCTTTCCATGTTTATTTTTTCTAGGCTTCTTTTTTGATGTATTCTCTTCTTTATCAGTCTCATCTTGGTTGTCCGTCTCTCTGCTAGATTCCCAATCCTTTTCATTTGGTACTCTTTGTTCCCAAGGTAGAGTATCCATATTACCATTCTCTTGGCAACACAAAGAATTGCTAGAAAGGTTAGCTGAGAAATCTTATTTTTCAAGGGATTCAGAAGCCCCAACAGTAGAGCTGGTCACCAATAGTTGTTCCACACCCAAAGGGGGGGGGGAACAGAAAATAGGGGGAGAGGAGGGATATTCAAGACCAAGGATAGGCCCTCACTGGGGATATCCTCCAAACCCGGTATCTCTTCATTTCTATCAAATGGGACTATTAGTTGGGAGAAGGAAGGAGACAGGATCCGATCAACTTCTACAGCTAGGGTGCCCTCAATGAAGCCTCTTTCCCTGGTAACAGACATTGGGTTATGAGGCTCAAAAGGGACCTCACCTTTTTCCTCCAAAACCACTTCTATCTCTAAGGGTCCTTTCTGAATGTCGGCTTCAAAAACCAACTCCTGCTCTTTATTCTCCCTACTTACTTCTACAGAGTCATTCTTCTTTTTTTCCATTCTTTTTTACCTAGATCTACTGGCTTATCTTTCTCTACAGCTACATTAAGAGGGCATTTTTTCGCCCAGTGACCAGATTTCCTACACTTGAAGCAGGCAAACGGGATGGTTTCAAATTCAGTGCTCTATTCCCAGGACCCCAACTTAAATTGAATCTCAATCGAAGAGGCTAAATCAGCTTCTTGAGGAACGCCCACACATATCCTCTCAAAAACCAGTCTCTTTCTAGCAGTTATCATAGTATCAATCGAAAGGAGCTCACCAAAAGAACTCGCAATACCCAGAAAGATGTCTTCACTCCAGTATTCCAAGGGTAGGCGTGGGAGTCTAACCCAGACTGGGACATTCTCAAAGATAGAGTCCGTTAGATCCAAGTGGGAAGACCACTTCTTAAGAGCCAGGGATGATTTTCCTATCACCCAAGGACCTCCACCTCTAACAGCCATAATATCCTCTTTGCAAGTAAATTCAAAAGAAAAAAACCATTAGGAAGAGCAGCAACAGAGACTTTCCCACTGGTTCTCCAGTTTTTTTTAACAAATTCCCTGACCACTTCAATATTTGGTCTAGGGCTCATAAACTTCCCAACCAGGGTTCATTCCATTAAGGCAATATTATGGTCTATAATCAAATCAGGAATCGAAATAGCAAACTTACCTCTAGCAGGGGACGAGATATTTTGCACAGGAGGGAAGGAAGACTTACCATTAGGTTTAACCCTGAAAAGAGAGGTCCAGGATTTGCCTCCTATACCGCCAGTGGTCCCCACTCCCCCACTAACAATCACAACTTTTCCGTTGGGAGAAGTAGCAGAGAGAGATGCCGGATTTTCCTTTCCCCCAGGGTCCACTTGTATTTTTTCACCAGATTCCACATCATCGTGGTCATCCTTACCTTGCTTCTGACTCGGTTCTAGCTCCTGATTCGATTGTCGAAAATCTGATCTTGCTTTGTTCCCAAATCTGCCTCCATTGCTTTGAAATTCAAACTTCGTTTTCTCCCGCTCGTGACCGCTCAAGCTCCTGCTCATCGTACAGCTTGGAGATCATTTAACAATATAGATATGTTGATATGATAGAATTTTTAGACTTATAAGAGAAGCATTCAGATGATGCATGTTCAGTACAGCTTAGAGATCATTTAACAATACATGATGGTGAGAAAAATAATGAGAAATGTTGCATTGAATGTGAATATACTTTGTATGATGAAGATGGAAAAGGTTTATCATATGATAATGGAAAATATGAACAGGAAAATAGTGAGAGGAACATGAGTCAAGCTGAACATAATTATTTTATGAAAGTTTCCAATGGTAGTACATTTAGCAGGGTAGATTGCATCAATATTTTCAAGAGGAATCTGATGAACTCAAAAAAAAAAGGTGTATGATAGAGGAAAATAAGGGCCTTTATTTTTTGGATGGACTTGTTCCATCAGTTATTGTGTGGTTTTTTGAAACCATATCAATTAATGACAACAACAACAAAAAATTGAGTCTACTGCCCAATAAAGCACTTGGTTTGCTTTTCGAGAGACCTGGATTTTTGCTATGTCCAAAAGGGGCATACATCCCCAGACGGAGCCACTATTGGACCCTAAAATTTCATGCAAATTTTAGGTTCCCATGTGTGAAATTTGATTTCAGCACTCAGAAGTACAGTTGAAAAATCTACTCAAAAATCCCACTTTAAAAAATCATAATTTGAAGCCAGGGTAGTTCCATGCAAAACCACCTTGCAAACATTTTTATCTAGCATATATGAGTGTGCATGCCAATTTTCAGCTTCATACGATTAATTTTGACAAGATTTCAAAAGGTCAAGTTGAGGGTTCTGCAAAGGTTTGCTATCTACACACAGTAAAATCTTCCAAGTAGGTTAACTTTGGAGAACAATATTAAGCAACTAAAAGGGTTTCGTGACAAATGAATTGGTTCTTTTTATTCTCTTCATATCAATATGCTTCCATGTCAATTTTTAGGGCTTCTGGACATCATTTGGTATTTTTTCAAAACCAAAACCAAATGGATTTTACCCAGTTTGAAAACTATATTTCCAAACAACTCCAAAAAGGTCAACTTTGATTCTTGATATTTTGTAAAGAAAGAAGATTGAAGAAAAACCCACTTTTAGACATGTTCATGTGAGCTAAATGAGCCACTCCCCAGGATGGAAGCTTCTAATAATTAGATCTGATAATTTTCTAAAGAGGCAAATTGATGAGTTTCCTTTGAGTTTGACAGGGGCAATTTTTCAAAAAATGGAAAATGAGCAACTTGGAGCATTGACAGTTTTTAATCTTGATGACTTCATGAAAATATATTTGACACAACATGTTCCCCTATCATGACTCAACATGATGGTTCATTTCCTTGGCTCTGGGAGAGGTTTTGATCAGTTTTCCAAACCGATTCTAGAGGCTACCTGGCTTGTTTCAGTCGTAGTACAAGATGTCAAAAAATAAATTCTGATGAAAACCCACTTCAATTCAAGATGTATCTTGATGAAATTATTTGAGGTTACATTCAAAAGGACTATGGAAATGAAACCATTTAGAAGTACTTTGATGGAAAGATGGCACCAACTTGTTTGTCAATATATTATCACTGCAATCTTATAAAATGTACACATGTAGTGTTTTGCAACCCCAACAAGTCTTGGGATATACTAATTTGACGTATGTAATAAAAAATTTTGCCTGATGTTCTTCATGATGCATCGTGTTACGATATCAGTCAAGACATTTACAACCATGGAAGTTATCAATGAAACAATTTCAAAAGAAAAAGTCAAACTACTTCTTAAGGTTACTCGAGATAGGCAATTTGTGGAAGCAGTGCATGGTTAATGCTCGGTCAAAAGGAAGTTCTTTGTTTTGGGTAGGAGCATATCAAATATTCACAATGAAATAAAGACATCATTTCTACCATTTGAAACATGGTCTTTATCAAATGGAGAAACTATTTTCTCAGGCAATAACTATTGAACATTGTCTTGTGCCAACAAAAGAGTATTTTTCCTCTACACAAACGGTGGCATAAATGAAGGTACAAGACGAGTGGCATAGATCAAAGAAACCTTTTATGGGCCTATTTCTAGATATTATATATTTCTCAAAAATGATAGAGAGAAAAAAAATGATAGAGGAGAATTATTTATAGATTCTGCCATAGTGAGCAATGGCAAAGAATTTGAGGTATCATCCCATCATGATCTGAACCCATTACCAATGCAAAACAAACCATGGAATACATAGATACGAATATTGCACAAAGACTCCATTAATTGCAAGATCACTAGAAAAAAAGATAAGAATAACCATTGGAAGAGCATTTGACAAGATTGAAGAAACACTAAAAGTTCTATATCTTGTGGAAAAATTTGGAAAGTATTGAAAACAACACTATAAGTGCTCACACAATGAAAGACTTATACAATATAGACAAGGAACTCGATGATTTTAAAATGATCTTGAGGATAAAGATTGGTGGATATTTTGTAGTCCATAGACATGCACATAACACTGATGAGAGTGATTGAGTTCACTTCAAATATCTATGATGGATACATCAATGCAATGAGATTTTTATTCAATGATTGAGAGAACTGAAGTTGTATATAATTAATTTTTTGCCACTGGCCACGACTTGTATGAATATTGAATCAAAAGCGATAAAGGTGTTAGAAATAATGAAGGCGTCCTCCTAGAAATAGTGGATCACAATCCATTTTCTCAAGTTCAACATCTATATCTCCAATGTTTTATGGTTTATACTGTGTGATAAGAATATTGATAGCATTATTTCAATATTGTGAATTCTGCATTATTTTTGCATGACTCAATTACTAATCTATGATGATAATTGGGCATGAAAATAAAATAATCTAAATATCATGTCCTAAACTTGAATATAATTGAATGTGGGATGCAATGATTGTAGATTAATACAAAATGAAAATGATTCCCAATCAAATGGAGCAGGCAGGTGCAAATCCAGATTCAATGGTCATTTCCAACATCTTCTACACCATGGTGTGAGCTTTGATCAAGGTATGGACCATTTCTAAAGCAAGAAGGCCTCTATTAGAACTTATCTATTTCACCAAGGGAGCTCCATTTCATGTGTTTTGTCATCAGCCATGGAACTAGTAGCTATTGAATTGACGAGAGATGTTAAGGGCTCCGAAGAGCTTACTACATTGTTTAGAACATATCTATCTCGAAGTAGAAAATCTTAAAGAAATGTACAAACCATAAGAGGAATTTAAGTTTGGAATCATGAAGAAAAATAGAACAGGTGACTCGTAAAATATCTGCATCTTTGAAAAAAAGAAATACACTAAACCCTAACACCAGTGCAAAGCTACGATAAATAATATTAGAGAGACCAAGCCATATCATTGGGAGTCACTTCAAAGTCCCGCCGATAGCCCGACAATAGTTAAAATTCATCGGCTAGAGAAATTCCCATCGATGGAACAAACTAGCCAGTCCCTCCAATAGCTTGAAATGGGTAATTGAAGTAAGGAATCTGAAAGACCAAGCCAAATCACTTGGAGTTAATACAAAGTCTCACTAATAGAACAATGTGCATAAAAATGTGATGAAAGATTATTAGTTTGAAGAGATTTTTAGAGAGAAGAGTTCATATCGATGGAACAGAATGACAAGTTCACTCGATAGTCCAAAAAATAAAAGCATGTGATTAAAATTCATCGGGAAGAATGAAAGTATCAGTAGGGGTTATCTTGACGTCCCTTGATAAAGTAAAGTCACCCTCATACGGTGAATGCATATCATCAAAATACGAATGAAAAATTGAATAAAGTGTGATTATAGTGGAAGATAATATTTTTTGGAGAAAGTATAAAACAACACATTTTTCACTAAGGGGATTATGAGATGAATAATTATTTTACCCATAGAGAGCATAAAAGGTAAAATTAATAAAATATCTACGCTTCGAGGTGAAATATTTTCATCGAAGGATTTGCGAGAGAAGGTAATTATTTTTACCTAAAGGACATATTTATTTGGTGAAAATATAAATGCAAGTGATGGAGATAATAAATCAAAATTAATTTCATGAGAAGAAAATTGGAGATAAAATTATATCATGAGGGGAATTAGAATAGGAGTTAGGTAAGAGATACACAAAAAATACTTTCAGAATGTCTATCATATAAACTTTATTGTATGGACCATGATGCATGCATAAATTTTGTTAGGTTTAATGGAAGATTTTGAATTTTGTGGCTCAATATTGGTGTCTATTGTTTGTTAATTCAAAGCAAATATCTGGTTGTCTCCATATTGCTACTTCTTTTTTATTTAAAGTTGTATATCCAAGTTTATGTTCAATTTCATCCAAACACACTTGTGGTTATTGTGTATTCAAGTTGATTGGTTTCTATCAAAGAATTACAATCCTTTTAATTGATTACAGTAACCTGGGGGTAACATTGGGATCATTAAGATGAGGTAGATAATTGATAAGGTTGTCATGTTGTCTCCACTCTAATATTATCATGTTATTCAGATTAAAGATATATTTTATCTGTAAATACACATTTGTTGTTATTGTGTGATTTTGTTGATTGGTGCCTTCAAGGAAGGATTAAAATCCTTTTGATAAATCATAGTAACTTGGTAGGATCAATTTGATTATTAAAGAAGAGTCTACCAGTCACATATTTGCATGTTTATACAAGTTATAAACATTCACAACTGTTGAACAATTGGAATTGAAACCAATACTAATCACTCATCATTATCTTTCATTGAGTCTGCATACCCAACAAAGCACTGGTCTTTCTATTCAATCATATATAATTCACTTTAGGAACTTTATAAAGTGTTCATTTCCAAACAACATCTGTTAACTGAACATATTTATTTATTGATATTTCTTATAAAATTTATACTAAATTAGCCATTACATATACTTCACTTTCCATTGCCACTATGAGTAGATTTCATTAGTTAAGAGTAACATAGCTTTCAAATTTTCTTCATTAGTGAGGTCAACCCACCTAGGTCTAGTAGAGATTGAAGACTAAGGAGTCATCAACCTAATAGGTTAACTTTGTTCATTGGTTTAGAAACGTTGCAAGTCTGATCATAGAGCCTGACATCTTCTTAGGACTTGAAACCTACATTTTTGAGATCCAACACCTTGGATAGTGGGGGTGACTTTAATATGATAGAGCATATAGAAGATAAAAAAGGGCCATGTACATGGGGTGGAAAGGAAATAGAAACTACTCTTGGCAAAGAATGAAAAATAAGCTTAACATGTTTGACCCCATGGAATGGATAAAGAAGATACAAATATTTGGTATACATGGTGCAATTCCCAAAAGGAGATAAGAGAATCTATTGTAGACTAGATGGATTCTATGTTAATCGGAATCACTTCAACTTTGACCCTAGTGGGGATGGTTGCATAGTGGAGATATACCCCTACGAGTTGTTTGACCATCACCCAATAAAGGATAGAATCCTGGTGGGAATTTGAAAGAAAAAGGAGGGACACTTCCTCTTGAATATAAGCTTGGTAAAAGATGAGGATTGTAAAGCTACTATAATCACCCTAAGAAAATTTAATAAGTGAATGCTCAAAGGTAAAAGTGCAATTGATAATTGGGAATAGAATGTTAAAGGGTGGAGAATAATTTTCCAAACCAATGGCAAAAAAAGGGCAATGGATAGAAGGAAAGTGGAGAATTACCTACAAGAAAACCTATTAAAGGCTGAAACTAGTCTACAAAAATATCCTTGGAATGAGGTGTTGGGTGATGAGCTCTCAAATTATAATTTTCTCTCCAAAATTGCTAGTAATTCCATTAGGATTAAAATTGTGAAAATACTTTGTATTTATATGCAATAATTCCAATTTCCCAAAAATTAAATGTTGGTAACTCACAAATAAATTTAGTTTTTCAAATAATAAAATACCAACACCACCATATCAAAAATGGAGCCAAATTTGGTTGGTCTAGTGTATGTGGCACCCTAGACCAAACCCATCATTTTTGGTGCCTAAATTTTCCAAGGGAAATATTAAATTCTTAATTCTATTTCCCTTGTTTTATTTTTCAAATATTTATAAAAAAAACAATTAAATGCAGAATTAGGTCCAAGGACGTATGGGGAAGAAACTGATGAGGTAAAGAATAACCTCATTGATAAAGTGACTAAATACCCTTCCCTATATTTTTCTAGCCCCTCTACTCTGCCAATTAGCTATCTTTAGGATTAATAAGTGCTTTCTTTTTTAGGAAATTCTATAAACTTTATTTCTTGGAATTACTTGGAATTAACTAACCTGTGCTGACTTTATAGCTTAGATTTTTGCAGAAGTAAACAGGTTTTTTTATGAATAATCGGTCATCATGCCTAGTTGGAAGGAATTCATGTAGAATACTCAACACTGAAGACTCAACACCAACTCTATAAAGTTGAAGATAGGCGCTGGAATTTTATATGCAATAATTCCAATTTCCCAGAAATTAAATGTTGGTAACTGACAAATAAATTTAGTTTTTCAGATAATAAAATACCAACACCAACATATCAAAAATGGAGCCAAATTTGGTTGGTCTAGGGTATGGCGCACCCTAGACCAAACCCATCCTTTTTGGTGCCTAAAGTTTCCAAGGGAAATATTAAATTCTTAATTCTATTTCCCTTGTTTTATTTTTCAAATATTTATAAAAAAAACAATTAAATGCATAATTAGGTCCAAGGATGTAGGGGGAAAAAACTGATGAGCTAAAGAATAACCTCATTGATAAAGTGACTAAATACCCTTCCCTGTATTTTTCCAGCCCTTCTACTCTGCCAATTAGCTATCTTTAGGATTTATAAGTGCTTTCTTTTTGAGGAAATTCTATAAACTTTATTTCTTGGAATTACTTGGAATTAACTAACCCGTGCTGACTTTATAGCTTAGATTTTTGCAGAAGTAAATAGGTTTTTTCTGAATAATCGGTCATCATGCCAAGTTGGAAGGAATTCATGTAGAATACTCAACACTGAAGAATCAATGCCAACTCTATAAATTTGAAGATAGGTGTCAGAATTTTAGGCGTCAGAATTCTAGGGCGTTTGATGCATCAAGCTTTTATATTGTTTCGTTATTTTATGTTAAAAGACTTATGGTTCATTATGAGCTTGTTTAATGTTTTTATGTATGGACTTAAAGTTTTTTAGTCTGTTTGGATCAGTTAAAGACATTTTCAGAGGTTCTTTCCACCAACTGAAATTTAGGATTTTGGTGAATAGTTTTTGTATAAATATATAATTTTCAGAAATGAAAAATAACTGGAGAATATTGTTATGTCGTCATAATGATCTCTAAGCTATGTCTCTGTATTTCTCTCTCAATATGAATAAATTGAATCTTGTTTTCCTTATTTTGTTTTGTTAAGTGTTCAGAATGGAATTGTTCTGGATAGATTAATTCTGTAGTTATCAGTTTATGTGACTTGAGTTAGATACAGAGGAACCCACGAGGTGTCCACTCGAGGGATTGTAGGAATAGATAGATAAGTATTTTTTATTTCAGAGTTTTCTTGTTTCTTTTTTGTAAATGATAAAGTGTGAAGTCAAGTCTCTTTTCAAGTTTGTTAATTAAAGTTTTGGTGCACCTTTCCTCACTATTTAAGTTTCAAGTTGATAGGTTGTTTTTTGTTAGTTGTTAAGTTTTTTAATCTGTTGTTGTTTAAATGTTTTTCTGATTTAGCAATTATACACTCGTTAGTTTAATCATTTCAATGCTTTCTAGTTTAGTTTTTATGCTTTTTAGACAAATAATTTCCTGCTTTCTAGTTTAGTTGTTATTCTTTTTAGACTAATAATTTCTTTCTTTCTAGTTTAGTGGCCTTTAGTTCAAGTCTTATTTTAGTTGTCCCATCAATTTAGAAAATTTGAGAGAGAGATAGTCAAGAGGTATCTTATTGCATATAGCCTTGAACACTGCACGATCAATATTTGATGTACTTTTCAACTAAAGAGATAGGACCAATGACAACCTATCACTTTTTTGCGTTGTTGTCGAGAAACCTTATTTTTCTAAGTTTTAGCAGGAGATATCTTGAATAACTCTTTTGGAAAAAAAAATAGTCCTTAGGCTTCCTTTTCTACATGGTTAGGAAAAGAGGCCCCCATGGAAGATTCATACCAAGAACCCCCCCAAACAATGTACCAACCATGAGTGGGGAAGAATAAATCTCAGCTCAAGAACTTTCTGAAGAATTGATCAACCAAGATCAACTTGAGACCTTCTTGTATACTCAAGAAAGAGAATATTCCTCTTCAAACTCTTGAGCCTCACCCATTTCGCCAATTTTTTGAAGAGGAACGAATTCCCTTCAACAACATGGGTGATCATGACTGTAACCATAGAGATGCCAATGCTAATCCCCCACCACAGCCACCATGAACATTTACTTATCCTATCGCTATCGATGTAGATGATGATACGACCATGAAAAATATTTCACCAGCTTTCTTGCCAACCTTCCATGGTTGATCTTCTGAGGACCTTGACTACTTTCTCTTTGAGTTTAAGGTCTTGTGTCAAACATGTGACTACAAGAGTGAAAACCAGAAACTTAAGGTTTTCCCCTCTACTCTGAAGGACTCAACAATGCATTGGTTCATGGGGCTAGCCTCGGGATCCTTAACCTCATGGGATGGCATGGAATCTTCTTTTCTAGATAAATACCAAAGCTATTGTAGAGTGAGTGATAGGAAGGAAGAGTGGTTCAATCTAAGATAGAATGAAGATGTGAGCTTAGAAGATTACCTAGATAGGTTTGTCTTTCTATCCAAACGATGTGGCAGAGAAGCCATAAGTCTTGATATTTTAAAGACCATATTCCTTAAAGGTATTGATGATGATTCTTGAAGGAGCTTGGATTTAATGGACAAAGGGGATGTGTCTCAACTGGACCTTGGAGAAATCACTGAACTATGCCAGAACTTCTCTCGTACTCAAGGAGGGATATGAAAGTACACCCTATTCAAAGGTTCCAATGAGATAGGGAAATTGCGTGAAGAGATAGCTAAACTGAAGACTGACATTTGGGTTTAGTTGAATACCACGTTGGATGGAATGCAGGCTAAAACACAAAAACTAGAGACCTTATCCATCTACTGCCTGAGGTGCCAGAATAAACATCTGTTAAGGGAATGTCCTTTGAACAAAGTTGACAAAATTGTTGGTTTTTAGGTTTGTGATAAGGACCATCCCACTAACCAGTGTGAGCTTTTGAATTCCATAAAGAACTCCAAGAAAAGAACAACCCTAGTGGAGGAAGAAGTCAACTTTTTAAATCAGAGAACTGGGGGAAATTTTTCCTATGGCCAAAATTCAAACCCTCCCTAGAGACCACAGAACAACTAGAATAATAATCAATGGGTAGCACCTTGGCCTCAGGCTCAACTTCAAGCACTGCCTAATTGGGAAACTTCCCCTTAGGGACCACCTAAATGGGAAAATCAATCATTGGGAAATCCTCAATGGCCTAATCAACCTCAACATCAGTGGTATCCTCAAAATTCTTCTCCTCAATGGTACCAACCTTTGAATCAATTTTACATTGGCCCCAAGAGAGGACCCAATCAATAGAAGAATCTCTTGCCACCTCTCTAGAATACTCAACAAATAGAGAAATTTAATTAACCACAACTTCCACTGCAACTTGTTCCATACCCCAAGAATAATCAATAAAAATCCCCAATGTATTCTATCGAACAAGATAATGTTACTACACTAAACACCATCCATTGTGGAAACTTGCAATTGAGATTTGGAAAACCACTTCATCCCCCACCCATTGTTGAGATATTGGATGAACCTATTAAGAAATTTGTTGAGCCCACAAAAACAACTCCCATAATTGTTGAACCAGCCTCAGAAATTACTCAAGACAAAATTGTTCCCCTACCTCCAGTTGGAGCTTTCGACCTACCTCAAGAAGGGGAGGCTCAGTCTCCAACTAGAACTATGAACAATTCACTTGTCAAAAACAAAACCCCAACACCTTTTCTCGAGAGTCTTAAGCCAACCATTGTGCAAGATGCTTCAAAAATACCCGCTTCTGTCGAAACTGCGTTGATTCAAGAAATAAAAAAGTTGCAAATTGAGTTTTCCTTACTACAAGTCATTAAGGAGATTCCAGAGTAAAACCAACCAATCAAACAATTGTGTATCAAGACCCTAGGAAGGAAACCAAATAAATTAAACACTATCCACATAAATGGTTATTTGGCTAACTTCTTGGCTGGGAAGACTACTGCTCTAAAATATAATGATCTAGGTAGTCCACTGATAATAGTCACAATTAATGAAGTGGCAATGGGTAAGTGCACCAATATGGTTCCCAAAAAGGGGACTTAGGTGGACAATTTTTTATGAAATCAGGAAATATTGACCTTGGACGTGAAATCGAGGATAGTTACACTCAAACTTTTGAGATGGAACAAAAACAAGGATTGAAGTGCTTTGACTCTACCTTCTAAACTAATAATTTATTTTTAAAATGGTTCATATTAAGGGGTTCAAAAGAGGGACGTACACAAATTGGTGTTGTTTTTGTCAGAAAAACATAACATAGCAACTCTTGTACGACCCTCGTACGGTGAAATTTTTTTTTGTAATTTTAAAATCACAATGGTCAGAAGTTAGCTAGCAATATGTTGTTGATGTATGATTTTTCTGGTAATTTTTTAATGAATATTTGATTTTTTACTAATTTTCGAAGTGGATATTTCCTAAAAAATAGAATTTTGGTCATGCTACCCTTGCAAATTTTGGAAACTAATTGAATTTTTTTAATTTGTTTTTTAAAATTTGTAGAATGGATTCTAGTTTCTAAAAATGCAATTTATTCAAAAATTCGATGAACGGTTAATTTATAACAAAAAAAATACCAAACACTGCTTTTTGGAAAAAAAAAAAGACATACAAATAAAATAAATTATGGATGAAAGGCTTAACATTTTCAAAAAGTGAAAAAATCAACATCATTGGATAGCTAAGACAGAACCCAACATTACCCATGTGTTCGATTTTTTTGATATTGAACCACATGCAATCCTGATAGTGAGCACAAACTCGATTATGTGAAATATGGTATATTTTTTAAAAATGCGTCTTTGATCATTGGGAATGCCTTCCAAACCTTTGGGTTGGTATTCCAAGGAAAATACCAAGTCTAAAACTCAGGATTTTCCAAAGCAAGATATAATGTGAGCGCGCTATAACGTGCTCGCGTTAGAACGCGCTCATGTTATATTTCAATTTTGACATTGTTTTTGCTTCTGCGGGAAACATGTCAACTAGGACATAACGTGAGTGTGTTATAACATGCTCACGTTATGTCCTCCTTTATTTTAAATGCCAATATATTGAATGTATGCTGATATATTTGTATTTTTGTATGTACATGTATGCTTGTATGTATGTACGTATGCCTGTATGTATCAATGCATATATTGTATGTATGTATGTAAGATTGTACCTACACATGTATGTATGTCTTCTCAAGTATGGATGTAGGATTATATATATATATATATATATATATATGTATTATGCTTGTATGTATGTATTTACGTATGTCTTTAGAGGGAGGGATAATTTAGAGAGAGAGAGAGTCTGGAGAAATGGAGAGGGGGTGGAAGTGAGAGTTTAGGATAGAGGGAGTGGGAGAGAGAGAGGGGAGGTGGGAGAGAGAGAATTGAGAGAGAGGGAGAGAGAGAGAGGAGGGAGAGAGAGAGAGACAAAGAGAAAAGGAGAGTTATGTAGGTAGGGTGCCAAAGGGAGAGACTTGAGAGTGTGAGGGGGGTGAGAGGGAGAGACTTGAGAGATAGGTAGTGAGAGGGAGTGTGAAAGAGAGGGAGTGAGAGAGAGAGGGAGTGGGAGAGAGAGGGAGTGTGAGTGAGAGACTTGAGAGAGGGAGAGGGTGTGGGAGGGAGTGACCTAATAGAGGTAGAGAAAGAGGGGGGTGGAGTGAGAGGGACTTATCTAGGTAGGGTGGAAGGGATAGATAAACAGAGGGGAGAGAGACAAAAAGAGAGTTACCTAGGTAGGTTGCCAGAGGGAGAGACCTGAGAGAGAGGGGGGTGGGAGGGAGAGACATGAGAGAGAGGGAGAGAGAGGGAGTGGGAGAGAGTGGTATAGAGTGGGAGGGACATAGAGAGAGATGGATAGAGGGAGCGAAAGAGGGTGGTAGGGATTGATTGAACGAGAGGTACATAGAAAGAGGGAGACAGTAGATAGAGATAATTAGAGAGGGTAGGAGTGAGGGAGGGAGGGAGAGGTGATATGTATAGATAGAGAGAAATTGATAGGGGTTGATGGTATAGGGTTGAGGTATTAGGATGGAGGACCTATAGGGTTGATGGTTTCTAGGGTATTATGGTTTAAGGTTTGAGGGTTGAGGGAATAGGGTCGATGGTAGAGTGTATTTGGTTGAGGGCATAGGGTAGAAGGTTTAAGGTTTTAGGGTTGAAGGGTTTAGGGTTAAGGGTTTACTTGGTTGAGGGTAGAGGGTTTAGGGTATAGGATTGAGGGTATATGGTTCAAGGATTAGGTTTAGGGTCCAATGTAAGGGGTAGAGGGTATAGGGGTAGAGGGTTGAGGGTTTAAGGATTGAGGGTTGAGGGATTAAGGGTTGAGGGTTGAGAATTGAGGGTTGAGGGTTTAATGTAGAGGGTAGAGGGTAGAGGGTAGAGGGTAGAGGGTTTAAGGGTTTAGGGTTTAAGGTTTGAGGGTTGAATATTGAGTATTTAAGGTTGAGATTTGAGGCTATAGGGTATAGGGTCGAGGGATCAGGGTTGAGGGTCCAATATATAGGGTAGAGGTTATAGGGGTTGAGAGATTAAAGGTTGAGGGTTTAGGGATTAGGGTAGAGATTTTTCTTGGATTTAACAATGTAAGGGTTGAGGGATTAGGGTTGATGGATTAGGGTTTATGGTAGAGAGTATTGGGTAGAGAGTATTGGGTAGAGGGTAGAGGGTAGAGGGTAGAGGATAGAGGGTTTAAGAGTTTAGGGTTTAAGGGTTGAGGGTCAAGGGTTTAGGGTTGAATGTTTAAGGGTTTAAGGGTTGAGGGTTTAAGGATCCAGAGGGTTGAGGGATTAGGGTAGAGATTTTACTAAGTGGTTTAAGGGTTGAGGATTGAGGGTAGAGTATTAACAGTAGAGGGTAGAGGGTTTACAGGTTAGGGTTTAAGGGTTTAGGGTTGAGGGATTAAGAGGTTATAGAGTGGAGGGTATAGGGGTTGAGGGATTAGGTTTTAAGGGTCGAGGGTTGAGGGTTGAGGGATTAAGAGGGTATAGGGATTGAGGGATTAGGGTTTAAGGGTTGAGGGTTGAGGGATTAAGAGGGTATAAGGGTTGAGGGATTAGGGTTGAAGGGTTGAGGGTTGAGGGATAAGGGTTGAGGGTTGAGGAATTAAGAGGGTATAGGGATTGAGGGATTAGGGTTTAAAGGTTGAAGGTTGAGGGTTGAGGGATTAAGAGGGTATAGGGGATGAGGTATTAGGGTTTAAGGGTTGAGGGTTGAGGGTTGAGGGATTAAGAGGATATAGGGGTTGAGGGATTAGGGTTTAAGGGTTGAGGGTTGAGGGATTAAGAGGGTATAGGGGATGAGGGATTCAAGTTTAAGGTTTGAGGGTTGAGGGATTAAGAGGGTGTAGGGGTATCCATATCTCCCACTATCTCCATCTACCCTCTATCTCTTAACCATTTAAACCCTTAACCTTTAAACCCTTAACTCTTAACCCTCTACCCTCTATCTCTCTCTTAGTTCGTCTATCCCTACCTCTATATCTCCATCTCTCCCACTATCTCTTTCTCCCACTCTCCCTCTTCGTCCCTCTCCCCCTCTCTCTCCCTATTTCTCTCCCACTCTCCCCCTCTCTCCCTCTCACTCTATATTTCTCCCACTCTCCCCTTCTCCCACTCTCCCATTCTCTCCCACTCTCTCTTTCTCCCACACTCCCCCTCTCTCCCCCCACCTCTATCTCCATCTCTCCCACTATCTCTTTCTCCCCCTCTCCCTATCCCTCTCCCTCTC